>OZ005744.1:36374049-36747822 GCA_963930735.1 Dioctria linearis
ATCGTGGCGCACTCTTCAATAAAAGTATTATATTATTAGTGCATTTATTTCCTCGCCCTCTGGTAAGCGTACCGATGTCACCCTAAACAAAACGTATCTGTACTTAATCCTAAAATAAAAATTCTGGTGGAAAACATCGGCTAAATCACCCGCAAATATAAAAACATACCTTCAGAGTTGCTTTGAAATATTTTCGGCAGCATTTCCCAGATATCTTCTATTGTAATTTCCGAAGCAGGTCTAAAATTCATCCAGGCTGGCCCCATTTCCTTAAAACTGTTTCCACCGGTGTAATTTTAGACTCTACTTTACGGCCTTGTATATTGAACCTCTTAATACAGGTTATATTGTCTTTTGTAATAATGGATTTTTCCATCTTTCAATAAATTGTTACGACCGAACACTTCTTGAAATATTCAATTAAGAATAGTCGTACGTCACCGTATAGGTGCGGGTGTTTTCTTAGAAGTGTGATACAGTGATCGGGTAGAACAATAGTCGTGCGTGCGCAAATTACAACCTGTCACTAAGGACAGGTGTAATATACAAAATTAAATGTGATTTGATTCGTGGTGTTTGTGTTGTGTCGACGGGATTCTGCTCCAGAAGATGTGCACGAGGCAAGCCAGCGAGGGAAATAGTTTTATTGCTGCACAAGGCGGATGTATCAGGGATGTAACTCTGCATGCAGGTGAGTTTAAACTTAAATTTAATATTGTTTATTTCGCCTTGGGGCTATTTAGCAGCCGCAGTGGTACAGTGCGTGGTGTGCTATCTTTCCGAGCCTAGTCAAATATCGTTTTTCACCCAAAAGATATAACCCAAGTCGTGCCACTTTTGAACCTTGCGTCGGGTGAGTTTTTGTTGTTCTTTATCGGTAATTGTGTCAAGCTAGAGCCTAATCGGTCATCCAATTTTATGTAGTGCTACTTTTGGCCCCCTCTGAAATTATGTCATGCTAGACTGGAGATGGAGTTCTTCACTAAACATGCGCATTAAAAGAGAAAGAGACAACTATTGTACAGCACCAGCTGTACTTTATTTTATTTGAAAATATGAGATGCACTTATATCTTTTTATTTTTTCTCAAATGGAAAACAAAATAAAATTCGTTTATTTAAATTTCTTTTTCGCAATTCAAATAATTTGCACTTTAATTTTTTTCCATCTCAGATAGAAAACCAAATAAAATTTATTTATTTAAATTTATTTCTCACAGTTGAAATAATTTGCAATCTAATTTTTTCTTGTCTCAGATAGAGAACCAAATAAAATTTATTTATTTAAATTTATTTCTCACGGTTGAAATAATCTATTCACTCTGATTTCTTCCTCGCAATTATCCTAAAGAAAAACATTATCTCATGCAAACAAAAAAAAAACTTTTGCTTACTCTGGATCAATATTGAAACTTCCAGATTTCTGCTTGTCCATACAAATTTATTTTCAACACTTTCTTTTCACTCCACGTTATAAATAATGACTGATTTAAATATTACAAAAGATTTTAACAATTTTACTTTCAGATTCCGATCAGGCCAGCTCTGTAGTTCGTACTTATTTTGGGGCAACAACCAGGACGGCGAACAAACTTAGAGAGATCAAGATCATGACCTCTAAAAGGTCATGTACCGGAAGTTGACTTCGTCGAGGGATAATTTTAGTACTGACATTCAGAGATAAGTATTTATTGTATACTCAGGATGCTTCTAAATTAACCAATTTTCTTTTAGGTCATATGTCTCACGCGATTGCGTAACACCGCCTCCGTCGTAGAATCAGAGCTGTCCCCAGCTCGTAGTTTAGTTGCTTACATATGACTGGCACTTGCTGCTACTCATTTCATGAAAACAATAAAGAAAGGTTAGTTCATATAAATTAAAATTATTGGATTATACTTATTAGGTGGCGGCCCGCCACCTTCGTGCCTAAACAAATCGTCCTCTTTCAGGTGAGGTAATGAGACAGCCAGAAGGTGTAGGGAATTCTTGAGACGACAGCACGCAGGAAGAATAGTAACGTCTGAGGCATTTCCTCCCCTTTGACTCACTCTAGTCTTTAGGGAAGAGGTTATTTAAAAGGCGCCTCTGACTCGCCCTTTAAAATGCTTGCCATTTGTTTTTTTTACATGATAATGCGAGGAAGGTCACCATTTATACGACTAATATGAAGGTAGCTTGTTTCTTTCCATTTCGTATCTTAGATTGCTAATTAATATAATATTTCGTTCTTTTTCAGCCTTAGTTCTATAGCTCTAAATTAATCATAACACTATTAAATTTTACTTATTATCTAATTCACATGTTCTTTTTATCCACTTTTCATTTCCAATGTTTAATTGTAGGTAAAGTTAAGCTTATTAGGTGTAAGGTGATAAATGTTTTATCGAATCTATTTTTTCTGATTGTCTCTTTATTTCAGTAAATTTATGTTAGTTGAAATTATTGGTACTAGATCTATATTTATTTAATTCAATACTTCTAAGGTCTTTTTAATTTTAGTAAATTTATGTAATTAATCTTAGGGTTACTAGATCTATATTTATTGAATCTTTATTTAATTCAATATTAATGTCTTTTCAATTTCAGCATCTGATTCTTTTTGCTTTTAATTAACTGTTTTAGTTACTTTCCGTGATAGTGCGCTGTTCTTGTTTTCTTTGTAATCAAGTTCATTTATTTGTTTTCATAGCTTTTTATCATCACACATTTGGTGGAACTTCAACGAAAATTAATGTAGTTCTACTTGTTATACAAAGTCTTCTTTCCTTTTCATTCCGTTCATTACTATACATAGTCAACTTAGTTTAATGTTTTCGTTTTGTTTTCTGGGCTTAGTCCTCCTTCGGTTCTCGGTATGCGTCTAGGCGGTTTCGATGTACTACGTAAGTTTTGGTAGAATTGCCTTTGGAGATTCGGTACACCACTTCACTTAGCACTCCTAGGATAGTATAGCGGCCTTTCCAATCTCTCTGCATCTTGGGACATCTGCCTTTTCGCCTTTTTCGGTCTTTTTTAAATTTTCACGCATTTGCCAGTAGACTGTATGCAGCTTTGATTTCAAATTATTCAGGTAGCCTGTACTTTCCATTCTGTAGCTAGGCGCTTCTCCTATACATAGGTCGGCTGGTAGTCGGAGCTTTCGTCCCAAAGTTATCATCGCAGGCGTCTGCTGTGTACTTTCATGAACTGCCGTTCGATACGACAACAGTGCTAAGGGCATGTAATTATCCCAATCACGTTGGTTTTCATCCACGAACTTGGCTAAGTAATTAAGTAAGGTCCGATTGTACCTTTCTACTATGCCATCAGATTGTGGGTGTAGCGGTGTTGTTCTCGTCTTTTCGATACCCAGCTTTTTTAAGACCTCTTGAAAGATGTTGACTCAAAATTGCGGCCCTGGTCGGAATGGAGCTGCAAAGGCATACCGAATCGAGAAAATACGTGTTCAATGAGCGCATCTGCCACTGTGTTGGAAGTTTGATTGGGTAATGGAATCGCCTCTGGCCACTTAGTGAAATAATCCATTACTACCACAATATACTTGTTTTGTCGAATGGTTAACGGAAGTGGTCTCAATATATCAATTGCTATTCGCTCAAAAGGAGCCCCAACGGTGTACAATTGTAGTTTAGCCCGAGTTTTTCTGTTGGGTCCATTCCTCTGCGGACAGACTTTACACCGCTCACACCAGTCTCGCACATCGTCTGAGCATCCTATCCAATAATATCGATCTTTGACTTAAGCTAATGTACGCTCGATTCCCAAGTGACCCCCTGTAGGGTTGTTATGGAGCAGTTTCAATACTTCTTCCTTCAGCGATGCTGGCAGCAATATTTGAAAGTTAGCCTCCGTCGGGTTGGTGTATACGCGACAAGCTACATTGCCTAAAGCGACCTCGAATATTTGACTTCTGAAGTAAGTTAAGATATTGCGAAAGCGCAGTCCAGTTTTCGTTGAAAAGTATAGACAGAACTCAACACTCTAGTTGCAATTCATCTGAAAAAGGCGACATTGTCTGTGAAGTTAGTAAGTGGAATTCCTTAAAAAAAATTAAAAAAAGACAAGCCGCATTCATGAAATTAACTTTAAGAGAAGTAATTTGGGTGAATTTCATCATTTCTATAAAGATCTCCAAAGAGACCGATAACGGTTCCACATTTGATTACATTTTAGACAAGATTCACGGACAAATTGTGAAAAATTGGAAGAATTTCCACAATCAACAAATAGGAATAATATAAAGACTAATGACCACGTTACACTAAGATATTTTTTTGCACAATTACAGATAGAAATGCAGACTGTAGAGTATCCAGCCTGTTCCGGGCGAAGGCCGGAAAAGCACACAAGTGTTCCGTTGTCTCAGGCTCTCAGGCTCTCCTTCTAGACAGGACAGACAGTCATTGCTGTCGACAGCTCCCATTCTTGTTAGATGAGCGTGAAGTGAGCTGTGGCCGGTGATGACGCCAACCACTGTTCTACATTGTTTCCTTCCGAACCCATATGAAAATCGGAGATATTCCTATTGGTCCCATCAAGAAACAGTTTTATGCACCTACAAGTACTCAGGTTCTTCCATCTCTGCTGATGCTTCCTATGAAAATTCGCTTTGATGAGAGACCCAATACTAGAGGTGGCAGACCCAGCTCTAGCTAAAACATCAGCCCTTTCATTCCCCATTATCCCAATGTGACCAAAAACCCACAGAAGGGACACCTTGTTGTAGATATAAAACTTTTCGACAGACGACCTGCAATGCCCCCCTAATTTAGATATTATCCGAAGGCCACTCAAAGCCATCGAGGTTGTCTAACTATTCGAAAGGATAGCAATGTCCTTTCAATTGATCTCCATATCAAGGGGTTGGCATTGAGATTGCGAAGGCTTCAGCCTGGAAGACAGCAGTGCGTCTTCCAAATGAGTACTCCATTCCAATGTCAGGTTCAATAAAGTAGGCACCTGCCGCGGCTCCGTTATTAGTGAAAGAGTCGTCAGTGAAAATTTTTAGAGCGGACCGGGAAAGGCTCGATAAGGCACTTTCCTTAGTCCACGATACAGGCAAGTTCACAGATAAGTGGCGCCCAAAACGAAGCTCAGGTACCATCGCATCACGTGGCATACTGGCCAGAGAGTTTTCCAGGTCCAGCCCATACGTCAGAGAACAATAAGAAGAGCCAGTGCAGCAGTCCTCCCAACATCCCAATGAGCGCAATCTGCACACGGCTCTTTTGGCATTTGCCAGAATAACAAGATCCAGGGTGGTTACCCTTACTAGGCTCCATATAGTGATCATGAAATTCTTCCACGAGAAGTTGCATAATTTTAGTTCGAAGTCTTATCGTTTGCCAAGGAAATAATATTTTAACATTTTAGCAAGCTATTAAAAAATGTGATGCTGTCGTCTGTATCTTTCTCCATCCGCATCTTGAGAGTATTTTCCTTTCGCGCAAGGTATTGCAGTTTTTGTCTTTCCGCATCCAAGAAAGCAGGACCAAGAGGATCCATATTTTACTGTCATATATAAATCTATTGAATTTACTGAAATGTTACCAAGTACTCCACAGAAGAAAATTTACTAAAACATCGTTAAATTTATTAAATTCACCCCAGTCGGGATAAATATTACCAACCAAAGAAATAACAACTCATTTCCTGTGTGCTAGGCTCAGTGCAATGGTTGTTGCAGGGGGCGATGCAAGGTGCAGTGCGCCACTGTGGCCATTTCTATTTGAGATAAGGGATAAATTTTATCATTGCACACCAAGCTCAGGGCGGTGCGATGTGCGGTACTTGGTGCGATGCGCTGTTGTGCGCATGCCCTAAGGAGGACCTTAGTCGCTAATATGTGAACCCCGGATACCTCCGGTTTTAATTAGCCTTTCCACGGTAATGCGGATCTCTGCCAAGGGTGACTACCATTCACGGGTACTCGTGGCAACTATATGGAGAGACCCTTAAGGAGAGTGGCACCCCTCTAAAAATTCTAAAGGACGTTAAGGAGGAGAAAGGTGGAGGTGTTGCCAAGGAAGGTAAACCTCCATCTGCTGGCCAACAGCAATCTGCTATAGGTCAACACCAGCAGCCATCAGATACTGAGATCTTAACCAGTGAGGATGGCAGCATGGAAATATATAGCTTAAGCGAAGGAGAAGAAGCGGAGGTCCTTCGATCTCCAGCTAAAATAGGGGTGAATAAGGAGGGTGGCGTAGCCGGCTGCAAGAAGCCTCCATAGAAGAACTCCTCTGGATTCAGGACGAAGAAACGTTGCGAAAAAGCGAGGTTTCTTCTCGAGAAACTGAAAAGTCGGGACGAAGGTCCTTGGACGAAGAGGTACAGAGGCACGTTGAAATGGGCAAGGAAGACCTTGGCTCAAGACCCATATTATGTTCCTTTTGTTTGGCCACTGGCTGCTGACCAACCAAGTAAGGAAACTAAGAGCGCTAGGACAATCTTTTCCGCTGGCAAGAGGATTAGATCGAGGGACGAGGAATTATAGGAGACAAAGAAAGCCAGGTCTGCCGACGTCTGTCGATCTACTGTACCGTCTCCTAGGGATCCTGCAGTGGCCGGGCAGCAATTTCAAAGGGCCCCATTGGAGCTCGTTTGGAGAGTGCAGTTGTAGAGACGAACGTTCGGAAAGGGCGGAAAGGAGCCTCCTGCAGCGCGATCTCATTTACAGGACCTAGCAGGTCAGAAGATGCTGCTATACATCTAGGAGTGTGCGAAATGGTTCCGAGACTCCTTCTAAGTGTTGCAGTGATAGACACGGGCAACAAGAATTCGGAGATCTCCGCGGACCGTTGGATGTTGGTTGAGAGGAAGCTCATGACTATTTTGGTAGAGCACCTATCAGCCAAGCCAGCAGGCCCAGTGCCACAATTCGACGCATCGGGGTGGTTCAGAGGCTTTAAAGTTGTAAACTACACGGACCAATACTCTGTGGACTTTCTGAAGGCCAGTGTATCCCGAATGGGCGAAGTGCAGAGCAATTCACGACTTCAGGTCATCCCACGGTCGGACATACCGGAAAGACCGAGGGCTAGGTTATGGATACCGGAGCCGGTTCTCCCGCCGCAAGCTTTTTTACAGGTGCTTGCCACGAAGAACCCAAAGTCCCTTGCAGGGATTGGAAGATCCTTCCAATGGAGGAGCTGAAGCCAACTGGCAGGAGCGTTATACTCCAGGCAACAGAAAAATCTCTGCAATCGCTGGAGGAAGCCAATTTCAGGCTTCATTGTGGCTTTAATGTGATTGTGGCGAATGTATACAGGAGGCTCATAAAGAAGAACCAGGGTAATGAAGTGCCAATGGTGGAGGAGTCTCAAGGGGAGCAATCGCGCTCCTCACTCATAACAGATATAGTCTTCCAGGGAGTGGAAGCTGCTGTGATGGAGGATAACGAGGACAGTTGTTTTATTGAACCGCGACGTGAGGGATCGGGGATAACCTCTCCATCCTCTTAGCGGAGGAAAGCATTCATGTTGCTTTAGTCCAGGTACCTTAGCTTATTACAAGAAGGGTCCAGGTAAGCCGAAGTCCTATATTTTAGCGAAAAGGACATACATTTATGCTTGATGTCTAATTACAGCTCTAATGACGTAGCGGTTGTCAAGTGGGAGCGCAGAAATGCGAAGCCAATTTTGTTGGCTTCGGCATATATGGCCAATGATAACCCCACCCCCACCACTAATTGAGCTGCGCAGTCTCGTCAAGGAGGCAGAGAAAAAGAAGCTCGATCTACTACTAGGATGTGACGCCAACGCCCGCCACACGATATGGGGTAACACAGACATCAATCAACGAGGTGAGTCCTTATTTGATTACATTGTGGAGTTCAATTTAAATATCTGTAATAGGGGAAACTCGGCCACTTTTACAACGGTAAATAGGGCGGAGGTATTAGATGTGACATTCATCAGTGAATCGAACGATCTAAATGTGGGTAAATGGAGAGTCTCCAGTAAGAAATCCTTTTCGGATCACTGCTGGATTATATTTGAATTAGACAACTTATTATGGTCGTAGCATACTGCATACAGTAGTATGCTACACTGAAGCTAGCAGCAGTATGTTACACAATCCCGTATGGCGATTGTGCTGCCATTTGCGCTAGGTTGAACGTTGGACATCTGACGACGGGCCATTCGTGAAAGAAAAGTGCTGGATAGAAGAAGAAGAGATTGATGTCAGACATTTTGTTGATTCATTCTTTTTGAGCGCCAACGACGTGAAGCAACTTTCGAGTTAATTAAAGAATTAGTGAAACGATTTTGAAAGCATTGAATTAAGAAAGAGCATAAAAAAATCCGGTACTTAAAGAAATCATCGGATGACAAAGAAAAAAAAAGAAAAGAACAGGGAGGTCTGTGAAATTGAAGGGGTAAGAAAAATAATAAGTAATCTGAGAGAAAGGTAGTGCTCCCGCGTGAACAATAATTTTTTTTTTATCATAAACGTTGTTTGTAATTAGGTTAAATTATTTCTTCACAAAAATATTTTCAAGCTCATTTACCCATGTAAGCATTCCTTCATACATTGCACTTATCGGGCATTGTACTGATCGGCACAATGTAATTTTATGCAATACAGCATTTTTATCCACACAGCATGGGTCAATGAGCTTGACCGGTGAGCACCACAAAAAGCTTAGCGGTACAATTTTTAAATATTTTTTTTTGTTATTTAAGGCATGTGCCTATCAATAAATTTGTTCAGTGTTAATTACTCTATAGTAAAAAGCGTTTTCTTTTAAACTACGATTTTTCAATATTCAACTTAAGGTTGGTTGAATACTTGAGATGGTCTTTCGAGCTATTAATTGAACCTTAGGAATAATTCAAGAATCATTGGATTATTTTATTTGGACAATATAGCCACCAACACAAAAGCAGTAATCCAAGAACCATTGGACTAATTGTTTTTCTACGAACTCCAAGAACCATTGGATTATTTTTGTTAACAAGTTCCGTAGAAACGGTAATTCAAGAAGCATTGTATTATCTTTCAATCTACAAGCCTGCAGATCATCTCAACTAGAATCAAGTTAACAAACAGAAACGATAATTAAAGAGACATTGGATTATCTTTCAATTGACAAGCCTGCAGACCATCTCGACTAGAATACAATTAACAATTAGACTACGTAGAAACGAGTTTTCATTGAATTAATTTTTTCAATCTCCAACGCTGGGAATTATCTTAAACTCTCATATTAGATAGAGTTCCAGTTTTGAAAAAATTACTGAAATTTCAATACGCTTGAATAGCAGAAGCCATCTAGAAAACTGAGCTAGATAAACCTAATCATACATGGCTGAAGAACTTCTCTTGGCAAACCAGAAGCAATTGGCTAAGTCAATTGACGACCTCTTAGCAAATATTAAAAAGGACGCACATATTCGCAAAACTCGTGAATACATAACCAAAAAACAAGCCGTACTGTTGACACTATGGGAAGAGTTTGACAAGGCTCACGATCAAGTGAAAAAATTACTTCCTGAGAATCATCTTTATTTTACGGAAGATATACATAGCCGAACTAAATAATTATTCGATCAAACTTTTAAATTGTTAGATAGCTATAGAGCAAACCCAAGCTCAGGACAAATCAACACGCAAAAATCTGCAACATCTACAGCTACTACTGACACAACGGCATCCACGACTTGCACAATAGTAGGTACCAGCGGCTCATTCACGCCCTTGATGACCTCAACCTTTACTCTTCCGTTAAGTGGTTTAACTACCGAAACTATTTCAACTCCTACAAGCATTGCACAACAACCAGCGGCTAATGTATCTTATCTAGATACAGACATGAGAAACAATTTTCCAAAGCTTCCACCCATACAGATACCAAAATTCAATGGGAATTACAAAGAATGGAAGTCTTTCATCGACATATTTCTCAACGTAATACACTACAATACTTATCTGAGCAACGTCGAGAAGATGCAATATCTTCTGTATCACCTAGAAGGCGACGCAAGGAAAGCTGTAAATCATTTACAGTTAATCAGTGTCAACTATAATACAGCTTTGCAACTAGTTCAGACTAGATTCAACAACAATAGGAAGCCAATAACAACCTATATCAACACCATAATGGATGCAAAACGACTAGAGTACAGATGTCAAGAAGACATAATAAGGCTCTATGATATAATAAGAGAGTGTTTAGAGGCCTTAAATAACCTAAACTGCCACACGAATGAATCGGGTCCGATGATTATTTGCATCGCAGTAAGAAAACTTGACGCAGAAAGTCTTAGACTATTCGAAGAAGCGCTCATAAATCCAAGGGAAATGCCTTCTACCGCAGAACTGCTGAATTTTCTAGAGAAGCGTTATCAGGTGCTACATGCTATCAAAAGTTCAAGGCAAATCAAGCCCGATGCAATCTCTTGCAACAAAAAAAGAACTTTCCATACCACATTGAAGCGGTCTTGCGTCCTATTGCAATAAAGACCACAATATCTACCAGTGCCTTGAATTCAAAAAATTGTGTATACAAGACACAGGTCAATTTATTTCCCAGCAGAAACTCTGCACTAATTGTTTGGCACACAAAAAGACAGAAAAATGTAAAACAAAGAAGTCCTGCTTCTATTGCAAAAAGAAGCACCACACCTTACTTCACCGCAATAATGAGGTAGAAGAAAATCACCCTAGTAACAAAACTACATTTGTGTCTATAAACCACAAGAACGCCAATTCTGCAAGACCAAACCAACCAACAACCGAAGACGTGGTAGCACTTCATAATAAGACAAAAATACCCAACTTCTTATTACCTACTGCCATGGTAAAAATAAGAAATATATTCGGGCAAATAGAGATATTTAGAGCACTAATTGATCCAGGTTCCCAAGTAAGCCTCATTACTGAGGAGGTAATGCTAAGCTTGCGAATACAAAAGGAACGCATAAAGACAACCATATTGGGTGTTTGTGAGGCCAAATTAGCACAAGCTCACGGAAAGGTCAAAATTCAAATACAACTTCAAAATCAAAGGAACTCTTACCTTCGAGTCGAAACACTTGTTCCACCGAAACTAAGCTCATTATTACCGGAAGCTGCGGTATCAACAGTTGACCTACTACAAAATGAAAATATTGCTTTAGCTGACCCAACTTTCAACACACCAGGTCCAATTGATCTAATCGTAGGAGCGGACGTTTACTCTAACATAATCTTAGACGGGCTCAAGCCAGGGAAACCGACTGCGCAAAACACCAAGTTAGGATGGATCCTCTTCGGGAACATTCCTAATACAATCCAAGAGACTAACAAGGTATCAATTTTCCTTTCAATTCCAGAAATAGATCAAAAGCTTGAACAATTTTGGAATATTGAGGACAATGCCGCATCGAGCCAGAAAGTCGATGATTGTGCAAGACACTTCCAAGAGACACATCAAAGAGCAAAGGATGGGAGATATATTGTCCATCTACCATTTAGAGAAATTTCAGGAGAGCTTGGACACTCTAGGGACAGAGCTAAAGCTCGCTTATTACAAATAGAGAAAAAGTTGAAAAATCTCCCAACTTAATGACCGAATACAACAAATTCTTAATGGAATATTTGATCGTTGGTCACATGAGTCCAGCAGAACCATATACTGGATATAAAGCCAATGTATACTATTTGCCTCACCACGCAGTATTTAAGGAGGACAGCACAACTACAAAATTGCGTGTCGTGTTCGACACATCTTGTAAAATATCATCTGGACTAAGTCTTAACGATTTATTGCATAGCGAGTCATAAATACAACAAGATCTCAACCAAATTCTGCTAAGGTGGCGAAAGCACCGTTATGTATTTACAGCAGACATTGAGAAAATGTTTAGACAGATAGAAATAGCGCCAAAAGATAGAAACTATCAACGTATACTCTGGTGCCAGCAACCAACAGAGCCTGTCCAAGAATATGTGTTGAACACTGTCACTTATGGCACAGCACCTGCAACATATCGCAGTCAAGGCCCTAAATCAACTCGCGAAAGATGAAGGCAATCAATTACCAGCAGCCAAAAGCGTGCTGATTAATGATTTCTACATAGATGCGATGCTAAGAGGTACTGACACCAAAGCCGAAGCATACCAGCTACAAAAACAATTAGATTCCTTGTTAAAGAAAGGTCATTTCAATATCCGGAAATGGACATCGAATAGCCAAGAACTGTTGAAAATAATTCCAGACGACCTAATGGAAAAAGGGATTCTAGAAATCGGAGAGAAGGACACAATAAAAATGCTGGGGATACATACACTGGGACCCCAAACGAGACGAATTCCAGTTTAAATTAAAAATCAATACCACCGATGCCAAGTTAACGAAACGGGTATTATTGTCGATAATTGCGACAATTTTTGACCCGATAGGTTGGCTAGCTCCAGTAACCATAACCGCAAAACTCATTATGCAGTCTCTTTGGAAAACAGAAACAGGGTGGGATGAACTACCTCCTGACGAAACTATAAACTCCTGGAAAAAGTTAGAAGCAGAAATGCAACAATTGCAATCAATAAGAATTCCTAGGTGGTTCAGACAGCGTACAGGTCAAGAAATTCAACTCCATGGATTTTGCGATGCCTCTGAAAGGGCATTTGCAGCCGTAATATACACCCGTACAAATGATTGCTTCGGAAAAATACATACTACGCTATTAACCGCGAGAGCCAAGGTAGCACCTCTGAGACAAAAAATTACTCTACCACGATTAGAACTCTGTGGCACTCTGCTGCTTGTTCAGCTCCTAAGGTTCACCATCGATACTTTGGGAATAAATTCTCCTAAAATATTCGCTTGGTGTGATTCAGAAATTGCAAAGCATGGATAGCTATAAATCCAAACAACTGGAAAACCTTTGTAGCTAACAGAGTCAGTGAAATACAAAGCCTCCTTGAAAAAACATATGTAGACACATGTCATCTCATGAGAATCCTGCAGATATCGCCTCCAGAGGAATCAGTCCAACCATGCTTGCTTCCCACAACCTTTGGTGGAAGGCTCCACTTTGGTTAACTCAACTTGCAGATGCTTGGCCCTCAAACCAGCCCAATTTCGTCACCACTGAGGAAGAAAAACAAACAGTTGCAGTTTTTAAGATGACTACTCAGTCGGACGAAATATTCACGAGCTCAAGTTATACAAGGCAATTGAGAATCATTGCATACTGTTTCCGATTCATCAAGAACTGCAAGCTGCCAAAAGCGCAACAGAATTTTGACTATCTATCTTCTCACGAACTGCAAAAAACCACATTATCAAGTTTGTGCAGCGAGAAGAATTCTCCGAGGAAATAAATTCGTTGAGCAAAAGGGAGCCACTAAAGAAAACCAGCAAACTGCTTTCTTTGCATCTATTTTTAGACGAAGATGGAATTCTAAGAGTGGGGGGAAGATTGAAGAACTCGTCACTGCCAATAGACGCCAAGCATCAAATGCTTCTTCCCCAGAAACACCACATAACAAATCTTGTCATTGACCATGCTCACCAACAAACCCTACATGGTGGCACACAACTAACCTTAAATCACATAAGGTCGCAATTCTGGATAATTGGCAGTAAAAGAGTAGTACAAGGCAGAAACCATAAATGTATAACATGCGTAAGATATCGCCAAAAAAACACCCAACCATTGATGGGTGACTTGCCTGCAATACGCATAAATCCTTCCCCGCCCTTCTCAAACTGCGGAATTGATTATGCCGGCCCATTTCTTACCAAAATGTCAAAAGGAAGAGGAACTAAAACCATCAAAGGCTACATAGCGCTATTTGTCTGTATGGTAACAAAAGCTGTCCATCTAGAGCTAGTCAGCGACCTTAGCACAGACGCCTTTCTAGCGGCTTATAGAAGGTGTGTTGCTCGCCTGGGGCACTGCAAGCAAATATACAGCGATAACGGGACAAATTTTGTCGGAGCTAGCAACAAATTCGATAAGGACTTGCAGCTCGCAATTACCCGATCCACAAAACAAGCAGCAGAGGCCATAGTCAATGACGGAACAGAGTGGAAGTTCATTCCTGTATCCAGCCCCCATTTTGGCGGTTTATGGGAAGCTGGTGTTAAGTCTGTCAAAAGGCACCTTAAACGTATGCTGGGAGAGACCCTGTTGACCTTTGAGGAGTTTACCACAGTATTATACCAAGTAGAGGCATGCTTAAACTCGAGGCCGATAGGGCAACTATCAAGTGACCCAAGAGACTTAGAACGATTGACTCCAGGCCATTTTTTAATCGGACGCCGTCTGATTTCCCCCCCTGAACCTAACATCGATGACAAGCAAATCCACCAAAGATGGAAATTAGTCACAAAATTGCACCAGGATATTTGGCATAGATGGTTGCAAGAATACTTATCCTTATTACAACAAAGAAGTAAGTGGAAAGCAGAGAGAAAATACCCATCGGTAGGAGAATTAGTTCTAGTCAAAGAAGATCAGTTACCGCCTCAAAAATGGTCTCTAGGACGAATCCTACAACTCCAGCCAGGAAATGATGGCAAATTGAAGGTTCATGCCTCCAGACGCATCCGTAATACCAAGCAAATAAAACCAGAACTACTGTGGTCAAAACCAGAGCATTTTCATCGAATTACTACAGAGGCCACAAGGCGGAAACCTGATTCGAGTCCAACTCCACCCACCAAAAGCAAAAGAACAAGGATTGCACCTTGTTCTTGGGCATCAAGATTACTCCACTCAACCTTGCTACTGTTTTACTGGTTGACTGTAGTTTTTGCAGAAGATTATACCATATTTCAGCCAGAGTCAGGATTCTACGTGGAAAATCTCGGTAATGTTCAAGTTAAACGAGGCAACTTAAGACTTCAAGTCACACTTCCAATGGCTGAAATCTTCACTGACCAGAAAAATATAGATATCACCTGGAACCAAATAAAACAAATGTGTGATCGCACTAAGAAGCTCACCGACATAACGCACTGCCTAGTACTTTTCCAGCATCTATCCAGTAGAAGACAAAATCTACTGAAGACAATTGAAGAGATCCTTCATCTAGAACCCAAAACTAGGAAAAAAGAGGCCTTTTAGGGAAACTTCTCACTTCGGAGTAAACGACGAGGTTTACAAAGACATTGAAGAATTGCACAACAATCAAGAGACTCTTCTGCATTTGAATAACCAACACGCAATTCTCATTAATACAATACTCAACCAATCCAATTTCTTTGTGCTCGAAAAGCTGAAACATTTCCACGCCAGATTGTCCCAGGTCATTAACTCAATCAACCAGATAACTGAATGGTACTCGAGTGCTGATCACAACAGGATCAGCATTGAGGTGATAGCTACATATCTCAGCGCTGAGGACTACTATGATGAACTTCAAGAAAAATATACACACTGGCTAAACGCAGTTCATAATCATGGGCATTTACTGAATTTCATCACTCTGCATGACATCAACTCAGTTGTACAGAATATGTCTCAAAAGCTCGGGTCTAATCTCATAATATTACCAACACCGCAAGATCGGTTGAATATGAGAGCAGAAAACAACACTGTGAAGTTATACGGGTACCTAAACATAGTGGAAAGGAGCATATACGAGCTAATACATGTAACTCCAACGCCTCATATGATCGAAACTACAAATTTGAAATTTCAGACATAAAGTTCTCCACTTTTGCTATTAACTTCGATCAACAAATATATTTCAACTTGCAGGAGCAAGAATTAAGGGCTTGCTTAGTTGAAGATAGCCATACTCATTTATGTACTCCAACTATCGTACGCAGCATTCAGGATAGCCCCTCCTGCGTCATTCATGAAATTTATGAACGTCATCCCAAAACGATTTGTGAAATGCGTCAACTGAAGTTCACCGAAACAATATGGAAGGCTCTTATGATGAAGAATACCTGGCTCTACATCAATAACCAAACCAAGGTCACTGCTGTAATCTGCAAGGGCTCAAGGAGAGAGTTACTCCTAAACAAAACGGGAATTATTCACCTTCACGACGACTGCTACATTAAGACCAAGCAGATTACCTTGAAAACAAATCTTGACCAAAATACAGACGTTCTAACCACGCTGCAATGCTGCAACCAGGTCGACTAATAGGCCCAAATGAACAAATACTGCACTACAGTATGATACCTGAATTGCATCCTGCCATCCTCAAGAAGACTCTGATCATACATACCACCGCCGCAACAACAACGCTGATCATATGCGTATTGGCAATGTTGGTCTGGAGATTCTGGACCAGCATTAGGGCAATGCTTCAATACTGCACAAGCAACAGACAGAACCTATTCAAGAAAGAGTCTCGCCCCCACAATTATCCAGTCAAGAAGCACATTCATCTCCTAAAGGCTCAATCATGCGACACTGTGATAGAGTACTACCACCTACACCTGGCGGCCCCCAGCATGTTCATGCCTGAACAATAATTTAACATTTTCTTATCATAAATGTTGTTTGTAATTAGGTTAAATTATTTCTTCACAAAAATATTTTCAAGCTCATTTACCCATGTAAGCATTCCTTCATACATTGCACTTATCGGGCATTGTACTGATCGGTACAATGTAATTTTATGCAATACAGCATTTTTATCCACACAGCATGGGTCAATGAGCTCGACCGGTGAGCTTAGCGGTACAATTTTTAAATATGTTTTTTTGTTATTTAAGGCATGTGCCTATCAATAAATTTGTTCAGTGTTAATTACTCTATAGTAAAAAGCGTTTTCTTTTAAACTACAATTTTTCAATATTCAACTTAAGGTTAAATACTTGACAGGTAGATTAAGGAAATTCTTGTAGAAACTAGAAATGGAGCTGCGAAGACGGCCCTACAAGAAGGCCCGAACTGCATCTCGATAATTTAAGAAAGAACAATTAAGGGGCAAAGATTTACCAAAACTGAAGTGGGAAAAAAATCATCTAGAAGTGGAACGTAGCATGCCAGAAAGTCTGAAGGATTCTTTGTAAAATAACAAAAAACCCGGAAGGGCAACCACATGTCTTGGTGATTGCGGGATGTGAACCGAAGAAAAAGAAAAGGGAAAAAGCCAAGTACGGTATTTGCACCAAGTTACGAGAATAGAAAAATATCTAAGGTAAATGGAGCACGAATTAGTGCGAAGAAGCAGAAAAAAAAGAGACACTGGATAAAGGTTTTTTGATAAAATTAGAGATAAGAATTATTTAAATCATTATTGAAATTACAACATAACCTATATTCCGTAGGTTTAAGATATCTCTAAGATAGACTAGAACTCGGATCCAGCCATACTCGGCAATCTCTCGACTAACCAAGGTAAAGCTCACTAGAATTTGGAAATGAGGACGTTCTTCCTCCACCAATTGGTCTTCCGGAGATATCCTGTTAAGTTTTTGTGAAATCCTTTGACGCAGCCCTAAACGCTGAAGATGTAACGCAATTTGGCAAAAGAAAAAGACAAAATGTAATAATTTAAAGTGGTAATAGCTTACGTGATCTGAAACAAAGCTGCCAAAAGGGATAGGAATGATGGGGAAAATAAAGAGCCCATGAGTAAAGTGAAAGTTTTAAGAATTTATTGTACCACCCATAGAAGAATTGATGTATTTCTTATGTTGAGTGTTTGTTTACCGTATAAAGGTGATCCAGTCTTGAACGAAAATGATAAATGTTCCAAAAGCTGAAAATTCACCTTTGTTTTGTCTGAAAGTAGAATAAATAGGGAAATAAAAGAAATCTAGCAGGTTAGGTAGCTTAGCAATTATTATGCATGTCAAGTATGTATCCTGATGAGGCATTATAGTTAAAAAGGTACCACCCTTTTGCTTCTTTTAAGAAAGTGGACCGTCTTAGCAGTCAACGTAGTCGAGGAAGAATTTGTTTGTTATATATGTACATACATACCATAACATCTTATATTTGCAGAATGCTGGCGTCGTCTAAGCATCTCCAGGGAGCTCCTTCGGGGGACTAAAACACTTAAGTCAGATTCAGTATAAATTTGTCTTTTTCATTGAATTTTTATTCATAATAACTTAAAGTTTTTGGAATTGCGCGTACTTAATGGCGTCTGTTCGAATACAGACAACTAAAGGAAGCCCCATGTTGGTCCTGCTGGTTCGGCTTTTATGTTCTCTCTCTCGGCCCAAGTTCAGTGTTAGGTTCCAGAATAACAGAGTGGTAGCTTAAAGACTGGAAAGCCTTGTTGATCAGCCCTGTTTCCTTAAACTATTATAAGCATTATTATTCTAATTAGTTGTTGTTTAGTAGAATTAGTATTGTTGCTGATCAGAAGTATTATTGCTTATCAGAAGTATTATTGCCTATCTGAATAATTAATGTTGCTTATCAGAATAATTAATGTTGTTTATCAGAATAAATATTGTTGCTTATCAGGATAATTATAACTGCTTACCAGGAAATTATTACTGCTTATCAGCATGCGTAGGATAGTAACTAGCGGATCATGAGGTGAATTAGGTTATTACGTGAGCCACTGTATAATTATACTCTCAATTACTACCACGTTAATTAATAATACAATGCTATTTATAACGTAAGGTTGCGCTAAAACAGTTTCCTTTCATCCCTAACTTTCCTGGAGCCCTCCCTTCGCGATGGTTGAATACGTTCATTACTCCGCTCACATTTCAGGTCAACAAAGGGACACTGAACAAAATAACTGCTGCCCTCAGTGTAATTGGGTGGATATGGGGCAATGCAACTGAAGGCCTATCATCTGCGCCTTCACGAAGGTAATGGACCGGATGTATGCTTCGTCTCTTGGTATAAGTCGGCACGACATCTTTTTGTATATGGCAGGTGGCGGCGGCAGGTTTTCGTGGAACCCCCTCACTCTTCGCCAATAGCTGAGGTGAGCTAGCGTGCCGCCCTACGCTTCAAATCTGTCCACCGAGTGATCTGTCAGCTCATGCTGACAGTCGGGACTTCACGTTCAAACCAATCATTCAGCATAGTTTCAGAACACGATCACCAGAACCCCCAAAGCCATTCAGGAACCCAGCTAAAACAGGCTGGAATAAATTAAGTATTATCGTAGCGGGAAGACTAAATGTTCCCGAACATGGTATATTACCTCGTATATCATTAATTGATAACACGGTCAAGCATATTAATGACGCCCTTAATACAGCCTTTATTGAAGCCTGCCCACTGCGTAAACCTTCAGGGAAGTCCTACCCTCCCTGGTGGAATAGAGACTTAAGTGTCAAAACGAAGAGCGCACGGAGGTTATTCAAAAAGCGAAAGCGAGCAGAAGTCAGGAAGACTGGGCCCTGTGTAAGGAAGGTCTCAGAGACTACAAACGCTCAATAAAAAATGCTAAATTCAATTCATGGAGGAGCTATTGTGAATTAATAGAGAACTCAAGAGAATCCCCCGGACTTAGGAAGGTCTTAACCAAGCACCCTTGTGTTCCCTCCTTCCTGAAAATGGAGGACGGCACGTGAACCGAGACTGGCGGTGAAACCTTAGGGCTGCTCAAGAGTACCCACTTTCCGTGGAACTCTGAAGCCGACCACATCTATAACAATAACGAGTATGACAATACTCAAAACGTAGAGGCTATACGGGACATAGTCACGAAAGAGAAAATGGAGTTGGCAATTGACGGTCTCATTCCTGTCATGCTGCAGAAAGTGCTAGAAATTATAATTCCGAGGCTGATGGTGATCTATGGAAGCTGCCTACTTCACTCCTATGTCCCAGGCATCTGGAGCAAACCAAATTGATTTTCATTCCTAAGGCAGGTCGTAGCGGGCAAGTGACTGCTAAGGAATTTAGGCCCATCAGCATTACATCGTCTTTTCTGAAGACTTTTGAGAGGTTGTTGGATGTCCATGGACAGTCTGTTTAGGAGAAGCGAGATTTCTAGATCACAGCATGCCTACTTAAAAGGTAAATCGCTTGAAACTGCCCTTCATGACGTAGTAGGAACCATTGAAATATCAATCAATAAAAAAGAATACACCATACGTGCATTCCTTGATATCGAGGAAGCCTTTATCAATATTAGTTTAGAGGTCATCCAGGATGCCCTGACTTTCCTAGGAGTTGAATCCTATCTAGAGGTACAAGGAGGACTACTTTCACCCCAACTGTGGTTATTGGTAGTTAAAGGTATTCCCAACTCTTTACAAAGGGAGGGTATAAAAGCGGTAGCATATGTTGATGACTTAATCATCCCGGTCTTGGGAAAATTTCTACCAACGATCAGTGAGCTAACTCAAACAGCATTACAAAAGCTTCTTAGTTGGGCTATACGTTGCGATTTAGGGCTTAATTTTGCAAGCACAGTACTATTCCCTTTACACGGAGGAGAGTTAGTCCGACTTTCATACCCCCAAAACTGGGTGATATTACCCTTGATTTTAAAACTGAAGCCAAATACCTAGTACTGTTACTACACTCCAAATTAAATTGGAGGATAAATGTGAATGAGCGCGTTAAAAAGGTGGCCATTGCACTGTATGCCTGCAAGAAAAGTTTTGGCATGCGATGGGGATTACACCCTCGTATCGTGCACTGGATGTACGCCGCTATTGTAAAACGAATACTTACATATGTGAGGTCTTCGAACAACACCAACCGCAGCAATGGGATTATGCTCCGGCTCCTGCCCCCCGATATCTATGGGAAATGTATAGCGCAAAAAGTGCACTAAGACTTAAGCAGTCGAACTGCTGGTCAACAGCAGATAGTGGTCACAGCAGTATACTGAACCTCTGCCCTAAAGACTGTATACGGGGAGCTACGGACTACATTGTTCCAAGTCTACATTTTGGGAAAGCGTTCTCAACTCGCATTCCTAGTAGAGACGAGTGGGAGGGTAACCGCGTGGCAATTGAATCTGATATATGTGTCTATGTGTCTTTACGGACGGTTCAAAAACGAATGTGGGAGGGGGAGCCTGGGTATACTCAGCGCTCCCTCGGATGCAGGAATCGTACCGCCAACCCGACAACTGTAGTGTGTTCCAGGCGGAGGTCATGGCCATTTGCAAAGCAGCAAGGTTGCTGCGAACACCTCACGTTGCACGCAATGATCGGGTCAGTAGAATTTGTATTGTTACGTGCCACAAAGTGACACAAGAGACATCTGTTGCAAATGGAAGCAACTTTAGGCTAGTGACATCTTAGTAAACCTTGGGTTCGGCAAACGGAATATTCTGGAAGGTTCTAGTGTAATTTGTAGAGTATAAATACGGCGCTACTAACATCCAGGAGGCGGAGTCTTATTTCAGACAGTGAAGTGAACGAAGGAAACTATTTGGATTGCGATAATTAGAAGTGCAGTACTAGCGATAACTATAAAGAGTTGATTTGATAATTGTTTTTAAATGTTATAAAAGTAAATAGTTAAGTTAAATAAAAGAAGAACTTGTTATTGATATATGAAATATTGTGTTTTAAATTACGACCTAGAGCCACGCTCGCAACAACTGGTGGCAGAAGTAAAATAAAATCGCGAAATAATTTTGTGAAATCGTGTGTAAAAAAATTCCGAAAGAGAATTTTATATTAAACTGTGAGTGAATTGCAAAAGACGCAAGAATGGGACGCAAACTAGAGGAGCTTCGCATACAGGAATTAAAAGTGGAGTTGAGGAAGTGGTCATTGCAAACGACAGGTCTAAAGAAGGTTTTAGTCGAGGAACTTAGACAAGCCTTGATAGAGGAAGAAAAGAATCCTGAGACATTTGTTTTTGAATAAGAAGCTGAACCTGAAGACAAGCCTGCGATGAAATAGAACAGCTTTTGGGTACCTTAATGACCAAAATGGAGCTTTCAGCCCTGCAGATGAAGAATGCTGTTGAGGAACAAAAGCAATCCCTCTTGGAGGAACAAAGAATGCTCTTGAGAAACAAAAGCAATCTTTCTTGGAGGAACAAAAGAATTCTGTAGAATCCCGTTTAAATTGTGAAAAGGTACTATTTTATGACATTGTAATTTAATTTTTAATTTTCTGACCGTTTCCACAAGCTCTTACGCACTCGTTTGACAAAAACTATTCTTTCGGACAGCAAAAATATTTAATGTTTTTACACCTTTCTTTGTGATACAGTTTTTGTATGACAAAACTGCAAATGCAACAATTGACTTTCAATTCGCTTTATAAAAAACACTAATAGTTCATATAAAACCCAAATCACCCAATAAAAAACTTGTATAATTCAGAATATTTGCAAAATTTATTTATAAAAACTCTGCTTAATTGAAAGCTCCACAATTTGGCTCAAAATGTCAACAAAATGGCGCATATCCGGATTTAGTGCACAGAGTTGTATTCTGTAGACCGTGGCTTAGACAATAGGGACGTCGTGTAAATGCATGTAAAACATGAACTACCAACACAACCAGAATTCTCTACACAAAATCTGGCTTATCACCATCCTCTATGCTATATATTCTAAAGTAATTTCACAATTTCAAAATAGCCGAATCAATTTCCTTTTCAGTAGTATTAGTATGCTGGTCGTGCTGCAGCTCGAGACTTGACATTTTGGAAGTTTTCCTCTCCCCGAATGCCTCTCACCGGTAAAAAGTGTAGGGTGTACGCCTAGGCAAAGAGTTAATGGTGCTGTTAATGAAGAAACTATTTGCAATTTTTCCCTGTAGGTGGCATCACTACTATTTTCGAAGTTAGTCGGCACCAATATTCATTTTATGCCTGAAAGGTATAAATGCGCAAGCTCGTAAATAATCAAAATTTTTTCTCTTTCCTTATAAACGGTGTCTAGTCTATGTAAGCAACAGTTCGCCGGTAGCTTTAAAGCGGAAGCAAGGTAACTTATAGTTGGGGAATACTCATGATATCTCTCGTCTTAAGTCGTGAACTTGACACGATATTCATCCCTGTGTCAGTGGCATTCAGAAGATTCTGTTCGTTATACAGTTCCAAGACGGAGCACCATTCCTAATTACATATTCCGTCAACAAGTTTTCATCGATTTAGTAAACTAAGGAAAACAGATAGCAAGGGTAAACCTGCTAACTACATCCCGCGTGTGCACTCAGGTGAATTTTTGAGCAAACAAAACGAGCAAAGAATGGAAGAGGGTCGAGAACCGACATTCTTCATTAAATTGATCCCAATCCGAATGTGTACAAAAGCTCTCTACAGGGTGAAAGCTTTCACCATTTCCATGAGTAACATTTATATTTATATCGCTTTTCGCTTTCCGTCAACTGAAACTACTTGGACCACTTTCACACATCGCTACCACTCCCACACCCATCTTTCAAATGAGTTACTTGCTTAGTCATTAATTCATGTGGGGTTGCATTTTAGAATTTTGTGCCTAATGATCTTCTGGTCCTTGGATGATTTTGCTACCAATTATGGGTAGACAAGATGGGGCTCGTAATTAAATTCTGCCATAGTTCAGTTGGAGTATGTAAGAGAGTTCAGGGACTTTTTCATTTGCATCTGCTGGAGTTCCTATTTAATTTTTTTTTTATTTTTTTTAAAGAATAATGATAACGACTGGTTATTAAAAAAACACTCTTGGTGCTAGGTTTTTATGATTAATGGGAAATGATGCAAATGCAAGGCGGTATTTGATAAATGTGTTTATTCATTATTAATTATAAACAGAGCGCATCGAACAATTAACTAATGACTATCTTTACGTATTATTGAGGAGTGTTCACGGAATGTATGTACTGTTTCAATTCGATATTAACGCTTTGCATGTCAAAATTCGTTCCCGAAAAACACCTACCTACCAAAAAAATTTAATTTTTCAATATAGAAGCAAGTTATACAGTATGAATGATTTTACACATGTGTAGATCTGAAGAACTTCAATAGTTTCTTTTATACATAGTTAAATCGTGAAATTGTTTCAAGTGGGGAAAAAAAACTCTTGCAATCGAAAAATTTTGTAAAAAAAGAAATTTCTATGCAAAAGCAGGCGGTTCGTAATAGCAGGAATCGTATTACTCATCAGTACACAGCCAAGCTGACCTCATATATGCACTTAAAATAACTTTTAAGTGTGAATTATAGATGAGGCGAAATACTACGTATTTACTTGAATGCCTAGCAAGATTAGCCTTAGCAAGATTAGCCCTATGCGGAACTATCATTTCATAGAGAGTTTTGCCATGAAATAAATTCATAGCGAATTTAGTCAATATGAAATTGACTGAGTTTGCCGCCAAATCCGCAGCTCGAGAAATGAGTGGAAAAAAAATCTTGCAATCGAAAAATCTTTTAAAAAATAAGTTTCGATGCATGAATTTATTCTATGGCAAAACTCTCTATGAAATGCTAGTTCCGCTAAAGCTAATCTTGCTAGGCATTCAAGTTAATTCGTAGTATTTCGCACTTAAAAATTATTTTAAGTGCATAGATATGTATATGAGGTCAGCTTCGCTGTCTACTGTAGCGTATACGACAACGGCAGGCAGAAACCAAGGCGTACTGATGAGTAATACGGTTCCTGCTATTACGAACTGCACGCTTTTGAATCGAAATTTCTTTTTTTAAAAGATTTTTCGCTTGCAAGAGTTTTTTTCCACTCAATTCTCAGATACGGATTTGGCAACAAGCTCAGTCAATTCCATATTGACTAAATTCGCTATGCAATTAATTTATGGAAAAATTCTAAATTGTTTCAACCCTACCAGCCAAGCCATCAAACTTTCATAAGATGTTCTTAAGAAATATTCCGGTCCAAAAGAAGGAATTCATGGAATATTTTCAAGAATGTTAAAGAATTTTATTGGAATTTACGATGTCCGAGGAAAGTATTCCCTTATTATTCCAAGGAATTTCTTCAGAAATTCTAAAAACAATGTTTTGGAAATTTAGGGGATATTTCCCATGGATAGTCTGTGAAGAGTTTTTTCGGGTTTTCCGCTAAAGCGAATTATTCACGTTTACATGGGAATTTAATTGGATCAATTTTTTTATCAGCAAACTTGATCAAATGGAATTATTTTAAGTGTCAATACCTACTCCTTATCGAAAGTGGAAGATCTTCGACTCGATTGTATTTCATGGTAAAAAATGGTTTTCGAGAAATCGAAAAAGAAAAAAAAATCGGTTAAATCTAATAGAAGTCGAATAGTGATTACGGAAAATACATGGATTTTGTTCTAAAATCCTTCTGGTGATACATTTTCCATACATCTTAAAACTTATTCTGAACAAATGGTTCTTTTGTTCAGTTTCGTTATGAACTAAAATGATATTTGTTTTAAAAGTAATAGAACAACAAAATTTATATCCTATTTTATTCTTATTCTCTTCATTTTTTACAGTGATTTTATAAATATAAATAAAAATCTTGGGTATTTATTCAATATTTCACTCCAAATTATAATTACGAGCAATTAACTGATCAAAAATAAGAAAAGTAGCTTCCAACATTGCTTTGGCCAATAGTTTCCACTATTTTTCTGAAAAAGGAAAAGTATATTTAAATGATATATATATAAAACAGAAAAGCTACGTTTACTGTTTGTATTTTCTACAAAATAATTGTCTAACAATTGTTCAACTATATGAACACACGGAAAAAGATAAACGACGCGACATTTAACATTTGTAATAGGAAAATCTATGATCTGAAATTATAACTACCAAGCTACAACATACAATTTTGCCACTATACATACATATATGAAAAATACATAAAAAAATATACAACAATTATTGTTTTACCTTAGTTTTTATCAATATACGTAATATACGCAATACTTAATGCGTCTGATCTGCAATGGCACCATTATGCTCTAAGAAAAGCCTGGGCATACTACAGGTGCTGTCCAAACATTGTTTGAACTCCTACACTAGTCTTCACTATTTCCAAAAAACAATAAAACATTGGAATTTTATTGGATAAATTCTGAATACTACAATATATCCAGGCTTTATTCATTAAAACAGACTCAGTCTTTATAACATCCATAGTATGCCCAGCTTTTCTAGTTCCACTTTTTCCAACCAATAAAAAGTTGATAGAATTAAAAGAACGACAAATTTACTAAATACTTTGTCCGTTAGTTGTTCACTGTTTTTCCAAAAAAGTAGATTTCTTTGGACAAAGTGAAAATTTTAATTTTTGCTTTTTCTGCATTATGTCAAAGATTTCTCCATATGCTTTTATATACACGATTCTCGAGAAAAATCAAGGTACAGCTTTGAATATTGTCCGAAAATTATCCACTGTTTTTCCAATTCTTATCTCTTAGAATAATTTTATAGAAATTCCTAAGATTTTCCTTTCAATGGGCAAATAGATACGGGTAATTTCGGAAAAGTAAAGACAGGGTTCTGTGAATTTTATGGATAAATATTGGATTGGAATTTCGTCCGATATTTTTATAGTACAGCTTCGAAAATGGAAGGACATCGGAACTTTGGTCACTAGGGAAACAGTCGAAGTTCTTCAGATCTATTTTATAATATTTTTACATAGAAGATCAGTCGCTCCTACTCTTAACCTAATTTAACCTAACAAATTCAAATGTACCTATGTGAATATGCGCGACCACTCCATTAATAAAGAGGTAAATGGTTAAGCAAAAGAATCGGAAAAAGCGTTCGATGCCCAGTTGGTAAAAAGAAAGAAGGTGAAAATTTGGCTGGTGACCAAATATTTTTTCCGATTAAATTATGGGGGTTTAATGGAGTTGGAAATTATTTCAGTCGACGCCAAGCTCATAGCATTGGCAATTAAAGAAGTAAAAGTGGCACATTGGTAAGATGTTGTTTTAGGACGGCCGAGTTGGATCAAGGCTCTCGGTATCAATTAGAAAAGTAAAAAATTAATCGATAAATCCTAGAGGAAATATAATCTTGATGAGTGGTCAAAAGTTCAAAGAGTGGCATATAACAAATAATTCGAAACATCTTTCAACGAAAAAGAATACTTGTTAACAAGATCGCTGCCACCTTGCTGTGGCCGATGCCAAAGTTAAAAAAAGATCTCATGTTTCCTAAAACTATTTCGTAAAAGTTAGCGTTGTTGAAAAACTATTTTTTCGTACCTGACACACACAAAGGTAAAACGCGTTTTTAAAATACGTTTTATAAAATTCTTAGTATAAATCATAAACCAATAATTGATACAAACTTTTGTTAAATGATATTTGCACTACAATGTGGATTAGACAACCATTTACCACCCACACTCATGGTGACAAATAGCAAATGCAATGCGTTGCATGTTTTTGGTTTAGATAATTTTCCTCACTTCGTTTATTTTCCATTTTGTAAGTGGTATTAGCTATATATGTAAGTGTAATTACATAATTATATACAAATACACATGGTTATTTCCTCTCACCTCATCATACTGACGAGTTGCCATTGCCAAAACAGTTATTCTATCTCTTAATTTACGTTATTAGTCCGGAATTTTGGCAAATGTTCAGGGAGGTTACCACTGAAACTTTAAAAAACACGAAAAGTTAGAACAACTTCGCGTCTAATCTGTGCATATGCTCAAAACTACACATAGTTAGTTAAAAAAAGAGTGAGAGGAGCAAAATATTTCAAAGTCGTTTGATTACGGTAACAAACGGCACGAAGTTTTAATACAAAATAACCGGTCACTTCAAATTTTGAATTAAAACAACAACATAAATATATTATCTTAGTTTTTATATCTACTCCTTTATTTTTTATTATGTCCTGTAGTCTTCTTGGAATAGACAATATTAGATTTTCAATTAAACTTGACGGAATTTCGTTCCAAGCCTTTTCAACAGCTGTTCAAAGTTCGTGGATATTGCGAACATAAGTTTTGCGAATTTTCCTATTGATGTGGTCTCAGAGATTTACGATAGAGTTTAAATCCTGACCTTTAGTAGGCCAGTTGTTGAAAGTTGTTGTGTTCTTGAAAGCAGATTTTAGTCTTCCGGGCCAACAGGGGGCATAATCTTGTTGAAATATGTATTGGTTTCTGTTCTGAATATCTGCTAAACCTATTAGCAAACCTTTTTCAAAAAATGGTTGTATAAATATCAGAATTTATTTTAACGCCCTGATTAATTTTTGAGTTTTAAGAAAACTGCAGCTGCTCATTTTTGTTTTTGATCAGTAAATAGCTTTAGAAAAATCTACAATTTATGAAATTTCCATAGTTTCGTACATAATAACATAATAATGGTACATACATCATGTAGATAAATTTGTATTTGAGTATGGGAGGTCTTTAGGTGGAAAACGAAGTGACGGAAACAAAGCCAGTAAAAAGGTTTTGGTTTGAAAGTTGCAATTTTCATGGAGAAATAACTACCAAAATTATGATATTATTGGAAAGAAAGTTCAATTTGTAACAAAGATCAAACCTGTTTATTTTGAAAAACTCAAATTGTTTAATGTAATGATAAAGGAAATAAAATCAAAAAATTTCTTGTTTTTATATATTTTGCATATAATTGGCACTTTCATTTTATCACCGTCAGATGGAATGATGTGCTTCATAAGCTCTGCGGGTTGCAGCCTGCATGTTCAGAAAGTGTTATGTCATCTGAAAGTAATTAAAGACAGAGCTTTATATGATAAAAGACATGTACAATGCACACGGATATCAGAGGATCATAATCTGTGAACGTACTTAAAGTGGTTTACTTCAATTATAAAATTTCATTTTTTTGTGCGTTTTATGTTTGAAAACAAAATTCGTGAGCTTTTTTCGATGATCACCGCTTCTTAATATTCACACTACAAATGAATATCACCCGTGAAGCAAATATTTCAACGGACGACAGATCTCCCACATTTTTAACGAATTCCAAACAGATTTGCCTTTAGGACGACACTTGCGTCTAGAGCATAGTTTCTTAACCAGTGGTTCGCGGACCACCAGTGGTCCGCGGAAATTTCTGGGTGGTCCGCAAAAATTGTCTGCAATTTAAAAATAGTTAGCATTCATTTTAAATGATTATATCACAGACACAGCAATGCCTCGCTGCAATATAAAATCAACGATGTCTCGGCCTGATGTAGGGAAGCCAGCAAATTTTTCTTAGAAATTTACTGGAAATTTTTTCCATAGAATTTCCCCCATAGGCGCTTGATATCTGTTATTACTTCTCTGTGCTTATATTAATTTTCGGAATTCGTGCAACTGCAAGTGTTTCCAATGAATTAGCAAGTCATTCTCTGAAATTCGTTTCGTGGAAAGACGGAGGCGTGGTTTAATGTGCGTTTCATCCGTTTCTGCTTCATATTTAGAGAATTGTTTCAATAGTGCGTCAGTCGTCGGCGTCAGCTATTTTGTGAGTGTTGTTTATATCTTGTGCTCCCATGCTCTGACGTTTTTAAATTAGCTAAGTTGTTTCCTTTCAAAATACGGTATAATTTAAAATATTAATATTAATTGTATTTTTTATAAAATATACAAAAATTTGATATACAGATATTGTAACCCCAACAAAATGGAAAAGAAAACAACCAAGCAGCAAAATATTTTAACATTCTTCAAAAGCAACGATTCTAAAACGAAGAATAGTGAAGATACCGAAAACAGTGAAAAGACGAGTTCACCAAGTATAGAAGAAACTAAGAACACCAAACGGGTTCAGAAATGTTCACCAGAAATAAAAAAGTTTAAAAGAAACCCAACTAGAAAATATTATAAAGAGTATTTAAAGTTTGGTTTCACTGTAAAGCCTGGAAGTGAACAATATCCACAACCCTTCTGCGTGGTATGTTTGCAAAAGCTATCAAATGATGCTATGAAACCTTCCAAGCTTATGCGTCACTTGCAGTCAAAGCATAGTGATCTCGTTGATAAGCCATTGGATTTTTTATGAGATTAGAAGACGAGTTAAAAAATCAAAAAAGTCAAATGAAGAAAATGACAATTAGCGACAAATCACTACTTAAAGCATCTTATTTAGTTGCCCTTAGAATAAGTAAAACTAAAAAACCATATTCTATTGGTGAGGAATTAGTGAAGCCTTGCATTTTAGATGTCGCTTTCGAAGTTTTGGGTCCTGAAGCTGTTAAAAAACTAGAAGCTGTACCGATTTCAAACGATACCATTCAGAAAAGAGTTCACGATATGGCTATTGATATTGAGGAGCAAGTTGTAGAGGGAATTAAAAAATCACGATATTTTGCGATTCAACTTGACGAATCAACCGACATCAGTAATCGTGCAATTCTAATTTGTTTCGTAAGATATACTGAAGTTGAGGACATTAGAGAAGAATTACTTTGCTGCCTTGAGTTACCTGGACGGACCACTAGCTCGGAAATATTTAGCGCTCTCAATGAGTATATACAAGTTCATGGCTTGGACTGGGGCAAATGCGTAGGAGTATGTACAGATGGTGCTGCAAGCATGGCTGGCTGTCGATCAGGTGTAGTTGCAAAAATAAAGGCAGCTGCGCATCCGGAAATGTTGTTCACACACTGCATCATCCACAGAGAACAACTAGCTGCAAAGAAGATTTCTGCTGAACTAAACGCATTGATGAATAACGCGGTTAAGATCATCAATGAAATTCGTAGTCGAGCCTTGAACTCGAGATTATTTGCGACACTGTGCGAGAGTATGGATTCGCAACATCAACATCTCCTTCTCCACACAGAGATTCGCTGGCTTTCAAGAGGAAAAGTTCTTACGCGATTTGTAGAGCTGAGAGAAGAAATAAAAATATTTCTTATACAACAAAATTCAATTTTATCCAAATTTTTGGAGGATGACGAATGGATGGCTAAACTTGCATATTTGGCGAATATTTTGGTTTTTTTAATGAACTTAATATTTCTCTGCAAGGATTTTCCACAAACATATTCACATTAAGAAATAAAATAGATGGGTTTAAAAGAAAGTTGATTTATTGGAGAAGTGGCATACAAGATGGAAACATTGAAATGTTTCCACTTTTTGAAGAATTTTTGAGCGTTACTAATATAAACCGAAAATTCATATTGAAAATAATTGACGAACATTTAAGGGGATTAATCGAAAATTTTAATCACTATTACCCCGATGAAGAAGATCCCCGTAAAGGAAATTTGTGGATTTATAATCCTTTTATAGAAGACGTTAATTCATGCTCACTTGATAATAATGAAAAGGAAAAGCTTATCGATCTGTCCTCTGATGCAACTCTAATGTCAAGACATAAAATAAAAACACTGTCTCAATTTTGGATTTCTCTCAAAGAAGAATATCCAACTTTAAGTTATAAAGCTATAAAATTATTATCTATCTTTTCGACAACATATTCGTGTGAGAAGGCTTTTTCGACCATGACGCTGATTAAAAGAAAACAAAGAAATCGTATAGATGTGAATGCTTCGCTTCGTCTTGCTGAAACTACGCTGAAGCCGCGGTTATCAATTATTATAGCAAATAAACAGCAGCAGAAGTCGCATTAACTCCTTTAATCCAGATTTTTTTTTTAAAATACTGGAAGATCTATAAATATTATTGAAAAGATTTATTTTATTTTTTCAATAAACAATGGAATTTAGTGTTGTATTTTGTGAATTATTTTTTTTATATCTTTCTGTTTTAATAAATTTAAATATAGTTATATCAGCATACCGAGTTATTATTATTTAAAAACATATATAAAATTATTTGTTTTGAATAAAAAAATCAATTTTATAAATATTCATTATTTTATTCCAACTTTGATGGTCCGCAAAACATTTTTTGATTTTTTGGTGGACCGCGGATGTAAAAAGGTTAAGAAACTATGGTCTAGAGCACTGACTTGTAACAATAGACTGAGCGTATTGCCATTTTCCTATAGGACAGAATGGCACAAATTTTATAGTTTTCTCTTTCGCGCTAGGCAGTGTTGGAGCTACCAACACAAAATATCGCTTACTGAACGTTTTCGTATGTCATTTGATGTTTTTATGTTGGCTGAATAAGTTGTTTCAATACCATGCTTCGCGAACTAAGCCTATGGTGATGAAAAATTGTATAAAAATTGTTTGCGTATGTCTGCTGCAGATTTTGATAATATGCTTGATATGTTTGAAAAAGTTACGACTGTAATAAGGAAGGATAATACTGTGATGATAGTCTATTTCACCTGGAGAAAGATTAGTATTAATACTCAGATTTCTGGCTACAGTTAAGATGTTTGGGAATGATTCTACGCCATTATCTCGTAGTTATGAGGACTGTTTTTATTTTTTTTTAGGTGACTCTTATTATTCTCTTATGTATTTTCTCATGGTGCCAATGCAAACGGTTTCAAAACATATTCCAGAATGTTGCTTGGCTGCATTTATGGAGATTGATAAATTAATATATAATTTTTTATATCTGAATAGCAGATAACAGTAAATTTAGGGAAAGGCTGAAATAATTGTAGGGCTTCAAAATACTCCCAATTGCTCGTATATACTTTATAAAACCCCTGTCCATTTTCCTCTCCCTTATTTTTCTTAACTCATTATTAAATTGGTCTTTTAAATTATGCAGCTTTCCACTGATTTTTCCTGCATCCATATTTAATGGTTGAGAGATTTCTACAATAGCAGAACTCCAATTCGTACACGAATCTGAATGCACTGCATGACAGCGAAATATCAAAAAGGAGGTCAACCCCGAACGAAACGGGAGGAAAAGGCACAAAAGTGAGTGATCTGCAAAGAACCGATACAATTACAATCGGAAAACGTACAGCAGTATTTGCAGACAATCACGACACCATTAGTAATTAGAGTCCGGAAAAGTACATTAATGGTATTCGTGCTGATCATGAGAAAGAGACAGATTAGGTATAAAAGCGATTCCGTCAAGGCAAGTGAATTACAATCCAGCATATCGACAGAATTTTATTAATTATCTATTCAGCTAGGAGATTTTGATATTCTAGTGTAAAACAAATGTATTAGAATCATAAAAATCGGCTATATATTGGTCAAAGCAGACTCTATTTATAGACAGGTAGTTACAGTTTTTCTTTACTAGTGATAAAGATCAAAATACTGCAAGGTAGAACGAAACGGCAGCGGTCACACCTCTAAATACCTTCTCGAGGACGTAGTGTCCAGGAATTTTCGTCTCCTTTCTCTTCTCAGCCATGCAAGTTACTGAATTCCTCCAGGGAGCTCCTTCGAGGGATTAATCAGGATAAAAAAAAAAGAAAAAAGAAAAACGAAACGTAAGTCAATGTGTTATTCTTTTTATTATTGATTCAGTGGTCATGAGACTCATATGTAATCGACGCGGTAAGATTTCATTGGTATTTATTAATTTTACATACCTAAATAAATAATTAGATTCGGTGAGAAAATAAAACTACAATGAATAGCTCAAAAGGGGAAAAGAAAATATTGCAAATTTTTGTAGATCTCGTCGAGCGGACTGCTTTCTCAGTCCTGCATTTTATTGACTTTCCCAAAGTTACAAGCAGTTTTCACAATTCACTCGACTTCTTAAAACCTTGTTTGCATTTTTCAAAGCTGATAGAAGTTTAAGGATCTCTTTCATGAGAGTGAAGTACGGGGGTGAACCATAAAATAAATTTGAATATCCACATTTTTAATAACATACCTACTTTTTCTAATTGTGTCACATAAAGAGATCTTGAAGTTAACTGAGATAAATTTTAACGAAATTTAAATACAAACGTAGGGGATATTGGGGAATTGTGAGTCATGATGAATTTTGAGTCACGCCAATATTTCACCACAATTGGAAAATCTGACTCATGCAAATGGCTGTCATTGGTTTGTATTTGACCAAACTCATTTTGCATTAGCAATCGATGCGTGTGCACGAAAAACGATTTTCGGAGAATCGATTCAAGTAAATATATTCATAATTATCGTATGGCATCGACATTTTAACTTTTAAAAGGATTTCGCATAAATATGGAATGAGCGATTCATACGCGGCCCTCTTGTCAGCCAAAACGTTTGGGGAATTGTGAGTCACTTTTTTTTTGGGGAATTATCAGCCACAACAATTTTGGCACTTTTCAAGCCAATATCGACTTTTTAACACGTGTTTATAATTTTTTATGCAAAATGCCCACTGACACTGAGTGAATTTTTTTAATTTTTTCCGTTTTTGTGTTTTTATGTTTTTAGTCAAAATGTCAAGCTTATTACGCAAAACATAAGCTACGGATTGACTTTTCCGCTGGTTTGGAAGCAATCAAGCAGATAAAAATCCATGGAAACTCTATTCGATCTGTCGCTAAATCTATGAATATTCCACGTGCCACTTTGACGCGTCATGTGAAGAAAATTAATGAGGCGAACATTGGTGTTTCAACTTCATGAAGTCATTTCTTTAAAACCAACACTACACTGGGTGCAAATCCGGTCTTCAACGCACAGCAACAAAAGGCATTGATGCAATACGTTCTCAAGGTGAGTAACATTCATTATGGACTAAGTATTGCCGAGCTGAAGTCTTTGGTATATCAATACGCGAAAAAAATTGGAATTAGTTATCCTGCTTCGTGGAATGAGAATTCTCGAGCAAGCAATGACTGGTATTACGCATTTATGAACCGCCATCCGAATTTGTCGTTACGAACGCCGGAGCAAGTCAGCCAAAACAGTACAAGGTCCTTTAACAAGGAGGCTGTCGATGCGTTTTTCAACAATCTTCGTTTTGTGTTCATTGAAACTCCGTTTGAACCTCATCGCATATGGAATATGGATGAGTGTTCATTGCCGACTGTTCCAACTAAAGGCTGAACTACAATAGAAGTAAACAACTTTACGAAATTAAACGAGACTGAGGTTTACTTACAAAAAATTGATACTTTTAGCCTAAATATATATCACATTCCGTAAGAGTTATTATCTTGATATTTAATGTTTTCAATTTTGAAAAGTGGTAAAAGTGAAAAAATTATCAAATGGAAGTTGATTTAATTGAAGATTTGTGCTTTCTATTAATTCACAGTACCATTTTTATTCCATTTTAAGTTTTACATTGCACTTTTAATCATTTAGTAATAAATTAACTGTTTGACACATCGCGTTCTTACTGAATGTGCGATTCTTACCGTACTATACTTACTGAAAATTGGATATTTAAACTTTTTTTACCTCGCTGTGTCGTTGACTGCGGCTGGTGGCGCCCAAATTTTTGTGTTGTTGTGTGTCGATTTTTTTTTCTTTTTTGCTTTTTTGTTTTTGCCTTCAGCATGCAGAATTTTATTTTAGATTTCTGCAACATTCGCGGATTAAGAGCAAATCGGTTTTCGGTGTACTGCCACCTTAACTCAAAAAATCCGGCAATTCTTGCGCTAAGTGAATCCAAGGTCGTTTCTGATGCTGATATTAATCAGTATCACGTCCCTGGTTACAGCTTCGTGCCTCTTTTTTCTCAGCATAGAGGGATCGCAGTATATATTCGGAATGATGTGGCCTTTACTATTCTTCAAGATTTTCCTTCTGCTAATCCAGAGTTTAATTATATCTGGATTAGGTTCAAACTTCACAAGCACATCATATACTTCTGTTTCCTTTATCGCAGCCCAAATATGTCTGATGACGACACGGTATCCGTATTTGACAATATCTCCAACAATATTGATCATTTGCTTTCTGTTTCCCCCTCTTCCGAAATCGTCCTGGCAGGCGATTTTAATGTTCATAATATACCGTGGCTCAGACATTCTTCTACCACAAGTCCTGCGGGCCGTTTCGTTGAACTCTTCTGTGAATCATTTAATTTGCAACAGCTAGTGGATGCACCAACGCGAATTCCTGATGCAGCTGGAGATAAAGCTAATTTACTCGACTTGTTTCTAACATCTCATCCTGACAAATATTCCATTTCAGTCGGTTCCCCTCTTGGAAATTCAGACCATTGTTTAATCACGGCTCAATTTACCACCTCAAACCTGTGCCGCCCAACTGCTCCACCTACAAGTAGGCTTCTTTGGCACTATAAGAATGCTGATTGGGAAAGTCTCAATAAGTATCTTAAAGAAATTGATTGGTCGGTCTGTTTTGCTTCGAGGGATGTTGATGAATGCACATTACAATTTAGTAACATACTAAATCTTGGCATGCGTGAATACATTCCGTATTCTTACAGCAGGTCTCAACAACAGCATGATCGCTCCTGGTTTAACGATAAGTGCAACCAAGCTATAAAAGCGAAAGAGTCTGCTTTTCGCGCCTATCAATTGCATCCATGTCCGGAAATGAAACAAGTCTACAAGACTGCACGGAACACCTGCAAGTCCATTATCCAGAGAGAAAAATTTCTTTTTGACCAGAATATTAGACTAAGAATCTTGACAAGCCGCAAAGGTAGCAAAGGTTTCTGGTCCCTGGTCAAAACCATCAGGAACAATTTCACCAGTTCCTCTATACCTTCACTACTTAATAATGGTGAAGTGATTGTTGACTCCTTGGATAAAGCTAATATTTTAGCTGCTAGATTCGCTTCAAATTCTCGTCTTCCACCAACTTCACAAACACCTGTTTTGTATCGCCCGTGTGAATGTGTACAAGAGCCAATACACGTTCGTACGAGGGATGTGTTCAGGGTCCTTAAGGATATCAACGTCTCCAAAGCCGCAGGTCCTGATGGTTTTTCGCCCCTGTTAATTAAAAGCTGCGCCTCATCCTTGGCTAAACCTCTGCGCAAACTCTTCTACTTGTCTTATTCGACAGGAAAATTTCCAACTGCTTGGAAGCTAGCTCACGTGCAGCCTATTGCTAAGAAAGGAGAGGGTAGCGATCCCTCAAATTATCGACCAATTGCCATCACTTCGATTCTTTCAAAGGTTTTTGAATCTATCATTAACTCAAAATTAATGAAGTATCTAGAAACTAATCATCTCATCAACGATCGCCAATATGGCTTCCGAGCTGGACGCTCATCTGGAGACTTGCTGACCTTTCTTACGGAACGTTGGAACCGTAGTCTTCACAATTTTGGTGAGTCTAAAATCGTTGCTCTAGATATTTCAAAAGCCTTTGATAGAGTCTGGCATCCAGCCCTTTTAGCCAAACTTAAAGCACTTGGTCTCTCCCCTCCTCTTCTATTATGGATTGAAAGTTTCCTATCTAGTCGCCAAATACGTGTTGTATTAGATGGCGTTACATCTGAACCGCATCCCATAAATGCCGGTCTGCCTCAAGGCTCTGTTATCTCTCCAACTCTCTTTTTAGTTTTCATTAATGATCTGCTTTCCCTTACTTTCAATCCCATCCATAGTTTCGCAGATGACAGTACTCTTGATTTCGCTTACTCCTTTGACACTCTTGCGGAATCCAGGGGGAATGCCGCATGTGTTAAACGAGATTGCATGACTAGATCATTGAATAACGATCTTAACAGTATCCTCGCTTGAAGCAAAGCGAATCGCGTCGAATTCAATGCATCTAAGACTCAAAGCTGTCTCATCTCATTAAAACAAGATCATAACTTAACCACACCCGTTTCTTTTGATGGAGCATTAATTTCTGATTCACCGTCACTAAGCATTCTTGGCATTAATATTTCCAGTAAGTTAAACTGGACAGATCACATCTTCTCTGTTGCCAAAGAAGCATCGAAATGTCTTGGATTTCTGAAAAGGTGTAAGAAATATTTCAGCCCGTCAAATCTAGCGCTCCTCTACAAGTCCTACATTAGACCTAGAATGGAATACAACTCCCATATATGGGCCGGGGCTGGTCGCACAGCCTTAGCTTCATTGGATATTGTCCAAAAGAGAGCCTTCAAGCTCATTGGCGATTTGGCAATAACTTGTCATATCGACTCACTCGAGCACCGCCGCAATGTTGGATGCCTTTCGCTCCTTTATCGCTATATGCATGGTCAATGTTCTGATGAAATATCTAGTCTAATCCCTTGTAGAATGATTCCTGCACGCAATACTCGCGCTGCAAACCGCGCACATCCTTTAACCCTTCAAATTACTTTCGGCCGTACAGTAAAATTCCGAGATGCTTTTTTATCCCGAACAGTGCGAATGTGGAACACCTTACCATCTTCTGTTTTTCCTCCGGCATACAATCTGCGGAAGTTTAAGGGCGACACACATCGGCACCTCCGCCACTCTCCTCACATCCCCTAATCCTTTCCCTATCTCCTTCCTGCCATGCTGTGCTTTGCATCATAGGGTATCCCCTGAGCTTGGCTTAATAATAAAAAAAAAAAAAAAAAAAAAAAAAAAAAAAAAAAAAAACGAAAGTTCCCCTCACCCGAGTTAAAGATAATTTGTGTACGCCTGTTAAATTAAAGGGCGCGTTCGCTTTACGTAAGTAAATGTTCTTACGTATATTTCTATTGTAGTCCAGCCTTAAAACCCTGAAAGTCATTGCGTAAAAAGACAGAAAACGAATTGGTTCGTCAACATCCGTGACCGCTAGTGGTCAGTCTATTCCACCTTTCTTTCTCTTTCCGAGAAAGAAAATGAAAGATGTTTACATGACACATGGCACTCATGGAGCAATTGGTGTCGCAAATGGTTCTGGCTGGATGACATCTGCTGAATTCACCAAGTAAATCGATTTTTTCATTAAGCACATAGGTGCTAATGCCGGTTCACCAACACTCTTGTTGCTTGACAACCACACATCTCATTTATCCATTGAAGCAATTGATAAAGAAGTCGAGCACGGAATTACAATCCTATGTTTCCCTCCACATTGTACACCCCGTATGCAACCATTGGATGTTGCTGTATTTGGCCCACTTAAGACTTTTTACTCACAACATCATGGTGATTAGAAAAGAAGCAACGTGGGTGTAGTTTTTGATTTGCATTACATTCCACTTATCGCTGGAAAATGCCCTGATATTGCCGCCATGCCAAAAACCATCAAATCCGGATTCAAATCAACAGGCATTTACCCATTCGATGCAACAGTATTCACTGAAGTAGATTTTATTGCTGCAGAACTCAGCAGAGAAAATCAACGCAATGTTAAGCAGGATTTACATTATGATGACATGGAATTTTTACAGAAATTGTGAGGGAGATAGTTTATTGAAATTTAAATGCTGCGGAAGCAATCATTGCAATACCTCGCACGTACAGTTCCCTCTGCTTTTTATAGCAAAACTCTTAAATTGTCAAACTGTCTAATTGGAAATTGTCAAGATTTTAATCGTTTTTTCGTAGATATTCAAAGAAGGATCATGAAAAGAAGTATAATTTTACAATTTCTAAAATATTGTATGAAAGCACGAAGGAGTTCGAAGCAAAGGATGAGATTATATCGAAAAAATTTCTCGCAAAATATCAGGTGGTACTGTAATTCAGTTCTGCAATCATCATTTTGTGCGATAACGAAATTTTTATTTAATATTTATTTCATATAATAAACAAAAAGTTCACTCAAGTGCTCACATGAAAATAATTCCACTCCACTACCGAACTAACGCCGGTGAAGATAATTTCAGCCCGGTTCGTGTTCACATGACGGATTATCTCAAAGGCGGAATAATTCTAGCAAAAAACTACCTCAGAAATAACTTCAATATTTTCTATAAAGAAATATTTAATAACTTTCTATTTCGCAATATTTAATTACAAACTCAAACCTTACTTTTGTTTATTTCGACAAATAATTTTACCTTACAGATATGTGTATGCCATAAAATTATAGTAACAAAACAGCAATATGGCAGCTCCAGTAGTCGAAATTGACAAATTAGAGCTGCCAATAACAATGTTTTAGTTTCAGTAACTATAAAAACTCCCTATGCTTGAGGTCTTTTTATGGTTCCAGACACGCACACAATGACAAATCGGCGTCCGGAAAAAATTCAGGACGCGTTTGCTTCTCTCGTCACTCGTAAATAAATTTCCGTATATTTCTGTAAAAATTGGATGTCATCATAATGTAAATCCTGCTTTAGCGACGATAGCGATATGGAAAAACAACGACATACTGTAGTTCCTGGTGCTGATATTGAAACAGTAGCGCATGCAGAAATGAGAACTAATGAAGCGACGTCCACATCGGGTACCATTTCATCTGCATTTCTTCCTGAGGCATTGAGTGAAGTTGGTCCACTAAAACGAGGTATAGCAGCTAAAAAATCTAATCGTCGTCGCAAGGCAATGAAAACCGCCATTTTAACGTCGCCTTAAGTTGTGTCCGAATCGAAAGAGAAAGCTGATGCCAAGCGCAAAAACTTGAAAAAAGAAGTCGAGGTGAAGATGGAAAGGCACCAGTTCCAAAAAAGCAAAAATATCGAGCACAATCAACAACGAAACGAAATGCTTCTTCTTCTGAAGACGAAGATGTTGACTTATGCATACTTTGTATGGAGGATATGCCGGAGAAATTGATCCGGAACAATTCTATTCGTTGCAATTTATGCGATCGAGCTGTTCATTTGAAATGCGTCAGTACTGGAGCCTATTTTACTGGCCGAATTGCGAATCCGAATAATTTCAATATCTTCCTTTTTATTTTTCAATATCTTCCTTTTTATTTTTTTTCTAACCAATTCTTATGTAATTTGCAATCATACAATAAACACTTTACAACGATACTTTTGGTTTTCGACTTAATTCAGACGCTTACTCACAATTCCCTAACATTTTTAAAAATCTCAAAAACGATTGTTTTGTGATTTTCTGTGTAACGGCTTTATTGGATTATTTCCTTTTCATATAAATTTGGATACCTAGCAAATTCAGCTTTCTCCTCTTTAGTTCATAATATTATTGGACCGAATTTTACTAACACGTCCCGTGATTAAATAATACTTACACACAATTATACACCAATAGATTATAAATAGAACTGCAAAAAAAGGTCTCGCCTCCCAAGCAAAAATAAGAAATTACGAATGATAAAACTTAAAATATTCCGCGAAATTTACACACGTAGATATACCTAATGCAGAAAATGGCGACATACACTTTCCTAGAATGCAGCCTACAGCCCGCAGAGCTTTCAAAATAAATGAATGCTTTCCGAAAGCACATCATTCCATCTGACGGTGTTGAAATGAATTTAAAAACGACAAATTGTATGCAAAATATATAAAAACAAGAAATGTTTGCTGCTACCATGGTTAACATTATTGACTTTATTTCTTTTATCACTGCAGTACACAATTAGAGTTTTTCAAAATAAACAGAAAAGGTTCGATTGAATTGAACTTTCTTTGCAATAATATCATAATTTTGGTAATTATTCCTCTCTGAAAATAGCAACTTTCAAACGAATATACCTATATTAGTAACCAAAACTTTTTTACTAGTTTTCCCTCCGTCACTTCCTCTTCCACTTAAAGATCTTCCATGTTCAAGTACAAATTTATCTACTTGATGTACCATTAGTACGTTGTTTTGTACCAAACTTTGCAAATTTCATGAATTTGAGAAGTTTCTAAAGCTAATTACATCCATATAAAACCCCGAAATCTTTATTTTCGACACGTCATTACCTAAGTTTATGCTTTTTCTCAAACTATGTACAATTTTGATCATGATAATATGCACAAATTTGACGCAAAGTTGTATTAACTTTTCGTGTTTTTTAAGATTTCAGTGGATGTAGGTATATTACTCTTGCAAGGAAGGCTTCAATTCTTCGTGCTTTTGTAAGAACTGACAAGCAAAGTATTAAGAGATTGCATTCATATTAACATTAGATTAAGAAGCCAGTATATCATTTATTTTTTTATTTTTATTTTGCTAATAAGTTGAAATCACAGAACTTCACTTTTTCCCTTGCTTGTAAGAAATTTAATAAGTTAATGACACAATGCAAAGTTTTTCTCGATTTGTTTTCATCTAACGTTATGATAAGTTAAGTCTTCAAAGTGCGTTCATTTTTATTTATGTAAATTGAATATGTTATCTGGTAATGTGGTTCTTAAGGCCAATACAAAAACTATTAGAAGAAAGGGAAAATATTAATTTTATTTAGATAACCACAATTTGATTAATGGTCTGGAAAGATTTAGTAAACACGAATACCACAGCATCATATAGCTTTGCATGTACAGGGTGTTCCCGGAACAGTATGCAATACTGTGACTTCTAAAAGATGAGGTGATTTGCAATCGAAAAAATCATATTATTTTTTTTTCGAATTCGTGTTATTTTCGAAATTTCAGCTGATTTTAGATTTTTTCGAAAATGAGGTCCTTGCAACGCGTTTTTGGCTGTAACTCAGTTCATTTTGCTAACTGAACTGCCATTTTGGTCTTGTTTTATTCGTATTACTACTGGCTTTCATTTGCAATAACTAGCTTTCAAAAAAAGTTTATAGATAAGTAAGAAATTAGCGAAATAACTTCAAAAATGTTTTTCTCTTCGAAAACTTATCTTCTTTGAGGGGCGAAAATCTCCTAAAGTGGCCAAATTAGCAAACTGCTCCGTATCCACAGAAAATATTTTCATGCACACTTTTGTGACCTGATGACTTGGAACGCTTTTGTTTTTGGGAGGTAGCTCTTGGAGGGAGAGGGAGGATGTTGCAATTGTGAGTTTAGCTCACAGAAAAGTTTTACGATTCTATACTTATTTTAAAAAGCTTAGCTCACCGTGAATTTTCATTGCAACGATTTCGATATCGTATATTTACAAACTGTTCGTCATAGTCTTTGAATTATTTTTGGTAGTGCATGTCTCGTTATCGATTTAAGCGTCGTCCTTCAATATGGCTTCGACGATTCGGCTTGTACTGTGCACTCAGCTCTGGAGCATATATAGATTGTCTGAATGGTCTTAGTGATTTTTAATATTTTAGCAAGAACTATTTGGTTAATTTTTGTTTTTGATTATTGTCGAAAACTTAGGCATATAGCCGTGAACTAAGATCCTAGTACTTTTAAGTAGCAACATTGAAGTTGCACATTACCCCTTAATTTTGGCATCAATGATGGCATTTTTTTTTTAATTTTAAGAATTTGAAAGATTTTGTTGTCCTGATTTCAGCCTCGATAGTACTCGTCTTTCCATTCATTTTGAATACTCATAGATCCAATCAATCTTACTGCTCCTTGGAGACTGAAAAGTTTTGCAGAATGGCTACCATGCGAACACCGCCTCCTATCGAAGAGCTGGTGCAAAGGCCAGACCAGTGCAACATCTGTAAAGATGGAAACTGATCGGCCAAAAGAAAGCCTGTAGCTAATATTTGCGGATATGTATTCCAAAAAAATGTCTATAAATCTGGATAGGCAAACAAGCAAACTGTCTTAACTGCAGATGTGCTCTCACCTAGCAGGACTTCGTTGTATATATTGGTGCGATTCCGAAGAGGTATCCCACTCGGAATGGAAATACAGATCTTTTTCAGCAGCCCTTACAGCTTAATGTGCCTCCGCCGACACTTCCACAGCCAGGCCACGAATCATTGTCGCCTGGGCTTCGATTTGCATCCTATTCTAATACTAGTTCGCGAAAGAATAGTCCATCACATGTACCTTCTATTCAAGGCCTAGCAACTACGGATACATTAATGGCAGATCTCAGAGTGGACTTTCAAGACTTAGTATGTGAAAGGATTTCCCAAAACTTTAACATTCTACGAGCGGAGTTTTCAGATGTTCGTCAACGAGTCTCTGCGGTCATTCAGCAAGCAGACTCCTCTCGTCCACCACCACCCCCTTTTGAAGAGCGTGTCATTCGACCTAGACACTTCGTAGAATCCCCTAGGGATCCGCGTCAGAGGCATTCGTTCTCAGCTGGTCATCAAAGATATTGCTTTTCGTCTACAGCGACATTTGCCCTCAGGCACATTCACAGTAATCGAGCTCAGAACAATTCATGGCATAGGTGATCAAGCAATTCAATTCTTACAGCGGAGACAACTCAAAATTCTCTCCGTAGATGAGTTTATTTTTCCAGCTCTTACGTACTCCGCTCTAGAAGGAGATTTTGATCTTCTAGTTAGGCATATGTTCGTATTACTGTCAGGACCAGCTATGGACTGGTACTGGGCTTTGTTAAGGGATAATTCCAAGCTAATGTCGGAATATGTTAAAACTGGCTTACTGGTTGAACGGAGAGTCCCAAAGGACGACCTTAAAGTCAGAGTCCAGCTGATGTCACGTAATCAAATGGCCGGCGAATCATTCGCGATGTATGTACTATAAAAATCCTGCGTGACCTGTTACAAAGCCCTATACCAGACCATGAATATCTTGAAATTGTGAAATCGAACTTACTGCCAGAAATACAAAACAAAACCTGCTTGCACCCATGGGTCAACTTCGAATGTTGGTAACACAGATACAACTGCTAGTAGGCTGAATACCTATCGTAGTCAGCGTGTAAGTGAGATTGTTCAGTCCACATACATATTTGTAGATCCCTCGTTGAAATCCCGCCATCAAATTACATCCCTCGATGAAATTAACATTTTCCAAAAAAATATATAAAAAAGGAAACACAAAGCGTCATGTTCCCAATCAATACAACACAATATACTTATCTAATTACACAAATACTTCACCGAAAATCCCTTCCCATAGCCATTCTATGCAATATTTTACCTAGAAAAAATAAAGAAAATGCATTGATTACATAGAATTAACCAAAAATATCATAAACTTACCAAATCGTACACCTCCAGTATATTTACATTTTTTGTATAATGTCATCCAGTAACATTACGTTAAACAGCTGGTGTCGTTACAGTCAAAGGTGGACCAAAACGAAGCAAGCGTTGCCAGGGCAACACATTATGGAGTTGGGACATAGCTGTTCACGGCGGCTATAAAAAGGCGGCGAGCCGCACCAAAATCACCATTCGGTTTTCAGAGTCTAATCTGAAAGCATCCTCTACCAGAGTCTAATCTGTTTCCTATCCTTTGAATAAAAGTATAATTTTGTTCTATCCTTCATATAGAAGTTTAAATCTATTATTATAGAAGTATAATTCTCCTTATATCCACGATCCAATTTTTGCCGTATATTATAATTTCAGAGATTAATCTGAAAATATCCTCCGTCAGAGTCTAATCTGAATACCCGTCCTCTGAGCAAAAGTATAATTTTGCTCTATCCTTCATGTAGAAGTCTAATTCTATTAAAATCCACACTCCCAAAATCTGACGCTTGATCCCCAATCGTGTGACAGAAGTTTAATTCTGCTTATACGCTCCAGGACGTTGCGACTGAAGTACAGTTCTGCGCGTACGTTTTGACATTCGCTGTAACAGAAGTGTAATTCTGCTTACACGCCTCAGCACGTTGTAGCAGGAAAATAAGGACAGAGAATGTGGACACAGCAGCACGAATTTAATATTGAATTTTTATTTTGAATTTTTAAATTGTCGTCATTGTTGTTGTTGTTGAATTTTAACTGAATTTTAATAGTATGAGTAGTTTTAATAGATATTAAGTTATTGTCGAGTTGAATTTTTAATTAATTGAATTGTGATATTTAAGTTAGTGAATTCAATAAAATTTATATTTGAAATTATGAGTTACTCATATCTAACCGGATTTCACAGAGATTGATGATTCTTTCTTAACCTCAGAATATGATGCAACAACAACTGTGTCAGCTGTTGAGTTCAGACCAATTGTTATTTGTTGGAATTGTGACCAACAAGGTCACTTCTATGAAGACTGTTTACAAGAGCGGCAACGCGTGTTCCGCTATGGATTCGGACGAAAAGACGTCTTCAAGCCTAACTGTAGACAGCGTCTACAGAAAAATTTGAAGCGGGTCGAGAATCACAACACCTTTTTCCGATCGAGTGCGACACTCGAATGATGAGAGCTCCAACAACTTCAGCTCGACCACTGAACGGGAAAGGCAGTTTGCCCAACCATTAGACCTCATCGAACCATCATTTCACCATGTGCAGAGTTTGATGGATACCGAAGTAGAACGAATGTTATCGGTGGGTATGATAGAGGAGAGCCTGGGTCCTTGGTGCTCCCCAGTTGTTATACAAAGGAAGCCTGGGAAGGTTCGGCCTTGTCTTGATGCCAGGAAAGTCAACTCCGCTACTAAGAAGGACGCCTATCAGCTGCCACAGATAGACACACTACTGAGTCAACTTCCTCCGGCAAACTACATAACAAGCCTGGACCTGAAGGACGCTTTCTGGCAGATCCCACTAGACACTGATTCTAGAGAGAAGAGCACTTTCACAGTACCTGGGCATCCTCTCTATCAGTACACATTAGGTGCCATTAGGCCTATGCAACGCTCCACAAAAAATGTGCCCCCATCCCCTTCGATCTTCGTGCAAATATTCTCGTCGATTTGTTAATTCTGTCATCAGATTTCGATACACATCTTGTTTTACCAGCTCGCTTAGCGAATTGTTTGAGGAAAGCTGGCGTCACTGTCAACGTAGAGAAGAGTATGTTCTGTATTAAATCAATTGGGGTTCATTGCTGGGAAAGGAGGAATAAGAACAGACCCAGATACCTGAAGCCCAGACGTCTCTGGAACAGTTGAAGCAGGAACTTACTTCTGCTCCGTTGGTAGTGAGTCCAGATTTCACCAAGCCGTTCATTATCCAGTACGATGCGAAGCAACAAGGTATTGGTGGAGTGCTGTTACAACTAGATGACGACGGCGACGAGAAGCCGGTAGTCTATGTCTTGAAAAAGTTGAACTTGACACACAGAAATTATACAGTCACAGAGGAGGAATGTTTGGCCGCAATCGATTACCTTATTTTATAAAAATAACCAAATCTACATAACATAACTAAAGATTTTTCTTAATTTTTTCCTTGTTGCCATTGCAGATCTTGGCAAACTGAGTGAGCAAAATTGAGCCCAATAATCAGAGAGTATCGTCTCCGGAACTCCGAACATGTGGAACATTTCTGACGCGATGAACAGACCAATGTTTACAATACATGCTTTTCTCATCGGTTTCAGAATTGGAAGTTTTGAGAAGTGGTCAAGAATAATAAGTATACACACATTTCTATTTTCGATCTGGGATATGGACCTAAAAAGTTAATGTCAATTTTATAAAAATAAACTAATCCACATAACATGAATGTCAATTATTCACTGTCCACACAGAAAAGTCAATTATGTTGGCGACTAATTTAGAGATTTTCTCAAACTCTTTGTTGGCAACTTGTCGCGTTGCCCTCATTGTGTTAAGTATATGGGACTACCATCTATTAGAATTTTTGACAGCAACCAATTTACGGCCACTTTATTGTGTTCTCACTGTGTCTTGGCCTTTTGTGTCGCGGGTTGGATAACATCCCAACGGGAAGTGGAAGCATACAAAAAGCATGGAAGCGCTTACATTCCGTATCCTGCATCTTTTCAAGCATTACATGTCATTAAGCCTAGTACTGAGTTCCGCGCTAAACTAAATATTAGCAAGTCTCCATTATCGGGCCGTTATTTAGCATCTAAAATATGACAGCGGAGATTTAGAAGAAATATAATAAAAAAATAAGAAGAAGAAGTGTTTTTACTATTTTACTCACTCTTTTCCAAATTCGTCGTTGCATCTGCAAGAGCTCAAAAATACTAATTGTAGAGGGTAGGCAAGAAACTGTCTGCTCATTTTCATAGGCGTATATATTAATGAGGTCCATTTTTCAATTTATAACAGTACTAATAGAATAGCATACAATAAAATACTTATCTAAATAATAAAAAAAAAGTATTTGTATTAGTTGTAATATACTCGTTATTAACATTTCTCTGAATTCTGAAAATATTTTTTAAAAATATTTTTGGCGCGCTAAAGAACGGTCCGGGCGGATAAATTCAAGCTAAATATTTTGGAGACTTACTGATGATGTCATCTCTAAAATTTACCTTAGTACTGGTCTCGCTAAAATTCAGGATAAATTTTCGCCAATATTTCGTTGTAGTGACGCGCAAAATCAGTTATTTTGGTGAATCAGGTAATACGAGTCTTTTGGTATAAGTGACTTATGTAAAATATTCGGTCATATCGGTCATTTTAGTTAGTTGGGAATAATCATCTAATTCATGTCAGAGCAACGCTCATAGCCAAACATGCTCTTAGTTTATCAATTTTACAGCAGTTCGCGACTGATATATCACTGCGTGACAATCAAAATTGTGCCTTTGTAACTGCTCAACTGCTGAAATGTGGCATGGCAAGGCAAGGCATAGGCAACCCGGTTGGCCTCAAAGTAAGCATTTAGCAACTGAAAAATTGCTGCATTTTCTGCATGATTAAATCAGCCTTCAGTGCTACAGAAATTTGTTTGTTTAAATTTATTTCATTCTTTAGTCATAGAAATAACTTTTCCTTAAGGAAATGAAAATTACAAATCTACAACACAAATCTAAATTAGTTGGCTTTAAGTATGTGTGCGTACATGACCGAACTTTAAGTCGATCGTTGCCGCTACAGCAAGAAAATATATAATAATATTGTAAACTATAAAGATCATCCACCATGTTTCTTAAAAACTTGCATTGGCTTGGCACACCTTTGCACCCTTGTGCATGTGCAAAAGGGACGTAAATACCAAAACTACGATTTGGCGACAGAGTTGTCGGTTGAGGGACTAGTATCAATAAGAATTAATTCAGAAAGGATACCTTTCTGAATGCCTAGTAGCAACTTTTTGTTGTTTCTTACGTTACCGAAACAGAGTTGAGGGTGGAATATATACAATGTGAACGAGATGCAAAAGTTTTATTTCAATGTAAAAAAATATTAGCTAAAGATCAGCTTTAACAAATAAGTCAAGAAAAGCAGTCTCTTTTCTATTTGAGTCTAAGTGACAGATTGACCGATATGATTTTGAAACGGTGACTCAGGTCTTTTGAGTCAGTAAACTGACCCGCTCAAAACGACCGAAACGTTCGCGACCGACCCATCATTAGTTCTTAGATCAATAAATTTTCATATAAAATTTAGCTTAGTGCGGACAGGTACTAGGCTTTAGAAAGAAGCAGATTTTTCTGTTTTTCCCACATGCTTCGTTGGAATATAACTGGTAGATTTGTTATTGTATATGACACAGTTACATGAAAGGTTTTTTAAAAGCTTCCAAAGGCATTTGCTATGAAGCAATTCTGCTTCTGGTTTTCCCGCTAGGTTAGGGTAGGTTAAAATATTTAGAATCTTTACGGAGGTCAGAATACGCTACAATGGTGTGCATTTAATGTTACTCCATGCAGAAAAGGAGTCATCAAAGATGCTAGCTGGCCAACACAGTTCAATTTGCAGTGGTATTTCAACCAGCGAAATGCAAGATACTATCAGGATGAGAGCTAAAAAATGCCATTACAATCGGTTTATAATTGCAAACTCTCCTCCACCTTCCGTTATGCCGTCGACAATAATCCAAGGATGCTTTGACTATTTATTCAACACAAATAGAGGTGTTCTATTGATGTTTAACGCATTAGCCGTACATTTTCTAGGATATTGGCAGTAATAATTTGGTTTAAACATATTTTTTAAATCTATTCTTCTTTGTTTGGAATGAATAACAAGAGCCATTTTTGTATGGTTTTAAGTTCGAGCACCTTGGCACACACCAATGGATCAGTCGTTCTTTTAGATCTTCTCAATCTAAACTGATTATAACTCCAACGACTTAGGTAGATTTGACTTCAAAATGCCAACAAAATGCTGTGCCTATGTTTTCATTTTATTAGGTTAGCATAGTTTCATGTTGTTATATGACAAATTCCTGCAGACGATTAAAAGTAAAAGTAATTTATCTTTAGTAGTGCACAGAATATCGCAAGCGTGGGTTTGTTATGCTTATGAACATCAAGAAAACACAAATTTTTCTTGATTTCTTTCAATGTGAGTGAGGTGAAACGATATTTATTTTTTTTCATCTCTCCTATAAAAAGAGCATGACAATGGCTGGTGATAACACTAAAAGAGGAACGTGCCATTCATCTCCAAACAATACATTGGCATTTTAACGGTCAAACTTCAGAAGTTTTCTTCATAAAAGCCCAGCAAAGTACGAAAGTGGAAAAGTTTATTTCAATAAACCATAAAAAGTTCGTAAGGAACAAATATACACATCGCCACACCTAGATCGCCGTGTTCAACTCCTTAAATTACATTAAGTGCCAACTGGAAAAGCCATTAAGTCCGTTTGGTAAAGCACGATGTCGCGTCAGGCGTCCTCTCCCAGATGAATTTTATTGGAAAATTAAAATAATATATGAATCAGCATGTTCGCCTTAATTGGAACTAAGATTTCTTTAAATTCATTTTGCCTCCTAGAGAGCTGGGTGCAGTAATTCTTTACGATTTGTATAATTTCTCAAAAGTTTAGGTTTGGTAGACTTGAAATTGTACAAACACAAAATACACGACGTGTCATGATATTTGTTACTTGACTTTTGACAATATGCTTTTACTATGATGTGTCTAATAATAGAACAAAATGTAAAAAAAATTTCGTGAGTTCTCTATCTTCCCTTTGGAATTGATTAGGAAAAGTCAAATTTGAAGAAAAAGTTTCTTACTGGACTAGAATTATTCAGTGGATCAAACAGTTAGAATGACTGCATGTCAGATACTCGAATGTAGGAATGGTAATTTCGGTTGTCAAAGCTCCCAGAGTCCCAGCGCGAAGTGGATGCAAAACCGCATCGAAGCCGTATTGCACTTTGACATTCATCATCGACCCATTTCTGCAAAAAAACTTCGATGAATTTAACACACACAATCCTAAGCAGGGTGTGATGCCTTTCTGAAGGAGTAAATATTGATAAAAACCTCAGGGAATAATCATCCTAGAAAATATTGATGATCAATAATGGAGGAATACATGGGGAACAGTAGTCGAAGAAATCTTCGGGAAACAATTATTAAGGAAATCCTTTATGAACAATAAGCGAGGAAAATTTTAATGTACAGTAATAGGGCAAATCCTCGATGTTATAATATAAATATTTTTTACATAATAATAAAAGTCTAAGATTCAAAATGGAAGCAAATTTCTTTCAAATTTCTTTTTATTTCTTTTATTCATATAATTTTTTTCCTTTTTTTTACACCTGTCATTAAGTTCCGCAGATAATCAAAACTTATAGTCATATTCAATAAATAACTAACAAGGAAGCGGGGTATCGTGCGAAGCGAATACAATGACAGTCGGACTGGACTTGGTTGAACTTGCTTGACGTTTCTGAAAATAAATATGTCAGAGTTCCGAGAGTTCAGTGAAACTTTGTGAAATTTAAGGATTTTAATAAATATTATATATGTAGGGGAAGGTGCTGTACCTTGGTACCTTTTTTGAAATAGTCTTTTTTTTACAAAACTAATGGGACAAATGTTAATTAACCGATTATATAGATTGTCTAACCCATAACCTTTCAAATAATTGTCGAATCTGCAGTTAAAAATTGATATTTCAGGATATATGAAAGGAAATATGAGGGTCCTTCTTTCTGTCCAAGGTACAACATGCAGCTGGGGTATTGGACATTTGTAATTTACTAAGAAGAAATGATGGTATATCAACAGAGTTAAATTAAATAACACTCTTTATTCAACCAAGAATAACAATATTCGCAAAGCCATTTACTAAACAAAAAATTGCTATAGATATACATTTTTAATTTATTTTTTTAACTAAAGGCCGATTTATGGCTTTTTTGACATGACCGTGGCGTAAATGTTTGAAGTGTCCAAGGTACATACCCCTTGCAAAAGAAACAAAACTGTCTGTGAAATATTTTAAGACGCACAATTCACCACATGATGCACGATTTATAATAGTACATATACACAAGTTTAACCTTAGCTGGAGTCCAAAGATATAAAAAGAATAGAACTCCAACACTTTCAATTGTTAATCACTGGAAAATATTTACTATTTTAACGACTTTTCTTCAAAACGCAATAACTGCATATTTTTCCGACAAACTACTTCCCAGAATAGCTTCAGTGTCATCTGTTGATTAGTAAAATCAGATAGGTGGTAGCTACAGTCCGTGTGGAAATTGAAATGACCAAGGTACACACATTTCCAAGGTACACCATCTTCCCCTACATATTTGAAATTGTGTTGTTTCAGATGCTTGAAGTGTATAGTTTTATTGAATTTAGTGTTTTGTAAAATTAAAGCTATTAAGCTATTAATTTAACGTGATGAATTATGCGGTGCTATGTTATACAAACAATCTAAGAAATTCCGGTGGAAAATCGTTTTTTTTTAGCAAGTGAATATGTTAAAAGAAAATATTATCTTGCGTTATAATTATTCGTGAAAAACTTTTCTAAATATATATTACAGAAACAGAGAAACATACGATAGTTTAGGACTGTTGCGATTTGTTTATTCGACAAATGTCAGAAGGTTTCTTCTTTTCAATGGCAGCCGTATATTTCTTTTACCAAAAGAAAGGGGGCGCTAACGATTTGTTTATTGTTTGTGTTTGATTTACATAGCAATTTGAATTATAAAAAGTGCCCCCCCCCCTTAGAAATGTCACGATTTCACTACTGCCGTGACGAAACGAATATAAAAATACAGCACACTAATACAATTCGCGAGTAGCTTACTCTTTTCTTATTGGTTATTTATTCAATGCTCATAGTGTTGGTAACATCTACGTAATTTTTTTTTTGAAAATTTCGAGACCCCGCTCTGTTTTTTTGTCTTTTTCAGTTTTTGTTGCACATGTGCCCAGTAGCGTTTGATAGGTCGAAGCTCTGGGTAATATGACATTTTGGCGGTAAAATTCCATTGCTGTCTTGCTATAAAGGTATGTTGCCAACACAGGCCAAAGAATTACAGAAATCTTGGGTGACATGATGAATGGAAGAAGCCATTCTTGCCAACATCCCTTCAAATAAATTTGACCATTGACGCTCCCTTTTGTGATGAATGGTTTGGATTTCTGGCCATAACAACAGATCGGTTACCAGATAAGGTATTTTTGTGGGAACTTTAAAGTTGTGCTCACTCTGAACTTTTGGACTATTCCTTCCCGACGTGTGGTAACACAAAACTCCTGACCAGGAATTTGGCTAAATTCTGCTTTATACAAACTTTCGTTATCCAAAAAAAAGCAGAAAGGAGCAGGCAGCTCATGAAACACAAATTTTCTGAGATCTGTCACGAGAAAACACAATTGTTTAAATTAATGCATGATTAATGTAAAGAAACCATTTTTTAACACCCAAAAAATACCATTAATATTTAAATTATTCCACTAGAATTTTCCAGAAATTTATTTTTTCCACAAAAAAAGCGGCTATTTGAATTCTTAGCAGAGCTGTAAACACAATTTACAGTTGTAGAATCTCTCCTCTAGAGAAAATCTTGCTCTAGGCTACTCCAGTTCACCTTTGAGCAGACTCACTAACACAGGGGGGGGGGGGGGGGGGTTGGATGTCTTTTGAAGAGAAGTTTAACCTTCTGCTCCTTTGTTGTATCACGTGATCCTCTTTTCGCCCTCGATCCAGATTTCCTTTGAGTTGTTAGCCTTTCCTTAAAATTTTTAATATCTTTCGCAAGGTCCTCTAAGGAATCTTAAGAAGTTTTGCCAACTTTGCTTGATTCAAATCTGGAAACTCGTTGTGTTTGGACACAATGAGCTTTCTCTCTCTCTCACGTTTTGATTCCATTGTTGTCACTACAGTGGCAACTGACTAATTACGAAATATAGTTAAAGTAACCAAGTGTGGGGAAACAAAAATAAACGCGAACGATAATTTTTTTACATTTTGGCAAACTGAAATGTATGACCCACTTTTTATTTCAGACACCTTTTGCGAAATTTAGAAAATTTAAAAAATTATTTTTAAAAAAATTACACGTACATACATATACTATTTCACATAATAATAATAAATTTGCCCAAGAAAGTAACTTGGTAAGTTTTACTCGTATTGAAAACAATGGCATAAATTGAACTAAAGTTGAAAAGTTAAACTGCCACGACATTTACGCAAATGTCTCATTAGCACAATTCCAACTAGAAAAGAATAAAAAAAAAACGTCAAAGAATTCCTGCATACCTACTTTCATGCACGATAATTTTCTCGCTGTACTATTATTGAACTGAGAGAGAATTGGCCAACATATAATTTTGGAATTTATTTTATTTTCTTTTTCGTTTTTTGGAATTATTTTAACGTACATAGTTACATTGAAAAGGGTTTTGAAGTTCAGTAACCTACAGCTTCGGTAGCCGAACTTTAGAATATATAATATAACAGGAATGCTGATAAGCTAAATTAAGTGAAGCCGGAGCAATACTTGTGTTGGGCCATTATCGCCCTTAAGTTCCAGCTCTAGACATTACACAATGCGATCTTAGTACTTGTAAAAGTATTACGTGTAAGTACGATTTCCTTCTTCTTTTAGCATTTATTAGCCAACAGAATATAACACCTTTTCCATTTTTAAATAACTTTACTAACCCTTGACTAAATAAATTTGTGCCTGAGAGTGTCGTTCGTGACGCATAAGTGTGAAATTTTAGATGAGTAAACGTCGATGGACTTACACGGGGCTTTTTGGTTTAGAATGGGTGCTTTCCGATGGCGTAAATTTGTTTTACGTTGTCCAATTTGGGTCGTGTTTAGTATCAAATTAAAGCTTTTGCTGAGTGCTATTAATTGGCATACTGTTTTTTCTTCTGTAAGAAACTTTATAACAGACATTGTTTCACGCGAATATTGTTAAAATGCGAAATTTTTGAATTTGTGTTCAGATGGGGGGGGGGGGGGGGTCTGTTGTAGGGGGTTGCTGCTTTTTATTTTAAACGCTTTAGTATAATGTTTTACATACTACATGAGAACATTTAAAATTATTATGTTTTACCGTTGGGTTTTTATGTAAAATAATTTTTTTCAGTTTTTTCATTTAAAATTTTTTTCATATGGAAGTACTTACATTAAAGTCTGATAATCTTCAACTACTTATCCCTGAGAAAAAACAAATAATGACAGCAAACGTTGACAATATAACGTAGATGCGAATTAATATGCATATGTCAGATAGATTATTTACCGTTATATGAGTTTTTAGTGAAAATGCCCAGCGGGAAATGGATGCAACACCGTATTGCAACTTTAGCATTCATCATAGACACATTTCTGCGCGAAAGCTTGGATGAACTTAACATATGATGTCCTAGGCCGGGTATGATGCTTATCTGCAGGAGCAAATATCGGAGAAAACGCCGATGAATTATCTTCAGTGAAAACGTCGCGGAGTAATATTGAAGAAAACGCCAATGAATAACCACCACTGACTTATAACAATGGACTGAGCGATTTGCTATTTCATGTGGCACAAAAAATATTGTGTTTCTGTATATCAACATTAGAGCACCCTTTAAAACAATTACATAAAAAACATGTAAAACTCGACCAATCAGATGAAATTTTACATCCGAAAATCGAATTAAATTAAAAAAATATATTCTCTTGTGCCCAAGTTATATTTTAATCGCTTATAAGGAATTAAACTAATTCCGGCTTTAATTTTCAAAAGTTATTCTTAACTGAATCCTGCTTATGGGCAAGAGAGACGGAGCATGGTAAACACTATCTTTACCTTATTCCTTCTGCGGTGATTGCATCTGTAACCAACATCAAATGGCATAAGCAAACGTTCCTGAATGCAATATTTTGTGTTGGTAGCTCCAACTCTGCCATAGGGCGAAAGAGAGAACTATAAAACTTGTGCCATGCTTTCCTATAGGAAAATGACAATACGCTCAGTCCATTGTCATAAGTCAGTGATAACCACCGAAGAAAATTATAATGAATATTCCCCAATGAAAATATTACCAATACATTTTTGCAGATCCAGGGGTAATCGAGTAAAGTCGAAACGCTACTTATAGCTAAATTTCATTTTAAATGGATTTCGGATAAAAAAGGAAGTTTAATTGGTTTGCGATACCAGGAAAATATTTGGGAATTTGGAAAATTTCAATATATATATATATGTCGTAGACATTTGACGTAACTCAGCATTTCACGAAAAGTCTAGACACTTCATGGAGAGTAGGCAAATAGTGTAACGGTTTTGACTTAGCCACTTTTTACATTATGTGTTACTTCATGAAATGCTAAAAGCGTTTACGCCGATGGTGTAATACATCGGGTGGTATAACGAAATACCAGGAGAGAGAGATGGGTGGTGAAGTTGGAGGTCGCACCCTGACCTGCGACACATAGGCCCACGCACACCCACACATACACCCACCCAGATACACACATATGCAGACATACACACAAAAACACGCGCGGCGCGTGGCTGTGTGTGTATGGCTGTATTTGTGTGTGTATGTGGGTGTGTGGGGTGCTGGGTTCGACCTCCCCCTTCACCACCCATCTCCCTCTCCTAGTATTTGGTTATATCGGGTGGTATTACACAATCGGCGTAAACGCTTTTAGCATTTCATGAAGTGACTAAAAATTTCAGACACATTATGTAAAAAGTGGCTAAGTCAAAACCGTTACACTATTTGCCTACTCTCCATGAAGTGTCTAGGTTTTTCGTGAAATGCTGAGTTACGTCAAATGTCTACAACATATATATATTTCACATAATAATAAAAATAAGAATTAATTTACTCAAGAAAATAAATTTGTTATCATTTTTTAATTTTCATTTGTACTCAAAACAACGAAATACCTAACTTGAATTAAACTTGAAAACTGCAACGAAACTTACGCATACGAGTATATGTAGTTCATCCGTACAATTCTAAGTTTGAGAGGTAAAAATGAAACACTCATGCACGGGTATATTAATTTACCTGTAATTTTGACATGCAGCCACCCTAGTCCTAATATGATTTGAACTTCAAAGTCGGGTTTCGAAAACACGTACACATTTTTATACCCTAGATGAAATCTATAGGGTATACCAAGTTTGTCATTCCATTTGTAACGCTCAAAAATAATGATGGTAGAGCAAAATGGATTGGATACCCACGCATGTGTATTATTAATTATTTAGATTTTTGCACGTCCGTCCATCCTACCGTCTGTCTGTCCGTGCGCACGATAACTCGATAACGCGTATACTTAGAGAGATGAGTTTTGTACACGGACTTTATAAAAAAAAATGTAAAATTAAGTTCCACTATATATTTGGACAAAGCGAGCTGAAATTTGGTAGACGGCGTTTTCATAGTAATAGCAAATAAAATTTCAAAAGTGGACTAAATCGGGTTATTGGTGTTGCCATATAAAAATCTTGGTTCTTTACGTATACTGTGAAAACGATCAGTCCTAGGCATTTTTATTGTACTAAACTCTTCTTGGAAAAACGAAATCCCATAAAATTAGTTATAATAAGTTTTCTGTCCGACTAACCGTTCTAGAAATATGTATATGCGAAAAACCACCCAAAAAATCAAACTTTCACAGATGAAATTTCATACGGGCATTCATCTAGGGCATCATAAGAATTTGTGTTTCACCAATTCTAGCTTTTTTACTTATTTAAAATTATATTATCTCGTTTGACTTTAAATGTTTGAACTCTTTGCAATGAAATTTTTCTTGTATCACTGTGAAAGAATTTTCTTTGTAACTTTTTAGTGTAATTTATTTATTTTAAGAGTTTTTTAGTTATGGCACTAGTTGGAACACAATATCGTTATAAGACATTTCTTAAAAATATATTTCATTATGTGTAGTGCTATATTCTTGAGTAAAAAACATACAAACAGTTTAATTAAATGAATTACATTGATTCTTTTACTGTTAGCGAGCAAAAAATTGGCAATTATAATACAAATTTAATGTTGTAGCGTGAAAAATAACAGGGCTCGAAAATATTCTAATACATTATTTCTATTGACTGTAAAATCCTTCTTAAATTCTATAACCAAAAAAAGACATTTCATATGCATTTGCTCCTGTTTATATAGCACACGGGAAGGCTGGAATTCTAACTGGAAGCGACTTAGATGGGGGAAGTTCATGTGTATGCATCGTATCGAATGGATGAATCTAACTGGTTTCCGTCGGATTCTGATGTATGTGGAAGGTTTGGTGATTGGTGCTTGCGTGTAATATGTTGCAGTGGCGTAGTTTTAACAGTGGCGTGCTACAATCTCCCCCTCTGGCGCTGAGATCGCCTCGGTGATTCGCCAGATTTTCATCTGGTCCCTCCTATCGAGAGAGGGCAGAAGCATAATACATTCTAATAGACCTCTCTCTTTTACGTAAGACGATATACGGCCCGTATCGCCTAGCACCATTTTTGGAGAAAATCGTTGTTTTGTACTAACTTTAGTACCTACCATTTTTGAATCCATGATCGGGGTTTCTTTTCTTATCAGAGTAGGTTTCGTTACGTATCTACAAGTTTTCGTGTAGTTCTCTTGCCTCTTGGAGTGTTTCACCAAGCTGCAAGAGGTTTGGTGTTATCTGAGGAAACAAATTTTCCGCTTGAACTATAGCTCTTAAATAGTTATTAACGTCATCTGGTGTTCGCATTTCCCGTCCGAATGTTAAGAAAGCGGCTGTAAGCACGGGTCATGCTTTGACATTTTGCCGTATTCATTGCGAATCTTATTGCTGGTAGATTTTCTGACCATTCGTGATGTTTATTGCGTACTAGAATGGCAAGTTGTGCTTTCAGATATCTATTCTTTCTTTCTACAGGGTTAGCTTCTGGGTGATACACTGGGGTGACGATTTGTTCAATACCGAGACAGTAAGTTAGGTGCTGCACCACTGCTGAAATAAATTGTGTACCATTATCACTAATGATTTTGCGGGGCGTTCCATATCTCAAAATTTTTCATTAAGGAGAACCTTAGCACGATTTTCTGCTGTGGCCTTGGAAAGAGCAAAGAGTTCAATCCATCGACTTGCTCTTCAATGATCCGTCTTTAGAATACATGGTAAGCTTTCATCTGTTTGTTTTAGAACAGGGTGTTGAGAAAATAGTACATTCAAATTTGAACCTTTCGCGCCAAATCTTATGGTCGAGGAAATCCCATTGAGGTACTGTGGTCGACAAGACGTCCCACATCCACAATACAAGGGTTGTTGTTAATGACTTCTTCAATGCATTGAAAGCAAACTGTTCTTCGCCATTTCTAAATAGAATTTTTTTGTAACATTTGTCAACGGTTTGGCTACTTCCGCAAAATGTGGTATAAAACGCCTATATCAAGAGCACATCTGAAGAAATGATATTAATTGCTTTAATGCTCGCGGCTGTGGAAGGGAAGGTCACAAATTGCTTCAAACTTTTGGGGATCAACGAAATATCCTTCTTTGTTGATAACATGTCCAAGATATTTGACTTGTGGACAAACAAATTTACACTTTTCCCTATTGGCCTTTAATTTGTATGTTCTTAACCGCTGAAATACTTTCTCAAGATCATTCAAATGCTTGATATACTAGTACACTTATAAGACTTAGGCTTATTCTGAACTTGTTCCTTAACCTTTGAAAAATCGCTAGAGCATTCCTGAATTGAAACGAAACATGCCAAAAGGTGTGATGAAAGCAGTTTTATATTGGTTTGCCTTATATAGGTACTTTGATTTGCCAATAGCCAGAGCGTAGGTCAATAGTGGACATAAATGGTGCGCTTTTGACTGCGTGTAGTAAATCGTCCATCCTTGGTAATGAATATCCATCAGGTACAGTATTGGCATTAAGTTGTCGATAATCTATGTATACGCGAATTCCCCAATCCTTTTTGGGAACAATAACAACTGGTACTGCCCATGGAGATTCACATTCCTCTATTATGTCCTTCGTAAGCATTTTATCAATCTCGATCTTGAGCTGTTCACGTCTCACAGTGGAGAGGCGATACGGTGGTATAGCTACTGGTGATTGATCCAGAGTTCTTATTCGGTGTTCTGTGAATGGTGTGACCTCGACATTTTCTTCGAAAACGTCACAATTTGCTATGAGTAAACTGTTTAGTTTTTTTGTTCAAACATATCGAATGTGTAGGTTACTGGACTGCCAAATACTTCTCCCGTTGTTGGATTTCTCCTTGGTGTGGACATACCTGGCGGTATCGAAACTCCCGATGGGGAATAATCATCCTGAGGACGTTGAATGGGCTGTCGGGGAGGTGTTTCCAGTTATATTAACTTCCAAGCTGGTTCAGTTACTGGAGACTGGCTTGGAGATTCTGCAATCGGAGAGCTTGATATATCTAAATACCAACCTACAAATGGAAGTTAATTATCCTTTCTGACTGTTTGCTCGGCATTTATATTTTCCTTGTCGTTTGACATACAATTTTCATTTTCATTGTTGACACACTGTTGAAAATTCTGAATTGCTACTGTGGAAGTTGGTGCTTTTGTTCGGTCTTGTAGAATTTCCTGTCGGGGATCCTTGCTTGATTCGAAGGGTATGCTGCTCATACTCAGGCTAAGATTAAATTGTGTTGGAGGCACAAATTTAAAATGTTGCGATGGTTGGTCTGCGAAGATCCACATACCCTAGGCAGATATCTAATCTTGTTGAAAATACATTTTCTTGTTTTGATGTCCCATCAGCAAGTGTAACGTCTGCAAGCATTTCAATAAATTTGCAATTATGTTGCTTTAAATGCTGATAAAGAGTAGTTATTGCGAAACTAGCCGTATCGATATGTGCGACTCCTTCTAAGCCAAAGATCTTGACATATACCATAGGAGGATTCTGACCTAAACGAACAAAAGTATCTACTGCGTAAAAGTTCACTTGAGGAGATTTTTGATCATTTCTCTTTTTAGACTTTGGGCAATTAGTTCTAAAGAAACCGGGATTGCCACATCCATAACAGGAAACTGCATTTGATGTCTTTGGCGTATTTAACCCAGAAAGAACGTATAGTTGATGTTTGTTCGGGTTTGCTTGTTTTTAGTCGCTTGCTGCATCCATCTGAATGTTCGCGAAACCTGCACTTCTTGCCTTCTTCGATTGTATTGGACTGTCGTATTGCTCAGTTATTATCTCGTTTTCGATTGCTTCTATCTGTCTGGATTTTTGCAGCAGCTCCGTAAACGATAAAAAGCTTCCTTGCGATATTTTATTGCTTATTGAAATATTCAATTATCCATAAACAAAATCAAGTTCTGTTGCCTTTGTATGTCGATCTCTCGGAAGTTGCGAAAGTAGGACACGTTTCTGACAAACTAATGTGTGAGTTGGCGTTTTTACATCTTGGTTTTCCGAGAATAGTTCGATGTGTATCTGGTGTGGTGGCTTAGCTGGCGACTAGCTGCTTCTGATGAGGGAAATAGTTTCATTCCACTGCTTAATCTGAGCCTTAACACCCTGCCACCATGTTGCTGCTTCCCCTAGTAAAAGAATGGCATGTTCATCGCTGATTTGCTCAAGTTCTTTGTAAATTGATATGCTGTGCAAAAATCTTCCAGTTCATTAAATTTGAAACTTCCCGCTTTTCCGCTGACATTAGCTACTCCACCTGTTGCTATTACAGATGAAAGGAAATTCTGGAACTCCTCCTCAGTCATCTGTATTGCCGTTGGCTTGAAGGGCTCCTCTATATTATTTTGACCCGCTTACTGTGTTTGCTGTCTTGTGTTTATTTTGTAATATTTCGCAGTTTTAAGATATATTGAAAGCAGAAGACTGGTAAAAAGCGAATGTCCCGTAGTTTTTGCTTGAGGTTTAGGACTTGTTCTAATGAAATTTGAAGCAGAGGCAAGTGCAGAGCTTATTAAAGCGAGTGCAATAATTGAAGACAAAGGCAGCGTCGAGTGAATCCGTATACAAATTACAAATACTTATCTGAATTTACTACTACTATACAGGAGACGGAACAAAGCCACTTGCGAATGTACCTGTCGAATTGAAACCATATATTTTCATGAGTCGGCCACAAGCTGTGCGTCAGTTTGTAGCGTGAAAAATAATAAGACTTAAAAATATTCGAATACAATATCTTTATTGACTGTAAAATTCTTCTTAAATTCTATAACCTAAAAAAGACATTTCATATGCTTTTGCTCCTGCTTATATAGCACACGGGAAGGCTGGAATTCTAACTGGAAGCGACTTTGATGGGAGAAGTTCATGTGTATGCATCGTATCGAATAGATGATTCTAACTAGTTTCCGGCGGATTACGACGTACGAGGAAGGTTTGGTGATTGGTGCTTGCGCGTAATATGTTGCAGTGGCGTAGTTTAACAGTGGCGTACTACAATGTATTTTAATTAAATGGTTTATTTAAGAGTCTATATTAATTTAAAGCGAATCCAAATGCATTAAAACTGTAAACTAGTTGGAAAGGCAAGTTTAAATGGACCATAAGCTTTACAAATTATATTAGATTTATTATATGAAAATAAATATATTACAATTGACACAATACCCACCAACTTAATATTTGCCACTCGAGAATATGATTTTAAATCGGATATTCTTATTTCAGTCAATACCTGCAACAAGTCTTTATTCTAGTCGATAGGTAGAATAAAATTAGGTCAGTAAGTCTTGCTGCAATAGATATGTACAAGAGATTTTATTTCAGTCGCAACCCAAAATAAAGTGTTGGTTATTAATTCATACTTTGGCGGTACGCCTGACATCCTTGAATTAACATGCGCCAAATACGTTATGCCGCTAAATTTCAAATAATAAGTTCAATACTAAATCCACTAGTTTCAGTCTGTGGATTTCCCAAATGATTGTCTCGAATAGAAATAGATGGCAATACAACAATTGTAATCTTTTGTCTTTGTCTAACCTTCCGTCCCCATACATACTTTTACGGATGGGCAAACAAAATTGTTTAATTTTATTTTCTTAAAAATCAAGTTTAAGGAATATTTGATGTTATAGAAGATAGGATTACAATGGAAGCAATTAGTGCGAATATATTTGGAATTTGTTTAATTTGTATTATGAATACCTATTAAAGCGAAAATGAAATATGAATTTAAGGTAACGTGATACCCCTGCCAGCAAAATCGGTCCCATGCGAAGTAAAAAATGAAGCAGTCCATGTTATACAAGTCAGTGGCCTATAATGAAGTATTTTGACCGGGTCAGTATACTGACTCAAAAGACCTGAGTCACCGTTTAAAAATCATATCGGTCAATCTGTCACTTAGACTCAAGGCGAAAAGAAACAGCTTTTCTTGACTTATTTGTTAAAGCCGTATTTTCAACTGATCTTAAGCTTTTTATTTACAGGGCTATGCATACAAAGATTTCTAACTAAATTTTTTTCACATTGAAATAAAACTATTGCATCTAGTTCACATTGTATATATTTCACCCTCAACTCTGTTTCGGTAGCGTAAGAAACAGGAAAACGTTTCTACTAGGCATTCAGGAAGGCATCCTTTCTAAATTAATTTTTATTGATACTTATCCCTCAATTGCCAAGGATTGAATAAATGCTTGAGCGGTTCTGTTAATAAGCCTCCGAACGCAGATTTATCGAACTTATTCAACGATCTGACACATATCGTTTCACAATATAATCATATCGGAATTGGTGGTGATTTTAATATTATTTTTTCAGTGGAGATAGTGCTGCAAAACAATTTAGTTTTTTGATATGCATCTAGTTAATGAACATCCCACACACTTTTCAATGCACTCTTCATCTCTTCTTGATATATTGATATGATAATGGTGACCTTCGATTTTCAACCCCATTATATTCAGGAGCCTTATACCATTTCATTTTTTAATTATAGTGCATTAAATTCAGATAATCTCCATAATGAAGCTCAGTCTTTTCCTTGGAATAATGCTTACACTGTGCCCTAGTGTTCCTCGCAACTTTTCGACATTTAATTTTACCCGTGTAACAGCTAATGACGTTTTCATTGCTTTTTGTGAAATAAAATCTGACACCACTGGATGTGATGGTATATACCCGAAATTTGTTAAAATGCTCATTCCCTATATTCTTTCTCCTCTTGCACACATTTGTAATACGTGTTTTACGTAATCTCGATTTTCTAAAAAGTGGGAAAGTCATAGCTGTTTCGAAAAATTTTTATTCAAAGTAATTGAAAAAATTATGTCTGCCCAGATAAATAGATACATTCCATAACATAATTTATTAAATGAGGAACAATCAGGCTTTAGAGCTGCGTATAGCTATATTACTGCTCTTCTTAAAATAACCAATCATACGGACTGTTATTGATAAGGATGAGTTCCCCATGTTGGTGCACTTGGATTTCACTAAGGCATTTGATTCGGTGAATTATAGCAAGCTATGTAGAAAACTGATAATGCAGTTTAATTTCTCTACCCAGGCTGCAAACCTTATCGACAGTTTTTCGACAGATCGGTATCAATCTGTGTATTCTAGAAATTTATATTTCCTTTTCAACTGGTATATTCAGGACACCGCAGGGATCTATCTTGGGTCCTCTGTTGTTCTCTCTCTTCATCAATGATTTATTTTATTGTGTTAACTACAGAAAACTGGACCCTTATGCTGGTGATGCTCAATTGTACATCTCAAGACCAATTGGATTAGCGGAAGATGATGTTTCTTGCATAAATGATGATCTCCATTCTATTTGTTTGTGGACCATTGACAAATTGCTATACTTGAACTCTACTAAGACTAAATGCTTAATTATATGCAAAGCAATCTTAGATACTTCTTATTTATCACCTGTCCTAATCAATGGAATGCAAATTCCAATTGTCGATTCGGTTTCGAGCTTGGGAATTATCTTCAATAGAACTCTTTCCTGCGGTCATAATATTAATGCTTTAATTAGAAAAGTGTATGGTGGGCTTCGCTCCCTCTGGGCGACTAGTAATTTTACTCCAGCACAAACCAGTTTAAAGCTAGTTAGGACGTTTCTCGTCCCTCTTTTTATATATGGGTGCGAAATATATACTTCTCTTGACTATGAATCTATTAGAAAGCTAAATACTGCATTCAACACTACCATAAGGTATGTTTTTGGCTTCCGTCGTTTTGACCATGTCTCCCCTTACCCCAACTAGCGCCACGGAGAATGCAGAGAGAGTAAGATTTTTACAGACCATCGTCCTTATTTTCGCAGGATGATCTACTCCTAGTCTCATAGGAATTTCTATTTCGCCATATTTAAGAATTCGTTCTCCGACATCGAGATTTTTTTTGTATGTGGTCTTGAAGTCTACTCCAAGAATGCATTCATACATGATGTCTGAAACCAGAAAAGTGTAAGGAAATATTAGTTCGCCTAGGACATCCAAAGCTATTACTCCGAAAACCTGTGTTGCTTCTTCAGTTGCTGTTCTTAACAAATATTTGGTAGTGTTTTCGAGCCATTTATTTTTGACGAGACCTGTTCTAATAATTGATCTCGAAGCCTCGGTGTCGATAGTGATTGCGCAGTCAATATTTCCTACTTCCTACACTTCCATATATAACAAGACTGCTATTATTTATCTGCAACTGGGCTACGTGACTTCAGCGTTGTTGACTGTATCAACCAAATTTCTGCCCCCCCCCCCCCCTAGTTAGTTAACATGTTTTCCGAGAGCTGATACTACTATTCGCTGTCTGGGTTCTAGTCTCTCGACGAATAGCTTGCTCCCTAGCTCGAGATCTTGGCATTATTTTCTGTGTTCTTTTGGTGATTCTATTCATCGGCGTTTTCTGCAGTCCTTTTGAGGTGCCCCGGGCCGGTCTATTAAAATTCCAGCATTGAAGAATACCATATGAAGGAGTACTCTGTGATGACTGCATTCTATTGCAAGTACATTCCTCCACGAAATTTTTCTGCTAATGCATAGGCTAGCGCTTCTTCCATTGAATTCTTTTCTGCTAGTTCTAGCGCTTGTTGTAAAATTTGATCTGCAATAGCGTTCACAAATGCCACTGTTGCCACTTCGTTAAAGAAATACGCATTTACGCTAGTGTATGAAAGATTTGCTAATCTTTCCACATCAGGCTGTAGTTGTTGTAGTGATTGTCTATGCTTTTGAATCCTGTTGTGTAATTGCACGCGATATACTTGCTGATTGTGTTCATCTCCATAAAGGAATTCAATCGCCTGTACTAATGAAATGTAATCACGTTGCTTTTAAATCGGTATAGTTTGTAATAGCTCTGACGCAGGACCTTAAACTGCTAATACTAGAGGTATACTAACTTTGTCTGTAGTCCGTATCATGCCATCCATTTATTTCGGAAGCTGCTTCGAATTGTCTCTTAAAAACATGCACGAATTTTATCCATCAAATATTAGAGGTATTATTTTGCCTGCACCGGATATTTCAGTTCCTTCGTGCCGTAGTTGTCGTTGCTTTATTTTGGCGAAATCTGCTTTAAGGTTTTCAAGCTCCATCGTGACATTTTGTTCTACTTGTTCGTGTAATGATTTTTTCAGAAAATTCTTCTGTTCCTCCAGACATGTTTCTAGAGAATTCTGCAGAGAAATCTTTCGTTCGTCCAAACTGGTTTCCAGAGATTTCTTTTTTTCTTATAAAAATGCTTGCAGAAAATTCTTTTGTGCCTCATTAGCTTTCTTCTGCTGAATTCTTTTGTTATTCAAGGGCATTCTTCATCTGCAGGGCTGAAAGCCCCAATTTGCTCTTTAAAGCACCCAAAAGTTGTTCCATATTCGTCGCAGACTTTTCTTTAGCTTCAGGTACCTGCGAAATGTCTTCAAAAATAAATGTCTGAAGATTCGTCAAAGCTTTTCTAAGTCGTTCGCCTAGAACATTTTGTGGGCCTGCCGTTTGTAATGACCGCTTCCGCAACTCCACTTTCAGATCCCGTATTCGAAGCTACTCCAGTTTACGCCCCAGTGCTTTATATTACCTTCCAGAACTTTTACATTAAGCACAAAATTTGAATCAATTTCACCAAATTAATTACACTTTGTTTTAAGTCAAATGCCACCACTTTATTTCACGAATTTATTTCACTTCTGACAGCAGTTGTTACTGCGTTATTCGTTATTCATAACACATTATTTTAGATATCATTCCCAAGTTCTTCCTTTATTTAACTATACTGTTTACTTTTGTAACATTCACAAACAATTATCAAATCAACTCTTTAGTTATCGCTAGTACTGTACTTCTAATTATCGCTATCAAAATAGGTTACTTCGTTCACTTCACTGTCTGAAATAAGATTATCTCGTGGGAAGTCAAGTCAAGTGTGTTTTGAGCATTTTCTTCTTTGAGTTGTCGTCGTTTCCCTCGATGTTCCCTTTATGTATCCTATTTATCCTTGGGGCTCATATTTAGCCCTCAGCCCAATTTGATGTCGTGTCCTGTCCCCTTGTTGACAGCTGTCCTTAGTATTCTTGAAAACGTTGCGTTTCGTTGTCGTCTTTTTCCTTTACGGCCGTTGCACTAAATCAACCGTACTGTATGTAATTCTCTCATTTGATTTAGTTGTTAGTGGGAGGACGTGAGAAGGAGAAAAGGAAGGATAGGATGTGGATTGTTGGGAGAGTTTAGGAATCGATGGTTCGTAAAGAATTGGTTTACTTCAGAGACGTTCTCTGAGTAAATGTGGCTGAAATCTGACGATCCGCGATAGTAACCTTCATGGTCGTAAAATCTTATTCTACCATCATGTAGAAGGTAGATGTTTCTAGCCTCGGGCCTTACTAGAAGATGGGGTGAAAGGTATTTAAAGTCTTCCGGTATGAGAAGATCCGGAAAGCTGTTTATTATTGGGTTAGGATGAGTTGGGACTCTGGCTAATTGCTTCTCGACAAGTTCGAATAAATAATCCTTGATGGGGGTGACATTGGCCGCCTCGTAAACTACTTCGTTACGAAAGTATTTTTCGTTGGTTCTTCTATGGAGTCCTGTGCAAGCTCTAAGTATCTTCCTTTCAAGTTTGCTAAGGCGTCCCATATAAGTAGGAGAAATCGAGTGCCATATAGGAAAGCAGTAAGTAATTACAGGTTTTATGAGTTACTTGTATAGTAGAAGTTTGGTTCTCGTTGAGAGTCCATCCCTGACGTGGATTATTGGGTTGAGCAGGTTGTAAGCGAGATTGGCTTTGTTAGTGGTCTCGCCTTCGCGTGGTAATTGAACTTAACGAGTTCCTGGAGGTTCACACCTAGGTATTTGGCCTTTTCTGTGATTTTAATGATTCCAGAATTATAGAGAGCCTCTATCGATTTGGATCTGGACGCTTGCCGGTTACGTCCAATTCAAGGCTTCCGAATGCAGATTAGCGCCGATTTTCGGACATTTATTTTTATGCCCCATTTTTGTGATAGGAGTGTAGCTTGTTTAGGTGAAGGTTGACTTTGTTTACAGCCAAATGTGGGCAACGAGATTGAGCGTAAATGAGGAAGTCGTCTGCATAGAGAAGTGTTGTCCCACTGTCTTTTGGAGGTTGGTCTGAAGTGTACACATTGAAAAGTATTGGACCTAGGATGTAGCCCTGGGGAACGCGAGCTTCAATTGCCTTGAGTGGTGATTTGTCGCTTCCTAGTTCCACACACAATTTCCTAGAAGTTAGCATACTGTGGATAAGCCTATTGAGATGTGGAGGGAAACCGAACTAGTTTAGGTTGAATATGAGTCCTGCTATCCAAACTGAGTCGAAAGCTTTTCCGATATAAAGAAAGCGGCCTACAGTGCACTGATTCCTGTTTAGGGCTCTGGCCGCATCTGTGTGAAATTTGAACAGGGGGGAAATGTAGCGTGCTGTGGCTTGAAGCCGAATTGTGACTCCTGTTGTATATTTTTGTCTTCGCAGGTATTTATAACCTGTTGTTTGAAGACTTTTCAAATAGTTTTCCCTTGTTTAAGATAAATGAGATGGGTCTGAACTCATTGATGTCTTTCGGCGAAGTTTTCTTAGGTTTTGGGAAGATTCGTGAAATTCTCCACATTTCCGGAAAGCAGTAGGTATTGAAGATGGTGGCTAGAAAATCGAGAGATATAGGCGGCAGCTTTTTTATAATAGCATTTGAGATTTTGTCGGGGACGCTTGAATTTGTTGGGTTAATTGTCTTTGTTAAGACGAAGAGTTGTAAGGGGCTCGTGAATAACTCTATGTTGCTCTTCTGGATAAATTGCTGGATTATCTGATCAGAATAAGATTTGCGGAATTGAGTCATGTGAACTTAGAAAAGTACTCACAAATCTATTTACTTCAGAAGTGAAGGTTGGGTCGCTAAAGCCTGAGTTATCCTTGAAAGTTCCTTGGAAACGTGATGCGAAGGCATTACATTTTTTTTGAGGAAGATCTAATGTATTTTAGTTCCTTGTAATGGCTTTAGGGAGCTTTGGCTTCCTTAAACAGATCTTGTTTATATTTTCAAAAGTCTGTGCCGCATTTTGTGAATTCAGGGTTCTGTGATATATGCGGTTCAAGATCTTCCGTAGCTTTTACCTGTATTTGTACAGGCTTTGGAGGCTCGTCGGGAGAATTTTGTAGCATAGTTCTTTTATGGGGCTATTTGCGAAAAGTGGTCGGTATTGCTTTGTAGACAATTAGTAAACAGTTCAATTTGAGAGTTTATCTCAGCATTTGAAAGGTTTCTACTATTGGCTGGGAGGTTTCCTTGTAGAGTATCGTCAACCTATCTTGAAACTCGTTCCAATTAATATCTGTCAGGGTAGGCGCGGTGGGATGGTTCACTGTTAATATGTTTTCCGGACGGCTAGGTTTAATTGTCAGGTCTACTGTTAAGTGGTCGGAGGGAGATATGAAGTGTACTGCAATTGTAGTTAGCCATTTGCGGGAAGAGGTTTATGAAACTTGATAAATGAGATAGAAGTCAATGTATGAGCCTGATCGGGGGTAAGGTGGGGTGGTTGCTAGGACTATCCTGGTTTTGGTTAAGCCAACTTGCTGAGCCGTTTTCTCGTCAATCATTCCACATTGAGTGCCTGGCATTGAAATCTCCTCAAATGACAATGTAGGTCTAGTTTGTTGAGAGGTTATTTAGGAATTTAAGATTTCTTTTAATCTAAGTCGCCTGTGCTCCGCATCCTGTTGTACATTGAAATGAGGAGTAAAGTTTCCTGAGAACCTAACTGCCATGCATTCAATATTACAGAGTGGCTTAAGCTGAACTTGCTCAAACCTTAACCCATCCCATATTAGGACTGCCGTTCCGAGGGTTGACTCTGTTTTGTCAGTGCGTATGGTAGAAAATTTTCCAAAAGTAACGTTGTGGCGGGAGTTAAGATGTGTCTCCGGTAGGTGAACGAAATTTGGTTTGTGTGCGGCGAGGAACGATTTAAGGGCTATTCACTTGCAATGCCTAACAAGTTAGTTGTATTTTTGCTTATTTCCCTAGACTTAGGCCGAAAGCAAATTGAAGATAAGCACTTTGGCGTTCCGCTAAGGAAGAGAGTTTCCTATATACCGGAATAAAATTATTGATTTTGCCCATGTGTGAGATTTAGTCTCGGACGTGGGAGTGAGTGCCGCTTTGTAAAGGACAACTCAGTTTTAAAATCCAAATATAAAATTTATTTAAAAAAATTCAATTGCACTTGCTTAACCTAATATCACAAAAATTCAGAAACAATTAACCTACAAACTAGTACAATTCAAAACTTCAAAAAAATAAAAAGAAATACAAAGTAAACAAATTAAAAAAAAATTATACGCCTTCTTGCTTGCTTTAACTCTGGAAAAAAGGAAGAAGAATTAAGCCACTGTCAACAAAATATATTTCTAATATTGGTATTAATTGACAAAATGCCTTTGTTGGTGCGTGAGGGCACCAGGGTAGTAAAATGATTTGTTAGAAAAATCAGATTATCTCTGATCAGAACTATCTTTTCTGATGGTGCGTGAGGGCACAAGGGTAGTAGAATGATTTTATAGAAAATATAGGACCTCAGGTTATCCCTGACCAGAATTATCTTCCGCGGAAAAAGTAGGAAGCACGACTAGCTCTGATACAGATCAACTCTGCTAAAAGAATGGTGCCATCTACTGAATTTTGTCGGCTTTATATAGCCGCTTCAACTAGTTATGTCTTCTCGCCTCTTGGTGTTGCCCTAGCAACGATTGATGCGATGTCTGATAGCTGGTTGACGTTTTCTGCCATATTTTGAGTTGGCCTTGCGGCTTGCGTTAACCTAAGGGCTTGTGCTTGTCGTGGGGCAGGTCTTGGAGCTATAGACATCTTTTACACTGGACTACTCCTTTTGTGACACGTTTTTCCCAAAACACAATCTGGTCCAGTAGCTGTCTACCTTTATGATTTCGCTGATATTATATATTCCGTCGAAGGTTATGATGAAAGCGTCATCCGCTTTTTTGCTGCGTGTAGTTTCGAGCTCCACCACGCTTTTTTGTTGCAATCTTGGAGTTTGCTTTGCAAGGCTGCTTGCTGAAAGTGTGCTGGACTCCCTTCAGCACAAGTGTCGTCTTTCTCTCATCCTTTGGGGTGAGTGTGTATGATTCCACATTTACCTGGCATAGTAATTTAAGGATCTCCTTTCGGTTCTCTCCCGTGGATGGTTTGAAAGTGCATTTGTTGCCGTTTCCCATTTTGATGAAAAACGTTGGCTTGCTTAGCAAGGTGTTCAGCGCATCGTTAAATACACTGTAGTTTGGTCCATGGGCAATTATTGGTCGGGGCCTACTGAGCTTTTGTTCCGGTCTCGGTTGTACTTCCTTAATCGGTATGACGAACCGATTTTCTGTTTGTAACCCTTGGAAATAGTTGCTGCTCTGTCTTGGGTCTGTTGCTGGTTAAGCCTTCTTGGTTAAGTCTTCCGGCGGGTTCTTGTGTGGTTTACGCTTTCCTCGGATCAACTGGTAATCACTTGCATCAGTGTTTGTTGTCCCCATTTCTTCCTGTAAAATGAGCTCTGAGTCACTTGTTTCGCCCGTAGATGTTGGCGCGTCACTTCCCGATGCTACTTGCTGTTTCCCTTTAGCATTGTTTATTCGAGGGATTCGATGATATCTTTTAGAACGTCAATTATGTTGCCCGTATTAAATACTTCCGTACGTTTGCCTTGATGGCGTTTATAACATGCTCTTCATTAGAGTTTATTTTGTCTATTTTTCTTTTCTTTTTCACTAAATTTAGCTGTCCAATATCACCGCAATTTGATAATTTTTGTGTCTTTGTGTTATTTACATCTGATTAGCTTTAACACAATACACTACACTAAATATAGAAAATTGAAAATTGTTCACTTCACTACCTGTTTAATTCACACTTTCGCAATAAATACGAAATCTCGTCGGCAAAATGCGAATTTGCTTATTTTACCTGGGTTTATTATCACAGGCTTAAAATTATTGACAATAGGTGTTGCTACCTGGGCTGTCAGAGTCTAGATTGATCCTATCTGTTGGCGGTGAGAAGCGCCGTACATATACTCCAAAAATTTCTTTAGAACCTTGCCGATTATTCCATTCTCGAAACATTGATTTTACGAAAGTTGTTTATACTTAATTATTCGCAGAAGTCGCTTGCCCTTCTTCCTAACAATATTTCAAAAATTAAAAAAATCTTATAAATCCTTCCTGGATTATTTATTACTATATAATTCTTGAATAATACAAAAATGTATTAGGAGAAATTCACTTTAGGTATGTGTCTGATAAATATTTTCAGCAAAATTATAGATTTGGAGCATATTCACGGATCGTGTCGTTTCTCTAGGGCAAAAGGGAAGTAAATTTACCCCTGTGAACTTTTAAAGTTGGAAATTTGCAAACAACCTAAAATGGGTTGCATTGATTTGATACGCCATTTTAAATTCAAGGCTTTGTGCTTTCCGAAAACTGTAGGCAAAACTGATATTGGTGATACGTTTTTTGAAAAAAATTCCGAAGATTAGATTTTCGTCATGTAGAAAAGGGGAAGAAAAATCTAAAAACTTTTCGAAAGTTTTTACGATTATATATTTATCAAATTTAAAATTATCATTATAGGGTAAATAGCTTAAGTTATAGAATATTTTATAAGATAATTTAACCTCTGTTTTATAAGATTCTTTTATCCCTGCCCAATTTTTTCCGCTTTTCCTGATCAGCTATTACTAGCCTCTCTATATCAGACACTGAGTATAATTCAGTTTAATTTAATATTTCGTTCGCTTTCTTTTATTGATTCATTTCAAATCTCATGTTAATATTTCTATCTATACCTGCTGTAGAATATTAGAGAATATATGCCAAGTATGTGAGCAAAAATTTGAATGATGGTTAAACGTCATCCTAACGGCAAAAACGTTAGAATATGCATAACTCAAAAGATTATATGTATATAAATTAATTAATAATAATAAAAGGACAACAAATCGATACAAACTGTAATACCAATCCCCAGTGTTGAACATTACATCTAGGATCATGGCTATTATGTTCCATAGCTTTCCGTACGACATATTTCAAAGACAAAATGAAATATGATTTCCCTAAAGGTACGGTTGATATGAGTTGATAAGTTTTACCCCATCATTGTATCGCTTAATCGCCACGAAGTTTTAAAGTTTAAAATTTTTCGAGGCAGTAAACTTGTCTCTTAATTTCGAGCTAAAATTAGAGCAAGGTGTTTTCTGCATCCTATGAATATATTTATATATAATATGTAGTAAAGAGTCTTCTAATTTCATAATAAATTAAAAATTTGCGCAAGGGAGAAATTTAATTATTCCAGCAAAATTTTAGGTTTAACGCTCTCGAAACCCAAAAAGGACTACTACAGAAGAAACTTGGAGAGCACCTGTGAGCCATAAAGTTAAGTGAAGATTTGCAGAACTTCCAGAATAGGAAAAGGAAGAGCTTGATGAATCTAGAAATTGTTTAGATATGTGGATACAAATATATATGTATATGTACATGCCTAGCTCAGGTATATGCTGAGATACAACATGTTCCATGCCGATGGAGCTCCTTCTAGTGCACAAGCATTGAGTTATGTATTCTTATATATCAAACATATAATGTCCGATGCATAAATCAACTTCACTAGTAAGAGTAACTAACAAGGTAAACAACAAATATATACTTGAGTAATGCAACCACGTGCAACTAAGCGTTTATCGATTTTATCAGATTCTTCCTCGATTTAATCCTTCCACTGCCTTCCTTCTTCAGTATATTTATGCAGGAAATGAAGTTCGCTCCTATGGAAAATCAGCTCGACAGCAAGCTAAACAAAGTTTATCTTGGAAATATGTTAACTTTGCTTCGTTGGGCGAAATTAGAATAGCTAATGGGCTGGAAACGCAACACATATCCCTCCAGACCACAGAGCATCTCCTTTTCTGCCTATTTGTGAATTGACTGAAAAGGCGAAAAATCAAGTCCATAACTTTGATGTTAGTCGGGTTTGGGTAATAAAACACAAAAGGCAGATAAGTCCCCCCTTGTGGAGGTGAAAAATCAAATTCCTTTTGGGTCTTGGTGTGGAACGGTAAGGGGGCAAGGGGTGTGAATGATTGAATTCCTTGTCAAAGTGTATCTTGTATCCGCTTTATTAGCTTGTTGTAGCTTCTCGGAGCTTCTAAAGAATTTTAGTTCTTTGATCTTGGTTGAAACTCCTTTTTATGAGATTTGATGTCTGGGGATCTACGAGCATTAATATATAATAGAAGTTGCTTTGTATATTGTTTTAGGGGTAGGGGTTGTATTATTTGGATTTATCTTCTGACTTCTGACCTTTGTGGTTTTCTGTTTACTTAGGATATAAAGATTTTCCGATTTTCCCACTGGGTTTTTGTAATATAAGGACTCATGTAAAATTTAAATTTATTGATTTAATTCCAATGGAGATGTTTTGCAGATAAATAAGTAAACAAATTTCAATTCAAGCTAATATCGTAGTCCTTGTCAATGATTAGCACATAAATGCTTAAAAGTGGGGGTTGTGTGGAGCTAAGACGAAGGTACTAAGTCTATATTTGTTTAAAGAGGTAGGCTATTTGTTATTTTTTAAATAATTACTAATTACTTATGCAGTGGCATTGGGGTGTGTGGAGACCAAAACGCGGACCGGAAAATAGGGCTGTAAACCCCCGTCCACATAAGAATTGAATCTGTTGAAGGTCTCGAATTTCAAGTTTTATCCGTTAAAATCTCGGTATGGACCATAAAGCCATTATTTTGTTTATCTTCAAGAAATTAATCATGATTTCATAAAAAATCAAACCCTTTTATTCAGAACTACGCAATTTGTTTAGCTTTTACAAAATTTTGAGAAAAAACCAAAAACCATACAAATTTATAATTGGCGACGATTTTAAATGTCTACGAGTATTGTACGTCTGAAACTGACAGAGAATTTAGAAAACGTACATTTTCCCTGTTTGTAAATTTTAATTTAGTTTCAATGAAATATTTACTTCAATAAATACGTTATTATATAACATTTTTCAAAAACACTTGGCTCTAGTTCCTCAAAACTTTTTTGTTAATTATTAGTTCGTTAATACCAAACAGTGCTGACCCGTTTCGCGTTCTTAGGACATCTTCAGCAAGCTCCTAGTAACTAATCTAATCTACGTGCAAACTTACAAAGTTGTTAGCTTATACACGATCAGTGGAAACGAACTCCATGCTTCACCCCTGGATTGCTGGTTAAACAATGTAAGAAAAAAAAGAAATTTAATTTCTGTAAAATAAATCTTAAGCAAAACTGTTCTACGGTGTAGAGGAATAAACATAAAGTGTTTTTCTATTAAATTTATATTGAAATTAATTAACTTATACTGGTCCTAAAATCTGTTCGAAGTAGAATTCCACTGCGCGTTTGTCCAGAAATTATCATTAGATGCATAAGAGTTGTAAGATATAAAAATATCGTTTTTTAAAAACGTAGTAAAAATGAATTATCCTAAAATTTTAATCAGTAAAATAAATTGAATTGAGAATTCTAAGCATTATAGAAAAAGAAATGACACCATTATCTTTATCTACAAAGTTTAGGAAGTTAATCGAAATATTGCTGCAATTTCACCTATAGACATAATCATTTCTTTGGAGAGCCTTGTAAACAAAAGTTATATTTAATTTAGAATCAGGCCTTGGTAGCTTTTATTAGTTTTCCATTTAAACAAGAAATATTTGAAGTGACAGTTAATTAAATCAGCTATTAATACCCATTTGTCATTTTAGCAGGAAGGAAAACGTAAGGTAGTTTATAGTTAGGGAGCTGGTGAACATTTTAATAAATCATTTGTTCATGTTTCATAACGATAGGTATTGAAGATGACATCGATACGAATAAATTAAGTCCTATGGATGGAGGTTCGGCGGCGCTGCGTTTTCGATTTACAGCGCTCCAAATTTGTAAAAAAAAAAAAAGGCACTATATTATCTGTTCACGTCTGCCTTTCGAGCTATCGCATAACAAATACTACTTGTGTACTGAAAAACTATAGGCAGACGTCCACAACTCTGCGTTTTCGCGGCAAGTGGACATGAACGTGTTGAAAATTAAAAAACTATACTAAATCATTTGTTCATGGTCCCACTTGCGTCCATTCAGTTCACAATAAGCCTTGGATACCCGAAAAAATATTGGCAGACGTGCAGCCTTCTTATGTTGAGCTGTACGATTTTCTGAAAGTTTAGGAAGTGAAGTAAAAATTATGTACGTAATACTTTGATATGACAGATTTTTTTTTCATTTATTTCAATTTTTATATTTCGAAAGAGAACTGACACCCCAATTTTAACGGACAAACCGTGGCGAACAGATTTGGTATACAGTGGGAGCGACCTTTCCTATGAGCGAGAGGGAATAATATATCGTATATGTATGGGCACATCACACACACACAATACTAAAAAAGTATGGGACGAGAAATAGAAAGATTTCGACCGTTTCGGCCGACAGCTTAGCCGTGTATAGGCGTATAGGAGCGCGTATACATATATATAGATATACGCTTGGCGCGAGTTGAGTATTTCAAGGTCTGCCTTGAAAAAATCAGCGACTGAGATGTCTGCCTCGTAGATTTTTGTTGTTTTTAGAAGGACTTTGAGCATCAGTTACAGGAGCAGACATGAACAGATGATTTTGTAGCCTGTTTTTTTTCCAATTTTTAAAACGCTGTAAATGCTTATTGCAGAAGCAATATGCCGGAAGATGTGGCTTTCTCGTCGTTTTACAATGTTCTCGAGCTAAAAATTCATCTCTGCTCAGTGTACATTTCATATAGTGTTGTCGAAATAAAAAAAAGTTTTTGAAAAATTAATTTCGAGGAAACGCAGCGCTCACCACGTCTGCCTCGACGATTTTCGTTGCTTCTAGGATAAGTTTGTCCACCAGTCCAAGAAGCAGACATGAACAAATGATATAGTGCCCCGGTTTTTTAAACAATTACAAAGCGCAGTAAATTGACAACGCAGCGCTAACGTGCAGGCAGACGTGATGTTTAATGTTATTTAGGGTACAATTATTACTATTATGAACTTCTGCCACATGAACAGATCGTATTGAAATTTTGTTCGCCAGCTCCCTAACTATTAGACCTACTGTAAATTCTTAAAATTTGAGAGCAAGTTGTTCCATTAGAAAAATGTCATAATGACTATACTGGAACATACTTTCGCTTTAAGACATATCAGATGAGATGCGATGCATATTTTGAAGTACGCAGTTTGCAGTACGGGTAAATTCAATATATAATACAATTAGTGCGATAAATATGGCCGAATACTAAACAAACATAAGACCTATCACATATGTGTCTGTAGAAACTGCGATGTGGTCCGAATTCACAGCTATCATAATGTGCTTCGTTCTTCTTGATATTCATGTGGGAGGTAAATGAGAATATTTACACCAAACATCAAAAGTTTTTTTATATGAAGCAACCTTAGATTATATAGCAAAAAGGATAGGCTATGAGGAGAAAAACTTAAGCATTTTACTTCATGTAGTAGAATCACATCAAGGTGTTCGTCTGATATATATATATATATGTATATAATCTTGCTGGACATTCAAGTAAATATGAAGTATTTCGCCTCATATAATTCACACTTAAAATTTATTTTAAGTCTATATACATATATGAGGTCAGCTTGGCTGTTTGCTTTGGCGTATACGGCACGTAGGAACCAAGCCGTACTGACGAATATACGGTTTGTGGCGACGTCCATATTAAATGTTTTTGTAACTAAATACTTTATGCTTCCCACTTCACTCGATATCCCGTTCTGTCGATTTTTTACTAGTTACGTTTGCGACAATTAAATTAAGGAGCCTTTGAAAATGATAAAAAAAGTTTTGTCTATGTAAAAAATAGTCTTGTCAGCTTCATATAGCCGAAAAGAAAATAAATAAAATAATTGGAAAAATTAAAGAGATTTTTCTGTAAAAAAACAAGATTATTATAACAAGAGGAGCCACAAGCAGTTCTGCTAGGACCCCCTTAGGTTCCTGCTTATAAGAAACGCCCTCTCCTTCCAATAAAATTTCTTTTTCCAAAGATTTTTCGTTTGCATAAAGACTTTTTTCTACCCGCTTTAAATTATTCCAAAATATTTCAGGAGTTAGGTCAGGTTTCAGCTGTCTACCAAGATATCTCCGTTTCCCTTTATATTTTTAGTGTTAGAATATTTCGTAATAGTTTATATAATCAGTGTGACTCATCAGCTCATAACCTCTTATATCTCCGAAATAGAACTTCCCGTTCCGCAATTAACAGTTCTATTTCTGCAGAAAACCATTAAAATTACTGCAAGCGTTTGCGCGCCCTTCGCAGAGGCGAATTACGAATGTAATTTTTTTCCAACGAAAAAAAAAAATTAAAAAATAATAAAAAAACACAGAAAGGGAATCTTTTGGAAGAAAACCACATCCTGCTAATTAATAAAATTTATTCTTAAGAACAAAACTATGGGAAAAGAATTTATTTATGAGTTCCTATAGAATCAGCAAAAAGTATTCTCATGAGTTTAAACTTTATATTTGTGAATTTCTCCTTCACGTTGTTGTTCATGTCAAGAAGAATTTGACTCGGATAACGTCTCGGGTAGTGTTAAAGACGTAACTGGCGCATGATGGAGAAAGTGTATTAGTGTATCAAAAATGTCCAGCTGATCATTAAGATCAGTCGATTCATAATCTGTTGACCAAGAAAGTTCTGAGCAATCATTTAACATCATTATACGACTATAATTGCGGTACGATTCCAGTATATTAACATTAGTTGTAGTTAATGAGATTCTAAATGTTAAAAATAATAAATCATGATCCAGAAAACTTGGTGGGTCTAGCTGGTTGAAAAATAAAACCTTATCTTCTTCTGTCACCAAAAACATGTCAAAAAGGGAAGGATTCGGAGCGCCACAGCAGCACATTGACCATTTAGCGAGAATGAGCCATGGCTGGGACATAATACCGACAGAAGATTCTTGAGAAAAGAAGTAGATTTGAACCATTTTGACGGGTGACACTTCCTGATGAGGGGACGACTAGTTTTTTGATTATTCAGAGTTTGCTTTTGCAAAAGCAGTAGTCTTTGCTACCATCAATTTCTTCATCGCCAGAAATTCTTTTCATCAGCAATTTTTATTAATCGCACCGTTTTACTACGAGAGATTCTTTATTGCAAGTGGCCGTTGCAAGCTGAAATAATACTAACAGCAGCAACTAGACAATTAGTTAAAGAGTAGAAATTTTAGCTTCGGGACGATCTAGGGTATGTGCTTTGTCAATGTTCTTTAATTTGTTTGGTCCATTACGGAACTTACAGCCAAACAGCTCTATGAGGCCTCTTCAAAGCAGCGGCAACATTTACACTGGTGAGTACTGCACAGATTACCTTTTTCGTCCTTAAGAAGAAACATTACAGTAGCAATAATTAGATAAAAACAAGGGCACTTGTATTTTTTATTTTGTACTCAGAAAGTTCTATAGGTAACTATGAGGCTGTTGTGGTAGTACTGCTTGAGTGAGTACCACTAGACGTGAAGTCCATCCTGTCAGCACGAGCTGACAACTCACTCCCGTGACCAGCGATAGCACAGGGCGGCATGCTAGCACCTCGACTAGTGCGGAAGAGTTATAGGGTGGGTTAACCAACACCTGCCACTGTCACACGCCCCATAATCAAAAAAATTTCGTGCCTATTAAAAAAAAAACGACGAGCACCACATCCAGCCCTGAAGGGGCCTTACACCACTTACCCTTCCTAGCTATAAAGGCGCAGCTGTTCTGCCTTCTTGCTGCTATGCCCCATCCAGCCAATGACACAGAGGGCAGAAAATTATTCCAGTGCCCCTAATGATGACCTGTAACAGAGAAGTGGAGGAGGGGACCTACTCAATCTTAGAGAAGGCTCCAGGGGAGTGCGAGGAGTATTAAAAGATTATCGCCTCATTACATTATAATTGAAACTTTACTTTATTTAGACATTTCTATTGACTGACTGTTATTGGTACGTACCTAATTTTACCCTGGCAGCATAATAGCGTTATAGGCTAGACTAGTCGAGAATATAATTCAAAATAAACTTCTATAGCTCATTCTATCTGCTAATAACAAAAATTTCTATACCGACTACAGTTCATGAGCACACCCCACCTTTTTCTTTCTTTTAAATTACCTTTACCTTACTCTGGTGAAGCACGTTCCTCCATGAAGGCCTCCTGGAGAGTACTGCGGTTCTGAGACTAAAACGAAAGAAAATGAAAAAGGAACAAGATGGCCCAAAGAACAAATTTACATCCGGGATTTCCCTTACAATAATACAATGCCAACTCTTCTCGCAGTAAGTTTACAGGTCTTCCAGGATCAGGCGAATCGCGTACAGCTACAGATAACTTATTTTAGGGAACTATTTATGTATCTCATCCAAAAAAGGTTTTTGCAAGAGGTAATTTATAAGCTATATATGTACGCACATAATATAATCTGACCTTCAGGTAGATAGTAAACATCCTTTTTGTATATATATATATATACGCAATCATGGTTCAGAAATTTTAAATCTGGATATACGAGCTTCTCACCTCGTCTCACTAAAACGTTAAATTATCACCATATGAGCGTACCGGAAAAAACTCATCCATATATTAAATTCCGGAAACTATGCCCAAATCATATCGAAAAAGCTCACGTATAGTATAAAACATCAGAATTAAACTCTCAAAATAGTAATTAAGTTAGAAGCAAAAAGTTTATACATATACATTTCAAAAGTGTACTTAGGACATGTAACGAAAGTTATCTATAGTTTAAATCCTTAACTTTAGACTGAAGTCATGTGCGAAAATAGGTGAATTGGAGTTTCATATGAAATATAAAAATTTCCTTAAATATATGGTATATATATAAATTTTAAAGCCTCATCTACATACATATAATGTGAAATCTACGTAAATACCTTTTCCAGTATTAAGCAATTTATATCCTGCTGATTTTGATACTTTTGCTTTTTCCATCAATATTGACTTGTGTCTGATCATCTGAAAGGTGTTGCTGAATCGTTGTAATTGTAATCGTTGTAATTGTAAATTTTTTTTACTGGATCAGTTCTGTAATCCTTTAAATCTGTCCTTATTTACTGCTCTGACATCTATCCGCACCTTAAATCTGTGTTCCTCCTTCCTATTCTTAATTTCGCCAAAAAAATCTTACAAAATGTATGATAAGGCTCGGATACTCCAAATTTATTTCTGCAATCCCGACACTTGGGTGCCTCGGCTTTAACTTTTAGGATGTCTCAGGTTTATATCAAACTTTTCATTTTTATATTTTACCTCACTTCTCAAAAAAAGCTTGTAACAATCACACCACCAAGAGCAACCCCAGGAAAAAGCAAAAAAATATGGCAGTCACTTGTCGCTTCTTCTTTTTTCGCGCCCCCAAACAATTTTTGTGTTCCGTCCCAGCTAGGGCTTATTCGTGTCGTTCTGTCACTCATGGCTGCACATTAGCTCATACAGGTAGCATGCTGCTGCATGCAGCACGCTACGACCATAACAAGGCTGACTCTTGAATGCAAAGAATTTTTAGAAACTTTTTCTCCACCGTTCATAACCTAAAAAAATATTTGTTTTAATATTCACTTTCCTAAATAAAAATTCTTTTCTGTGTTATAGGTATTTTAAGTGTTTCTCTGTATTCAGTTACAAGTCAAGACAGTCTCGACATAAATAAAATTCCTATGCGAACCTGATCCATTCCTCCATATTTTCCACATTTTCCCACATTCCCAGACTTACCTGCAAAATAAACAGAAAAAGACAATTTAATAAAAATCTTATCAAAAGTTAATTCGTGGGAACAATGATTAGGTAAGCAGTTTTAACTATGAGAATTATAGAATTGAAAGAAACCAGAATTCAGTCTTAAGACCAACGTGAATTCATTCGCAAGTAATTAAGAAAGCTTGAATATAGTAAAAGCTCATATATACCTATGTATATATATTTGTGTATCATCTTGGTTTACTCTAAAGAGGAACCAAAGCTTGTAATAAAGATTATTATATAAAAGTGTACACACATAGTTTTCGTGAGGAAGCGAAATCAGAACTCAACACAATTCAGGCCGAGGAAGAGTTTAACAGTAGGAAGTTTAAGAGAACTGTTTTTAAAAATTAGAGCAATAAATTTTCAATTAAATGAATTATACCAGTTTGCCGATAGTAAGCCGACAAATTATAGTCCGGCAAATAACGATAAGAACTTAATAGATATTGTAAAAGATATGTTAACAGGTAGTTATCATGCTAATATACGGAACGGAATGTCATTAAACGAAGCTTTTAACATTTTTGACAGTTTAGGCTTATTGAACGAAAGTGATGTGATCCATCATATGTATAGAAAGAATATTAGAGATTCGCAACATAACAGTGTGCAACATAGAAACTTTAAAAGCGATAGACAAATACTTAGTCCCCGGAACAGTGTCAATGATAGAAACTTTACGCCACAGTACAATAATTCACGTAACTTTTCGGAACAATATAGACAGAATAATTATTTCAGACAAAATAGAAATCTTATAACAACAAAAGATCGGGACAATATAGACAGATAACTATTTTAGACAAGACGGCAATGCTTACAACAATATTAGATCAGGGAACTGTAGACAAAACCACGACCAACAAAGGCTAACAAACAATATGCGTAATTCTAATAACGCCATCCCGATGGAAATCGATAACATCCGATGTGATGTAAATTTTCAAAACCAGCTTCGGGAGGAAAATTACCACTAGTTACTCTAACCATTGCCAAAATACAATTAAAATGTCTTATTGACACCGGTTCAGAAACAAGTATTCTGAAACCTGGAATATTTTCACATTACCCCGAACAAAAATTAGAAAAACCTCTTTTCTTTTCAACCATTAACGGTGTATCTGAAGTATCTCATAGATTAATCACTTCCATCCCATATGAATTCAATGTATCAGGCACCTTAATTTGGAAATTAATGAATTTACCGAGCCGCAGATACGACGCAATTATAGGCCAACATTTCTTGTCTCCATTAAAAGCAAAAATAGACTTGGCACAAAAATTGATCGAAGTGAATAGTAACATAATCTATTTTAAAACGAATGACCATTATTTCATCATAAACCAAGTTTGTAATTTTGAGGAAGGTAATATCCAAAAATTAAACCTCGACCATTTAAACTCTGAAGAGAAACAAAATGTTATGAGAACTCTTAAACAATATGAAAAGAAGATAAACTGACCGCGACCCACGAAATCCAACATGAGCTCATTACGACTACAAATAATTCTATATACGCTAAAATTTATCGTTATCCCCGTATCCACGAAGAGGAAATAGAGAAACAGATTAGGGAAATGTTAGAACAGAATATTATACAACCTAGTAATTTCCCATATAACAGCCCCCTTTGGATTGTCCCGAAGAAGTTAGATAATTCTGGGGAACGCAAATGGCGAATAGTAATTGATTATCGTAAACTCAACGAAGTTACGATCAGTTACAAGTTTCCGATACCAAACATCGAGAGTACCCTCGACAAACTGGGAAGGGCTCAATACTTTACAACAATAGATCTGGCGAAGGGCTTTCACCCGAGCATAGAAAGAAAACCGCTTTTTCTACCCCATACGGTAACTATGAGTATCTGAGAATGCCATTCGGCTTAAAGAATTCCCCTGCCACTTTCCAAAGAATGATTAATCAAGTGCTGAGAGGACTCATAAACAGAGTTTGCGTTGTGTACCTGGACGATATATTAATATTCAGTACGTCCCTAGAAGAACAGATCACAAATATTAAAAAAGTCTTTGAAAGAATAAAAGAAGCAGGATGAAAAATGCAAGTAGATAAATGTAATTTCCTCAAGCGAGAAACAGAATTTTATGGCACATCCTAACGCCAAAAAGAATTAAACCGAACCCAAACAAGATTAAATGTATTCAAGAACTAAAGCTTGCCACTACTGCAAAACAGATCAAGAAATTCTTAGGAACAACAGGGTACTATAGGAAGTTTATAAAAGACTATGCAAAAGTGGCCTGTCCAATGACCAGATATTTAAAGAAAGGAGTTACAGTTAATCAGAGCGACCCGAATTATATAAGTGCCTTCGAGAAACTTAAAGAAATAATTACAAACCATCCAATCCTAAAATACCCGGATTTTAATAAAAGGTTTAAACTAATAACGGATGCCAGTAATTTCGCTGTCGGTGCAGTTTTAACACAAGACGGACATCCAGTCTGCTTCGCATCTAGAACCCTAAATAACCATGAAAGAAATTACGCAACAATAGAGAAAGAGTTGTTGGCGATTGTTTGGGGATGCAAATATTTCAGACCCTATCTATTCGGTAAAGGGTTCGACTTACAAACGGACCACCAGCCAATCAAGTGGCTCGCAGCATAGTACTCAGGAAAAGATATCAACCCGAGATTGACGAGATGGCTCATTTCCTTAGGCGAATACAACATTAAAATTGATTTCATAAAGGGTAAAGATAATGTAATCGCGGACTTTTTGAGTAGAATCAACTCCGAAACAAAAGAAATAAATGTAGTAAACAACGAAGACTTGAGACTCGACTTGAACAAATTATTTGAATCATGCAAAGAACTAAGAGATAATAAGAGAACTAACACTTTCGAAACTGTAAATTTGAGTTTCAATTTAAAAGAGGAATTTTGCGACTGGAATAATAATAGTGAATTCAAACAAAGAAGAAAATCTATTACAAGTGAATTATGTGAAAAGGAAAATATCTTAGAAGAAGAAGTTAACCCGAACAAGAACGAGATAAATGTGTTAAACGAGTCGTTAGAAAATCAAACTACTCACTCCCAAGAAGAAAACAGTGAGGATCATATATCAATTTTAGAAACTATAGTTAATCGATTTAGAACGCAAAATATACTCGAGGAAATGAAGGAGAAAGAATTTGAAAATATTTTTAAAAATAGAAGAATTTTCGTCGATTTACGAGATATCGAAAATAAAACGGTTGACGATATTTTACGAAGATACATAGGAAAAGGGAAGGTAGTCATTTATTCAAAACTTAACGACCACGAATATCATAAGTTGCAGCAAATAATTATCAATCTTTTCCCACAAGGCAGTGGTATAAAATTTGTTAAATGCGGTCTTCTTGCGGTAGACATCGATTACGAAGAACGCCTTAATATGGAAATATCACTCTTTCACAAAAACGAGCTTGGGCACTCAGGAATACTAGCAACATACGAAGGAATAAAGAAAAGAATTTATAACCCAATAAAAACCGCAGTTCACAGAATAATTAACAATTGCGACATTTGTGCAGCAGGCAAATATGACAGGAACCCATTCAAAACGAAATTTCATTCAACGGAAACACCTTCGACGACTAATGAAATCATTCATGTTGACACTTATACAAATAGCAAACATAGTTTCATAAACTTCATCGATAAATTTTCAAAGCATGTTGTTAGCTTTTATTTGGAAGATCCTAATAGTCAAACGCTAATAGAAAAACTTAGGCAATATTTAGCAATAAAAGTTAAAATAAAGAAGTTTGTTTGCGATAATGAATTTAATACCAGGAACATTAAAGAATTTTGCCAACAAGAAGGCATTGAGTATCCTGTCACTAAACCAAATAGCCATACAGGAAACTCTGACATAGAATGTTTTAACAACACCATCACGGAACGAATTAGGACCCTGAACATAGAGGAGAAATTACCGATTAAAATACCAATGCCAAAAACTGTTAAATTCTATAATAACACTTTCCATTCAACCATCAAAGCATCTCCAATCGACGTACAAGAACATAAAGTAGACGATAGCACAATTCGCGAAAAGCTAGAAATTACAAAGACTCATGCCATAAATAAAAGAAACAAAAGTAGGGAAGATTACACGGCAGAAAGAGAGGAGGGTTTTATAAGAAACTATAAATCAGTTAGACATAAAGAAGAACCTAAATTTAGAAAACACAAACTAGATAGAGTTCACGAAAACAATATTAAAAGACCATTTAAATTTTCAGCCACTACCATTCAGTCACCAAACACTAATAATTGACCAAATTAAATCAGAATCAGGCTACACAAAAATTCAAACAGGCGAAGTAGAGATTGTTAGTAAATTCGACATTATTTTGCATATTATTAATGCAAAAGAAATATTGGAAATTGTCGATAGACTAGAAGGAACCATAAACCCAGTAAATCTCGGTAGCAATAAAAACATCGCAGTACATCAAATCGAAAGCATCAGAAACCAAGTTAAGACACTCATCCCTAGAAGACACAAACGAGGACTTGTTAATTTTGGCGGAACCATTTTGAAATGGCTTTTCGGGACCATGGACGACACCGACAGACACGATATTATTGAACATTTAAACACGACCGACAGAAATAACCACGAGACAATCGAGGCAGTCAACCAACAAATTAGATTCAACAATAACTTCAATAAAACATTTACGCTTATTGCACACGCCGTTAAAGCAGATCGGCTTAAAATAGCAAGTAAATTAAACGAAATCGAAAAACAAATCTATGCAGAAGGTTTATTTCTTGAACAAATGATCAAGATTGATTTTATCAAAAGACAAGTCGACAATATACAGGACAATTTTTGCATCAGCTAGATCAGGAATCTTACATCTTCAGCATTCTGAGAGACGAAGAAATTAAGACATACGACATTGACTCGAGGAAACTGACACAAATTAGATTTGGAGTGGCTAATTATTATAATGAATAAATCATTTTCGCAACAAAACTCCCTAGAATTTCAAAAATTTGGTAAAAAGCTCGTAAATCCTATCACAAATTTATATAATAAACAAATTGACCAAGAAGCCGAATTCATAATCGAGAGAAATAATAAAGCTTATACATTTGAAAGTGAAAAAAAATTGAAAGAATTAAAGATTAGTAAAAATTGTATTTTAAAAATAGTTGTAAATTTATAACAAATTATTAGGAGGAGTCCATTGAAATTGATGATGACATTCTGATTTTCAATAATATGAAAAATAGAAATCTAAATAGTTCCCGTGACGAAAGGAAAAAGGGTTTTAAATGGAAATTATTATCAAAATTTTCAAAATTGTACAGTACAAGTTGGTAATAACACATACAGTAATAAAATAGATAAAGTAATAAGCAAATTCATTGTACCAATAGGTCATAGTTTCAATTTGAGCAAAACAGATTTAACCTTTGAAGATTTTGTCCTGAAACAGGAAAAGAACATTAAGGAAATAAAAGAATTGAAATATCATAAACATCTAAATAGAGGGCTAGGAATAGGATCATTTTCAATATGTTTTGTAACGGGTACCATAATTGTAATAGTTTTTATTTTGAAACAAAGAAATTTAAAATTTAAAACTAGTTAACAGGATTCAGGAGAATCCTCAATCGAACGGGGGAGGAGTTACGTTACCTCACCTTAATACAGGAAACCGATATTCAGTTACAAGTCAAGACAATCTCGACATAAATAAAATTCTTATACGAACCTGATCCATTCCTTCATATTTTCCACATTTTCCCACATTCCCAGACTTACCTGCAAAATAAACAGAAAAAAAGACAATTTAATAAAAAGCTTATGAAAAGTTAATTCGTGGGAACAATGATTAGGTAAGCAGTTTTAACAATGAGAATTTTAGAATTGAAAGAAACCAGAATTCAGTCTTAAGACCAACGTGAATTCATTCGCAAGTAATTAAGAAAGCTTGAATATAGTAAAAGCTCATATATACCTATGTATATATATTTGTGTATCATCTTGGTTTACTCTAAAGAGGAACCAAAGCTTGTAATAAAGATTATTATATAAAAGTGTACACACATAGTTTTCGTGAATATATATTATATATGATTGTTCAGTACAGTGGAAGTTGTGTTTTATTTAACGAAATCTATCCTCTGTGTTTTTTTACTATCAATCCTAAAGGAAAAAGTTAATTTGCGCGGCCGAATTAGTAATTAATGGCAAAATGTCAGTCAGGAAAGCAGCTAGTGATTACGAAATTTGCAGAGTGAGTTCAGCTAGATTCATACGTCGATACAGAGAGAATCCCAATTCTGCTTGTTTTGGATATGCAGCACCAAGACTTGTGTTTTCTCCAGAACAAGAATATGAATTTACGGAATATCTTCTTAAACTTGCTCAGATTTGCCGCAGCAAAGGATCTAAAGACGTAAGACGTTTAGCATACGACTGCGCCGTTGAGTATGTATTATCTATTCCAAAGTGGTGGAACAGGAACAGAATGGCAGGTAAAGATTGGATGACAGCATTTCAAAAGAGAAATGATTTATTATCCATTAGAAAACTGGAAGCAATAAGCCTCAGCAGAGAACATCTTTCAATGAACACAACGTTGGAATGTTTTTTTGAAAAATTTGCTACGGTTTCAGACAAACATAATTTCACGGCGTCGCCTATATGGATCGCAGACGAAACTGGAGTTTCCATGGTAAGCAGACCATCCAAAATAGTAGTTATAAAAAAAAGCGTTATTGGGAGGTTAATAAAATAAAAACACGGGTACAATAATTGAAATAAATCTATATATTTTCCTTCGGTATAATTCATTCGATGGTTTCGCAAGTACTAATGGCAAAATCGTTAAATCAGACGAGGAGAGGCAATATAAATTACAATAAGTAACATCATACTATAGCTGTGTATGTTACTTCAATTTCAATACTAATAGAACAGAAAGAATTTAAACATATACATTGAAGACTTCCATCATCGTTTATTATTTAATAATTTTCTTCATCAAATTATAGGACTTCAATTGGGTTAAGGTGTTGCACAGGTCTTCTCAGTTTTGATCCATTAGGCAAATGGACTTCATCTTGAGCCCTCGTCCGGGAAAAGCTACTTCAACAACAGGTAGCTTCCAAAATAGTCTAGGTGCAGATGCATCATAAACTTGAACGACATCTCCATCCTTAAGATTTAAAGAAAATCCTCCATTATTGTGATGTAGGTATCTTAATTGTTGAAGGTACTCTAACATCACCCACAGATTTCGAATGTCTTGATTTACTGATTGTTTCAAATGCGGTAAGTGAGATGCAATCGTATTCAGCTTTGCTCTGATAAAACATTATATGGCGTAAACGGACTCAAGGGTGTTGAGTTCATTGTTATTTAAAGAAGACCTTTTGATAGCCGCTTTTAACACATTCTTAACGGTTCGTACTATACGTTCCCAAAATCCAACCCACCAAGGAGCTCGCTCAACGATGAACTTCCAAGTGATGCTCTGATGGCTCAGGAAGTCGTGAAGCTTCTCGTCATTTAAAAATGTTTGTAGCACAGCTAGCTCCTTTAAGGATTGCTTAAAAGTACGAGCGTTGTCGGAGTATATAAATCTGGGAACTCCTTGACGTGCGATAAATCGCCTTATTGCTAGGAAACAACTTTCGGTAGTTAAATCTTGATAAGCTCAAAGTGGCAGCGGTGCATTAGGCGGTGCCATAGGTTTCCCATAAATTTTCTTGCAAAAACTACAATCCTTTATGATTTTACGAATTAACTGACGTGCTCGGAACCCAAAATTTTTCTCTTACTGTGGAGAGCACAAGAGTAACTCCTCCATGTTATATTCTTTCATGTGCATCTTTCATAATAAGTTCGGTTAAATAAGACTCTTTTGGTAGAATAATAGCGTTCGATATCTGAAAATCTTCCAACGTTCACAATCGCGTGCAAATTCCTAACACTCCGTCCTCATCAATCATGGGTTGAGAGTCAATATCTTCGATGATCGAGGAAAGAGATCTTAACTCATTACTCTACCATAGTCATTGAATGTAAATTATCCAATGTAATTCAGAACGTTTGAGTTCAACAGCAGTTAAAAATTTTGAATATTTACTGTTTCCACGTTGCCCGTTTATTCGTTCGATGAAACGTAAACAATACGAAGTTACTCGCAGAAGTCGCCGCCAAGAACTATATTTCTTGATATCCAATAATGGTTGACTAAGAGTAAGCAACGGTTCTGTTACCTCAATCTTCAATGAAGCTATACACTTAGTTTTAGTATTAAATTCGTTTCGTGGCCAGCTCTAAATAGAAAATTTTAACCAATAAGGACCATTAAACCAAATAGTAGAATTGCGCAGCTTATCCGCTTTTATTCCTCTAGTCAATAAATCAGCAGGATTTTCTGCTCCAGAACAATATCTCCAATCGGTTAAACCTGTAATTTTTCGAATCTCTTCAACGCGATTAGCGGCGTAAGGTTTCCACTTCTTTGAGTTACCATAAATCCAGTGCAAAGTTATTTTGGAATCGGTCCATAAAAAGTATTTAAAAATTACATTCAGACTTTTATGGAAATATGCAAATAGTCTAGCAGCAATTAAAGCAGTTCATTCCAATTGCGGCAAGGTTAACTCTTTCTATGCATCTTCCTTCAAAGGCACTATACGAGTTTTGGCTATCAGAAATTGCACTGTAATTAGACCATGCCTGTCAGTAGTTCGGAAATAAGCAACACATCCGTAGGCTTTCATACTGGCATCAGCAAAGATGTGAATCTCGTTAATCACTGAGTCGGTTTCTCCTAGCACGGGTCTGGGAATTGTTCAGTCCTTTAATTCTATCAAATCGGTACGGAATTGGTTCCAAGTAAGGAGTAGATCGCTCGGTAGCTCGGAGTCCCAATCAAGTTTAGAACGCCAGGCCAAAGGGTCATATACCCTGGATATAATTTGGAGCACAATTCGTTTCGTATTGTTGACAGTCCATTTTATAAAACTTAAAACAGGTTCTATATTTACTGCAAGCTCATCTGTTGTCACAAACCAAGGAACCCCCAGCACCTTCTGCTTTATAGAAGGATCAGCCTCAGTCCCGTGGCATGAACGCATCAAATCGCTGTTCGAATTCCATTGGCGAAGATTCATATAAGCCCCGTGCATAATTATAGCTAATTCAGTGAACTATTTCATTGCTGAATCCTCATTATTAACACTCACAATCAAGTCACCCATATAAAAGCAATCACGTGTTACGTTACATGTTTCAGGAAATTGGTCACATGCCTTATCCAAATGTTTTTGAATAGTAGCCCAGCTCCTAATAAAATCGGTCTGCAGGTCACTCCGAAAGTCACACGTGTCATTTTATACTCCTCTATAGGTGGAAAGCTACTGCAGGTGTAACCTTTGTGGAGTATCACAGAAAACGATGAGAGTCACGATTCTTTTTATTGAGCAATATTTGAAGAAAAGACTTCTCAATGTCAGCAATTAGTCCAATTTGGCCCATACGGAAGTTCAATAAAATCTTTAAAGTAGGTATCCACCAAAAAATTCGATATAGTATGAAGGTTGTCGTTCAGGTGGTCGTTCGGAGAATGTGTTGAGGTGTCAAAAACTATAGGAAGATTTGTTGTATCGTTACGGTATACAGGGCGATGAGGCGTAATTAATTCGGTCAGGAGTTAAATCATGTGTAACTTGTTAACCAAACCCTGACGATATGAAATCTCGCATGGCATTGTCATATTCGAGTAGCTTTCCAGCTTCTCGAGATAATTTTCTTGTTAGCGAATAAAGAGGTTTTTACTATTCAATTTATTTCGTAGACTTGTACAACTTAGAATTTCTTATGCTCTCCCCTGCAATGTCCAACCTAATACTGATTTTATGGCTGTCAAATTATCATGAACTCGTTAAATCTCACCATCTATGAAATTCCAATATTGATCGGTGCCTATTAAGATACTTATTCTAGATTCTGGCTGCAGATTGGTCGAACGAGCGTCAGCTAGTTCAAACTCAGAAAATAAACGATGATTTTCATCAGGGATTGACAGGCAATCTGAACAGATGTTCGGTACCTCCACTGCTTCTAACGTGAAGCATTTATCGTTGTGTGGACACATTACATCCAAATGGAATCACACTCACTTTATGCGTCCCTATTATTGGTAAGTTTAATTTCTGCGAAATATCTTTACAAAAAAGTGGCATTTGACTACCGCCACAAAAAATTACGCGGCCAAGCAAGCTAAAATTCTTATTAATGTCTGAAAAGTGAACACAGGCCGTTTGTAAATAAACATCGGCAATAGGCTTATTAAATTTATCTGCGGCATACAAATTTAAAATTGGTTGTGTTGGTTGAGGTCGTGCAAGAATCAATAATATTAAAATTTTTCTGACTATTATTTACTCTTTTAATGCAATTTGGCTCACGCATTTCTTACATGTAACACGAACTGCACAAGTTTTAGTAGTATGCTCTCTCTTAGTACAGCGGAAACATCTTCCATCTCGTTTGAGCATGTCTTTCTTTTTCGAAATTAAAATGTCACTATCGCATTCGACTGTAGAATGCTTATTTACTTTGCAGAAAAAACAGAAATTTAAGCTCGCGGTGGTAGTAAATCGCCCAGCAGCTGTTTTGAACGAATTTTGTTTAATAGAAGTAGACAGCATAAATTTTGACCAGATTTTTCGAGAGCCTCATCTTCTGTCTTAAAAAACTTAAACAAACGATTGACCTCGGCCATCTGCCACGGAGCTTGTGCTTTCATCATCACATTTTTATCGTAGCATCGATAACTTCCTTTTCGTCACTAGCAGTGGTACGATAATATTCTATTCTGAGGTCAGTAGGCATGCATTTTAACAAAACCGATTTCAACAAGACATACATAATATTGAGTCGATGGTAGGCGGATCCAGGATTCTTGTGAGGGGAGAAGGGGGGGGGGCGCAAATATGGTTTAAAACTGGTATATGCTAAAAACTGAACAAAAGTTTGAAGACACTTGCCACCACTCGCAAATGTCAAATGCACAAAATTGATCACTAAAAAGATACTAGTCGAACAGATAAGAAAGTGGCTACCACTAGCAACGAAGAAAGGTGCTCAACGTTTTTTACCACTCCCGAAAGTCAAAGGAGATGTTAGATTATTCATTTTGTTTCTGTTTGTAAATGGTGGAAGTGTAAAACTTTCCAATCAACCATTTTAGTCGGTAAAAGTAAGGAAATGTACTTTATTCAAAGTCACAAATCATCTTAAATTGTATCTTTGTAAAATACAGGAATTAAAAATTTACATTTATTTAAAATAGCAGTCAAAGAACAGATGCAATATGGTATATACCTTGTACGTATTTATGTAACTTCTTCGGCAAGTTAAGAAAGTGCGACTACTTTTGCTTTTTATATTATTAAGCCAAGCTCAGGAGATGGCAAGAAGGTGATAGAGAAAGGAATTAGGGAATGTGAGGAGAGTGGCGAAGGTGCTGATATATGTCACCCTTAAACTTTCGCAGATTGCATGCCGGAGGAAAGACAGAACATGGTAGACTATTCCACGTAAACACAGTTTGGGATAAAAAATCATCACGGAATTTTACTCTACAGCCGAAAGTATATGGAAGGGTAAAAGGATGGGATTGATTCAGATGTAACGCAATCTAATATAATCCGTATTAAGCGACCAAATAAAACACTTTACATCCACATTAGAATTGGACGGAAGAGACCAAGTGCTTTAAGTTTGGCTAAAAGGGCTGAATGCCAGACACTATCATTGGCGATCGTTGAGGGTTTGATTAGTTTCTAGATAAGTCACTAATTTGAAGCTTAATAGATTAAAAAACCTTTCAAGAATCGAAGTGATTACAATTGGTCGATAATTTGAAGGATCGAAACCCTTTCTTTTCTTGGAAATAGGCTGAACGTGAGCTAGTTACCAAGCAATTGAAAATTTTTCTGTCGAAAAAGATACGTAGATTAGTTTGCGCAGAGATTTAACCAAGGATGAGGCACAGCTTTTATTTAACGGGGACTTGAAATTATCAGGACCTGCAGCTATGGAGATGTTGATCTCCTTAAAGACCTTGAACATATCTCTCGTACGGATGTGTATTTGCTCTTGTACACATCTACAAGGGAGATGTGAAGTGGGTGGAAAAGGACAATTTGAAGTCAATCTAACAGTCAACATATTAGTTTTATTCAGGGAGTCAAAAATTACTTCATTTTAAAGTAGTGAAGTAATAGAGAAACTTCTGAAGCTGCTCCTGATGGTTTTGACCAGGCACCACAAACCTTTGCTGCCTTTGCGTCTTGGCAAAATTCTAACATTCTGGTAAAAAGAAAGTTTTCTCTTTGGATAATGTTTCAGTTCTTCACATGAATGCAACTGATAGGTGCGAAAAGCAGAAAATTTCGCTTTTACTTCTTGATTGAACTTATGGTTAAACCAAGACCGATTTTACTGTTGTTACGATCTGCTGTATAAATACTGAATGTATTCACGTATGCCAAGACTTAGAATTGTAAGAAATTCAAATGTGCATTCATCAATATCCCTTGAAGCAGAGCAGACCAACCAATCAAATTCTCTAGGATACTGATTGAGACTTTGTAACATATTACAATTTGATCGTAATATATTGAGAATAATAAATAACTAAAAGAATCATGCAACAAACAAAATCTACACTACCGACATGTAGTTGAGCTACACTGTACAAACGTACATATAGTTCGACGTGTCAGAGCCAACTTCAGGTCAAAAGGACCGCCAGGAAAATTGAAGAAAAGGAGATGGTCTTGTTAAAACTGAACTGTCAAGAGGAGTAGTCGATTCCAGATAAAATTTAAAGTGTTTGCTACAAATAATAAGAAGTAGAGAAGTGAGTCAAAATATAAGCAACTGTATAGTGCTTAAAGACGTAATAAAATAATAGGAATAAATAAAGAAACAACAGGCGTATTGTAGCTATAAATTGCATCAGTCGATCCCTCTGGGTGAGTAAGATATAGGTTAGGTTAAGCATATTGACCACATGGTTTAGATAAAATAAAATAACTTCACAAAATGTATATAGGGTTGCACGCCAAGGACACAAAACAAGAAGATAGACCAATAAGAGAGAGAACATTTTTTAAAGAAAACTACGAGGCGGGGAAAGATTATTGACGTAGCCTATCTGTTTTTCAGCAAAAGAAGCCGCCGCCAAGTTACAAAGGAGACCGAGGTCCCAGCAGGCTGCCCTAACACAACACCTACAAATAAAAAGGAAAAAAAAGACAGCTAAGTGTAGAATAAGCTAAGATTAAGTGTAAGGTATAGAAACTAGTACAGTTAATGTAAGACAATAGATTTTACGACAATGGCAAATGTTCTAGTGATATGTGTTCACGTGTGTTAGAAAAACGCTCCGGAGCTAGTGTTAAGTAGGTCGAGTAGGTTTGGCATAGAGCCCTTAGTAATAAATGAATAAATGTTCGTGTTAAAAAAAAAGAATAATGTAGATGATCTGTGCAGTCCTGTATCCCACACTAATCAAGTTTCCTGGTGGCTCACAAAATATTATTTCACCCGGATAAGTGAAGCAAGGACCTGACGCCCATACGGCTCTCAGGTAGCTCACAAAATCATAAATATAAATTTAAAATAAAAAGTAAGAAAGAGATTACATAAAATGGGGGCTCGTCCGGGAACTTTTCGAATAAAACACCAATATATGAAGAAGTAACAAATTTTTTTAGCTTTTAAACTTATACTGCATGCGATTGTATACATATACATATATAGGGAATTACCATGCCACTGCCCATGCGTTTTCCAAAAAAGGCGATTCGAAAAGCCAGTCTGCTTCAAATTTTGTCAGGAAAGTATCTGATTGGCTAGGTCAAGAAACGTAATCGATGAGGATCTTTTTATTTCAGCCATTGAGCTCTTCGATGGAATTGCTGTTAAATGGTTTCAATCTATCTCCAATTCTGAAAATGTTAACACCTGCTCAGTCTTATGTCATAGACTAATAAATGATTTCGAAAGTCCAATGTATTTTGAAGACCTCCTCGATACAATAAAAGCGCGTACACAGATGTCCTCTGAAAAAATTATAGAATTTTTCGCTACAATGGAGAACATGTTTCTCAAACTCGATTCCAATATGAACACGCCAGACAAAATCATGATACTTAAGAGAAATATCTTGCCTGAATACTCTAGGAACCTCGTGTTATATGATTGTGAATCCACCGAAGAATTGAAGGAAGGTTGCAAAAAACTGGAGCACACCTTCAAAGAAACTAGTAGGGTCAGACAGCAACAAAAAAGACCTTTCAGAGGAGTGAACACAATAGAGAGCAATAACAATACACATGTCGCTACTCCTACAGGACAGCAGTGGTCTCAAAATAGGGAACGACGTAATAACTATCGCGACATGAATAGCAGGAATTGGGATAATCAAAGACAAAGATTAAAAGAAAATAAGCACGGAAATTTTTCACGCAGTACCAATAGGAGTTACGGACATAATAATCAAAATCAGATAAGAGCCAGCAAAGCGTGGCAAAATAACTATCGGCGACGTAATAACTAACTTAGCCATAGTGCCTCTCAAAGACCATACATTCCTCAGCAGAAAAACATCTCAGGGACCGATGTAATCGGACCAGCGGCGGTCCCAATAAGAGAGCGAAGGGGTCCACAAGATAGTCGAGATGTTCCAATGCCAGAAACACACAACTAAGATTTACTCCAAAGCTAAAGATCAACGTCCTTTTTTAAATATTAAAATACTCTCAGTTAATGTCACATGTCTATTGGATACTGGAGCCGTGCATTCCGTTGCAGGTTCAGTTGGCATTACATTATTAAAACGCACCGATATTAGATTAGATAAGCGTAGAATAAATAAGTTCTCGACAGGTGACCATCCCCTCCATTTTTCCATTGGAACTTTTGATGTTCCAGTTGAAATAGAAAATAACGTTAAAATTATTAGAATACATGCAATACCAAATTTCCCACAGAAAATAATATTAGGTATAGATTTTTGGCATTGCTTTGGGGGAAAATTGGATTTAAATGGTAACATTTGGTCATGTCTTTCAATTGAAAGCAGTGCATCACAGAGTCAATTATTATTCGATCAATCTGACCTTAACGAGTTCCAACAAGGCAAACTACGCGAGATCACAGAGCAATATATAGAACTTTCGAAGAGGGGCTTAGGAAGAACAGCATTACTCAAACACAAAATAGATACTGGGAATGCCGAGCCCATAAAGCAAAGATATTATCCTGTCTCTCCAGTGATACAACAACGTATGAGAGAGGAGTTGAACAGGATGATAGCGCTCGAGGAGGTAGAGCCATCTACAAGTCCTTGGTGCTCTCCGATAGTACTCGTAAAAAAAAAGAATGGGAAAGATCGGCTGGGTTTAAATAGCCGGAAGCTTAATAGTGTGACCAAAAAATGTGCGTATGCACTGCCGTATATTTCATCTATCTTAGACAGAATAGGAAAGACAAGATACATAACCTCTATTGATTTAGAGAGCGGATTTTGGCAGATTCCGCTTAGTGAAGATTCGAAAGAAAAGACTGCATTTGTAGTACCGGGTCAAAGACTGTTCCAATTTAAAGTACTACCGTTTGGACTAAACAATGCAGCAGAGACCATGCAAAAGCTAATGGATGGCCTATTCCTCCATTCTGTTTAAAATGGAATTTTTATATATCTCGATGATATTATTATTGCTTCAGCGACATTTGAAGAACATTTAGAGGCTCTAAAATACGTCCACGATAAATTGAAAACTGCCAAATTTAGCATAAACGTGGAAAAGAGCAAATTTTGTAGATCATCCTTACAATATCTAGGCTTCCTTTTGGACAAAAATGGGTTACGAACAGATCCGGAAAGAGTAGATGCAATTCTGAACTTCCCCAGGCCACGAACGTATAAAGAATTAACAAGGTTCCTTTGTTCGTGGTATAGGAGGTTTGTCAAAAACTAAGCCATTACAGCAGCACCATTATATAAAGCTACAAAAGGCGCGTAGAATCGGCCAATCCAATGGACTAAAGCTGCGAAAAACAGTTTTCTCGAATTGAAAAATGCGTTAATATCGGCACCCGTTCTCCCGACGCCGGATTTCACTAAACCTTTTAGTATCCACTGTGATGCCTCAGATATAGGATTGGCCGCAGTCATAACCCAAGGCGAAGAAGAAGATGAGCACCCTATAGCTTTCGCTAGTAGAAAACTACGCGGTGCAGAGTCCAATTACTCCACCACGGAGAGAATGCTTAGCTGTATTATTCGCACTAGAAAAGTTTAGGCCCTACGTGGAAGGAAGCTCCTTCAAAGTATTCACGGACCATCATTCCTTGGTGTGACTGTTTAAATGACGAAATGCGAGATGGATTCTCCCCTTGCAACAATTCGATTTCACAATTATTCACAGGGAGGGCAAGCATAACGTCGTCGTGGACTTCATGTCTAGAATCCCAAATATTAACTTAATTAACTTCGAAATTCAACCCGAGGACTATTGGTACTTAAAAATGTTAGCAAAGGTCACACTCAACCCAAAGCGCTTTCATAATTGAAAATTAGAGAACCAAAAGCTATACATCCACTTTAAAGATAGTGATGTTCGCTATGCCCAGAAGCTGTGGAAACTTGTAGTACCTGAGTCTGCCCGAGAAAAAGTATTACATGAGTGTCACGATGACCCAAAAGCCTGACACTATGGTGTATCTAAAACGAAAACAAAAATTTTAAGTCGGTACTACTGGCCAGGCATTCCATTAGATGTAAAGAAGGCTGCGGCCAATTGCGAGGTATGCAAGAAGAGTAAGAACGACAGTAGAAAAAGGCAGGAGAAATGGGAAGATGTAAAGAAGCAAGCCATCCGTGGCAAATGATTTCAATGGATCTTCCAGGTCCTCTACCAAAGTCAACGAAAGGAAATATTGCCCTACTGGTCGTTGTCGATTTCTTGTGTAATGAAGAATATAGAAGAAAAAGTTTTTCTGTAATATGAAATACCTGAAACCGTGATTGCAGACAATGGTCCGCAGTTTAAGTCGAGGGAATTAAAAGACTTATTGCAAACATATAGCGTTCCTCATATGTGGTACAACTGTAATTATCATCCCCAAAACAACTACACTGAAAGATACAACCGGACCATCGGTAATATATTGCGGTCTTATGTGGGCGATAACCACAAGCATTGGGAGAAAGAGTTGCCTCAAATTAACGTAGCTATTAATACTGCTGTAAAAGAGACTACTAATCAAACTCCACTCTACTTAAACTATGCGCGTGAATTTGTATACAGTGGAAACGAGTATAAGCTTTTCGAAGAGAGTTACGATCCCTTGGAAAAACGAAAAAAGTTTCTTGAAAAGTTTAAACTTAACAGATATAAAATACTAGAGAAAATACACAATAATCATGCAATTAACCAAATTAATTATGACAGAACAAGAGATAAGAATGTTAAATTTAATGTACAAGCACAATTTTTCTTCTGCCGGTGGAGGGGTAATGTAACATATTACAATTTGATCGTAATATATTGAGAATAATAAATAGCTAAAAGAATCATGCAACAAACAAAATCTACACTACCGACATGTAGTTGAGCTACACTGTACAAACGTACATATAGTTCGACGTGTCAGAGCCAACTTCAGGTCAAAAGGACCGCCAGGAAAATTGAAGAAAAGGAGATGGTCTTGTTAAAACTGAACTGTCAAGAGGAGTAGTCGATTCCAGATAAAATTTAAAGTGTTTGCTACAAATAATAAGAAGTAGAGAAGTGAGTCAAAATATAAGCAACTGTATAGTGCTTAAAGACGTAATAAAATAATAGGAATAAATAAAGAAACAACAGGCGTATTGTAGCTATAAATTGCATCAGTCGAATCCCTCTGGGTGAGTAAGATATAGGTTAGGTTAAGCATATTGACCACATGGTTTAGATAAAATAAAATAACTTCACAAAATGTATATAGGGTTGCACGCCAAGGACACAAAACAAGAAGATAGACCAATAAGAGAGAGAACATTTTTTAAAGAAAACTACGAGGCGGGGAAAGATTATTGACGTAGCCTATCTGTTTTTCAGCAAAAGAAGCCGCCGCCAAGTTACAAAGGAGACCGAGGTCCCAGCAGGCTGCCCTAACACAACACCTACAAATAAAAAGGAAAAAAAAGACAGCTAAGTGTAGAATAAGCTAAGATTAAGTGTAAGGTATAGAAACTAGTACAGTTAATGTAAGACAATAGATTTTACGACAATGGCAAATGTTCTAGTGATATGTGTTCACGTGTGTTAGAAAAACGCTCCGGAGCTAGTGTTAAGTAGGTCGAGTAGGTTTGGCATAGAGCCCTTAGTAATAAATGAATAAATGTTCGTGTTAAAAAAAAAACAATAATGTAGATGATCTGTGCAGTCCAGTTTCCCACACTAAGCAAGTTTCCTGGTGGCTCACAAAATCATAAATATAAATTTAAAATAAAAAGACAGAGATTACAACTTTCCCAATCTGCTGATTTATTTTGTTTTTATTTAACGTTTGCGCTAAGTATTCTATAAAAAGGTTTCTCAAATTGCATTTAATTACTAATTAGATTTTCTTCTTGCTTTTAATTTAGTTTGAATTTTCTTCTTTCTTTTATTAAAATCTTTTTAATTTTTTTAAATTGAAACCAATTAGTTATATTAATTTAGTCAACCACAAATTATCATATAGCTATCTGTTTTCCGTAAATGGTCAACTAAATTTAAAATTGTACAATATAAATTGTAATCCTGCTTACTTCTAATGGAATAAATATTTTTATTATTATTATCTTGTTCTCCCTATTGACTTGTACTATATATTTGTAATTGTTTAGGTTATTATTAAATTAAAAAGCAATCTAGTGTTAATGAGATATCTTCTTACTTACTAATTTGTTCTTAAGTTAAATTTATTCAACTACCATGTATTGGCGATGTCCAAGACCGATGCTGCTCTGTTTACAATAACCACAATGGCACTAAAGAAAGTATTAACAGCTGATATTTGTTAACATTCGTGATTAAGTTTAAAAATCTCAACGCCGATAAGGACTGCCGGGGTCAGCACGCATTTTTGTTAAATTAAATACTTTTAGTATAAATGATTATGTGGATTACAAAATTATTATGTTATTAATTTTTAGATTTTAAATAATTTAGATAGAAATATAAAAAATGCCGCCCCAAAAGATGTGCCGCCCTGGGCGGCAGCCCCTCCCACCTAGATACTGCAGATAAAATGAACTAAAAAGAAAAAATTCTAAGGAAACAACCAGCCGAAATTTATAAGAAAAAATCAAAAATGTTTCAAGATAGTTCACTTAGGCAAAACATAAGCGCAAATTTTGTGACCCCTTTGTTTTGGCCCTGGGACGACGCATATTTGTGAGAATACTGCCCCTCAAAATTGCAGCCTGATATAAATTAAATGCGATCTTTAGCATGTTTTCGGCTTATTTGACTGGACTAACATTCTTGCTCTTTGTTTTGTTTTTTTCAATTCCTATATGTGAGCTTTGTATTTGATTTATAATTTGTTTTCTTAACGTGTTATACTAGTGAATACTAGTTCTTCATTAACTGTAAGACCATTTCTTAATCTCCAAAAATACTTTAGTATTTCGCCAACCGACTTTTGCTTGGCTACTCCTTTTATTATTAGTAGTGGCTCTTTTTCTGTTTCTACTTGTAATTCTCTTGTCTTCTCATCACTTACATTGATTGTTTGAACTAAGTCTCACAACTTTTAATGTGTACTTCTACGTTTAGTTCATTATTGTGCACTATTCTTGATACACTCTGCTACGTATAAAAATTTTCATGGTATTATATTAAGTTATATTTTCTAAGTTTTACTTCATTTTTTTAAGTCTTGGTGGAATTGGAATTTTGGAATTTGGAATTTTGTTATATCCTTTTCCGATTATACCCAACAATGGTTTGTGATCCTTTCTATATTTCTTCCGTAGGTAAGTTTATACCTACCTACAACAATTCCTACGAGAACAACAGTCAAAAACCATTTTTATACCCTAGATGAAATCTATAGGGTATATTAAGTTTCTCATTCCGTTTGTAACGCACAGAATTGATGGTAGAGCAAAATGGGTTGGACACCCACGCATAATATTAAAAGTTATTTTGATTTTTGCATGTTCGTCTGTCCGTCTGTCCGTGTGCACGATAACTCGAGAACGCGTTCACTTAGAAAGCTGAAATTTTATACACGGACTTAAAAAAAAAGTGAAATTAAGTTCGGGCAACTCCTTCGTGGGTTGTCATACAAAAACTTCGGTTTCCACTATATATTTGTATAATGCCTGAGAACGCGTCGACATAGATAGCTGAAATTTGATACATGGTGCTTTCATAGTAATAACAAAAAAAATTCAAAAATGGAATAAATAGGGCAAACCCTTCTTGGTGTTGCCATATAAAAATTTAGGTTTATTACGTATATACTGTGAAAACGATCAGTCTTAGGCATTTTTATTGTACTAATAGCTTCTTCACAATGTGAAATCCTACAAAATTGGTTATAATAGTTTTATCTGTCCGACGAACCGTTCTAGAAATATAAACGGAAAACCACTTCAAACTTGCATAGATCGGTGACCATACGAAATTTTATACGCATTCATCTAGGGTATCATAAGTATTGGTCTTAGACCATTTCTAGCTTTTTTACTTGTTAAATTGACCATAGACTATTTTGTTATGCGTCTGTTTGTGTGACTATTTCTTCCTTCTGAAACATTAAATGGGTTGAGAACTGTCACTTCTTTTATCATTATATTTATGGTATTCAAGCAAATTTCATGTGTTTTCAAACACTGAAAACTCACCTCTCGTAGAGGTGTGATACCTCTCGTATATTTAGTAGATAATCCCTCATAATTTATAAAGCCTAATAGAGTTTGCAAGTCTTTTTTATTTGTTGGTGCTCCAAAATCATCATTTCTTTTATTCTATTTTTGTCTAACCTAATATCTTCTTCTGATATTATGTGACCTAGAATTTTGATTTCTTTTTGTTTTGCTTGAACGTTTTCTTTATTAAATTTTATATTTTTTTCTTTTATCCTTATTAAGACTAATTCCATAATATTATCATGCTCTTTTCCTTTTCCATTTCGGTCGATATAGATAGATCGTCTAAGTAAACTGTTACATTTAGTATACCTTTAAAATTGTTTTCATTTATCTGTTGAAAAATCGCAGGTGCTATTTTGAGGCCAAAAGTCAACCTCTTGAAAGAATAGCACCCAAATGGAGTGCTCAAACTGTTCGACTTCTTAGATTCATTATCTAGCTTAATTTGAAAACATGCATCTTTCATAGCATTAGTTAGGAGGGTATTCTAACTATATAAAAAGTAGTCTTACATATCTTATATTTCTATTTATTGCTTTAATACTACAATCTACTGCTTTATGATTCCGATTACATGTTAACGCGACGTTGTTCAATTAGAGACTGGTTATTGCTCTCGAGGCCGAGAACAAGCAGATGAATCTGGGTGGGAGAAGTAACATCTCCAATTTTACTTAGGTGTGTGTCGTTAGAATTCTCCATAGGTATTTCATGAATGTTACTTTAATTGGCTTGTTTAAAATTTTGGATCTAAGCATAACCTTAATTTCTTACTGGGTTTTTCTACAATTACTATGTTTTACACCCAATCACATGCTTTCTCTGCTGGCTCTATTATATCACTTTGTACTAATTTATTCAATTCTACTTTAGTGGATCTTTTAATTTGAGAGGAGCTACGGGAACTGCATCATTTCTAAGATCGACGTGAAAATTTTTTAAGCCACACCCTTCAAATACTGACTGATATTTTTTACATAAATCTGCTGTTCCTTTCTTTTCTATATTATTTATTCTTTTAATCAGGCCTAATTCGACACATTGCCGCTAAACGTAGTAGTGTTGTTTCTTTTTCTCTAATCCTAACTTTTTGTTTTACTATTTGATTTCGTATAATTCACTTTAATTTGCCCATTCTCATTGTTCCTATTTTTGTACCATTATATGCTTATAATATACTTACTAACCTGACAACGTCTGAATGAATAATGAAATTATATTGGCCTGGGTTCCGTATCTAGTTTAAATTTTATTAGATTTAATTCAATTTTTACCATTTCACACCATGCAAACTCTTCAATAATTTTTAAATTTTCACAGTTATTTATGATTGTTTTACTTATACTCTAGCTGTACTTAGATGTAGTTAGACAATTGATCTACTCATACTTACTACAATTATTACTAATGATTAAATGGAACAGGATTTGCATGCACATCTCTTTCTCTTTATATAGATAATATAAATCCATGGCAATATGTTTCTTATTCTTCTCCTCTAAGCAGGGCTGAAATGGAATAATTTTTTGCTTTAAGATGAGACTACATTTAGGCACCTTAAGGGATATTCTATATTTATTTCATAGTATGAAATGGAAAATATAACCTCAAATAATCTGCATGCTTAATTTGAATTGAGTATTATTATACTCAGTATAAAATCAAAATCTGACTTATCATTTTGCTTAAAAGTTACCGCATTATTTGGTAAATTATTTTCAATTACTAATGTTTCTAACAATGTCTTTTGTTCAAAAAAATCTAAGCCACTAATGGCAATACTAAGATTAATTCTTAACTTATTTTCGCAATCTTAGTTTAGCATAACTTTTTAAAATAAAACTCTACTTTAAACATTGTTTGAGCATCTAAACTTTTATTCTTCTGTAAGGATTGCTAGAGAACACAATATAAAAATTCTGGAGAAATTGATTTACATACATAAAAGAAATAATATGTGCCCAATCGACGAATTGAAACTACTTTTTTGCAGTCGGTTAAAAATCCAAACTCACTTTCCTGCCACTCTGACTGGTGGTAAATTGTAAGGGCAGGATATGTGGTCCAAATTTATCTCAGTCGGTTTATTTCTCAGTGGACTAAAAATAAAATAAAATTGCATCTCGATAACAAGATAAAAAAAAACTTCTTGAAATTATTTAATAAATAACCCGAAATTGGTCAATTCGTCAATAACCCGGTGAAAATCATGTTCCTCTTTTTACCATTTATAGGTACTAGAAACTACTCCAAGAGCCGATTAAATGACAAAGCTCCATTGAAAAGCCCAAGTGAATGATGGCACAGATTCAGACCCTGTATTTGTTCGCCGCACTATAATAGGTGAAGACATTAGCTCTTGATCCACAGCCATGGAACATATATGTAATTCCAGCACATGGCCATAAATCACTGTCAGTCAATAGTCTGCTATGGATTTCATGAATTGCTAGCATCATAGCTCCCCATATATTCTCATCCGATCCTTCAACATTATACGTTCTGAATTTTCCCACTCCCACATCGTGTCCGTTATTTATAACATCTCATGACATGACACATGGTCAAATGGGGCACACACAGGAGACACGAAGACACGTTAAAGCATCAATTACTGACCAGGGGAGAGGAATATTTTATCAAATTTTAGTTGTTGTCATCAATTTGTGATCCAATGGATGAGCATGTGTATGAAATGATTGGGGTTGGGCCCTAATATTTCGCCCCAAGCAATCACGCAAGCTGTTTATTCAAAGATAGACTCTGCCGCACAATTAGGAAATTGATTTCAGAGTAACCCCAACAATCCGAGTTGTCTGGAAAGGAGACATTTGATAACATTAGCACCCTGTCGTGTTGAAGTGTTTGTTGTTGTTGCCAAGCAGTTTGGATAATGTGGTTCAGTCGCAAGATATTCCTTGAGTTGTTCTTAACATGTTTTGCAGTTGCCGCCAAGCAAATTTACTGATATGCTTTAAGCCGGTAACGTGTAAATAGCACCGTTTTCGTAAGGTGTTTGCTTAAGGAAAGTGATCAAAAATGCAACAAATGAGTTTTTATAACTTTTAAATCGGATTATATCTGAGTCTTTACTTTATTGCGAAAAAATCATATATAGAAATGAGATTACACATATGAAATTCCGCCGTGAAAAACATTGTGAAATAAGAAAATGAAAGAAGCGAAATAAGAGGCTTTTGGCCTTGTGGATATGGTAATTATCGCATGCAATTTAATTCTAGCTATAATATTTGCTTAAACTATATACTATCTTGAAAATAGATCTCACAAAAGTACGTATAAACGTAATGGTGTACTTGCTTAAAACTCATTCATTTATTTTTGCTCTCTGCAATTCATTCAGTTCTTCCGTGGCACAACAAGATTGTGGTGGGGGTATAGGTATCCGCAGTCAAAAGAGCGGTCGGAAAATAGGGCTCTCAGGTCGCGTCCGCAGCCGATCTGAGGTCTCGAATTTGAAGTTTTATCCGCTAAAATCTTGGGATGGACCATAAAGCTATAAACAATGGAACCCTTTTATTTATTTATTTACAACCCATGCAATTTGTAGGGTTTTACACAATTTTAAGAAGAAACCTGGAATCATTCAAATTTATAATTGGCGGGGATTATATGTAAATGTCGACGAGTACTGAAACTGACACAAAATTTACGAAATAACCTTTTTACCGGTCTGGTATACTGTTCATTTTCCTTACTTGAGAATTTTAATGCCCACACGGTTCAGCATGCTGTGATGTTTCACAGCAATTCGCACTGAAGTCTATCGACAATGAACCTACGCGCAAATATTGTGACTGCGCTGTCACTTTTTACACGACTGCGCGGGTAATATCCTGGCACGTGAGAGAAAACAGGAACAAACAGGAACAAAACAGAAAGAAGAAGAAAAAGAAAGGGCGCCGTTCGGTGGGAGAGCTAAATAAGTCATAATCTTTGTTTTTTGATCTTGAGATTTACATCCATCATCATCATACGAATCGGGAAAGTTAATAAAAGAAAGAAAAATTTAAGCACTAAAATCGAGTATTCGCGAAGTAAAATTGGGAGTGTACTACTATATCGCGCATTTTCAAGTTGGATAAAAGCCGCAGCTGAAATAGAACCTTTGCTCTCTTCTCGTATCATACGTAAAGATACATAGCTGATCCCATTTATTCGCATGGAAATCTAAACATTAAATTGGGTAGGTAAAAAAAAAATGACGCCAGTCCTTTAGGTATTGATGAAACCTATGAATTAATATGGGGAATTTTAACATATACGGGGTCTCCTACATGATTGTAATAATTTTAAGTTATGAATGTGGACCTAATTTACAATCGAAAATGTACAAAAACAATTTTTTATTTTGTTTTGGTTAAAGCCACGGTTATTTACAGTACTGATGTTAAGTCGGGACACAACGGGTCGACCGAACTGGTCGTTAAAAAAATCAGAGTTCTCCGAACCGGTTGTCAAATAACTAAAATTTGAAAACTATATATTAAAATATTATCAAATATTTATTTCTGCGAAGTTCATAAAATAATATTTTGTCGTGTATTTTCGTTAGCTAGAGGATTGCTAAAGTCTTCACCTTGAAAAAATAGTAGAGCAGCAATAGCAACAGCAACGTTAAAACTGTCAAATGAGGAGGTTGCTTCCATTATATGAGTAGGTATACTTTAAGCAAAAACACACATGTGAGCATAGAGTCAGCAGTGACCCCATATCTCAACAAATCCCAAGCATGTTTGAACAAAATCACAATCTATTTCAGTGGTCAGTATTCCGTAAACCAAACGTCGTCAAAAGAGGCATTCATTACAAAGAAATCTTCCAAGAACTGCCTATGCTGCAAAAGCAAAAAAAAATGCTTGCAGTGCAATCAACGCTCTTACCTTTGAGCAATCTTCTAAACAGGGAAAACACACACAATCCCAAAATAACTTCAAAACAAGGTGAACTGAACTTTGATCATCCCACTGACAGTCCTGAGTCAGTAACTCAAAAAAGATTTTCTAATAAACTAAAAAGAGCAATGCTGTCAAGTCAACAGCATTAGTTGAAATCGAAAGGTTAACCGGACAAGAGTACACCATGAGAGACTTAATTGACTTACCGAAGCTGCAAAAAGCGACTTAACCTAAAAAGGCAGTTAACCAACATCGAATTTACTGGATTAGAAAAGCTCAGACAGCGCATGTGAACTTCTGTATCACATGAAACTTCAAATCATACTGCATATGAGACAAAATGAAGTGCTCTCGTAGTAGAGAAGATCGACTTCATTCCAGTTGACAGAATAGAAATCAAGAGCCTGCCATATTTGCAAACGCTGCACTTGGCAGATCCGAAATTCCACACTCCAAGTGAAATGACATTTTATTAGGGGCAGAGACATATGCACAGATAATAGAGAGCGAAATCATCATAGGAGAGCCTACTGGTCAAAACGCCCAATTGGATTGGATTCTAATGGGAAATATAAACAATTTATCCAGCAGCAACAGCAATCAAATAGATCAGCTGCTGAAAAAATTTTGGCAACTGGAAGAAATTTCCACCAAATTTGTCCATTCCGATGACGAAGCATTCGAGAAAGCATATACCACGTCCATCAAGCGACTACATAATGGCCAATATCAAGTGGAAATCCAATTTGGAGCAGAACTTGGCCAAACTAGAGCACGCGCATTAACAAATATATTATTAGCGACGGATACAAGCTTATACTGCCATATGGAGGAAATAGCACCAGTAAAACTCGCACACGAGGAAAAACTATAAAACAGGTTACCCATTACTACTTTCTCACCACGCAGTAATAAAGGAAAGTTCCACCATTAAGCTACGAGTGGTATTTAATACATCAAAAAAATCGAAAAAATGTATAGAATGATACGTATGTAGCGCATTGTCTTGCAATACAACTCTCTACCTGATTGTTCAGTAGTTAGTTCTAAGATAGTAAATAAGGATTATTATGCAATACATTGTAAAATTGTGGCCACCTACCTACTAAATAACATGTGCAACATATCCAATCATTCATTTTTGTGAATATTCATAAAATTGTAGATAAGCATGGAAAGTAAGGGTCGCGCGTTATGTCCAGTAAGTTCTGAGTAGACGAAGATAAAGAGATGAAACAAAAAGCAGTTAAAAGGAGACAAAGTTAGTTAGGTAACAAGGAAATAAAAAAAAAATTAGTACAGAAAATGTGATATTTCATGCAAAGTCTGAATTTAAGTTTTGATATCTCGACACCTATCTTATGTAAAGTCTTCAAAACTAGCTCAATTCAAGAATTATTTGACTGCTTTAAAATGCGTGTTAGATCTCTATCCAACGTTGCGCAGTTTCAAAGATATAAGCAAAAATGCAAAACCCTGCACTTTGAAGGTGGAATATCCTTTTAAGCCAAATTCTTCGAAAACCGTTAGGAAAATTGAAAATTGTCGATACAATTTTTTTCGTTTCTCACCTCCTGTAAGGACGACATCCATATTTGAAACACCCTGTATAGCATTTACTCTTTCTTGTTTATATGTTGCATTTTTAAACGATTTGCACATTTATGGTCTATTTCACATAATTAAATAATTTTCACTTAGTCTATGTCGATATAGGTATATATTTCGAGTGTTTATTTATTTTTGATGTCACACTGCTTTTTGTCGTTAGGTTTTTATTATAATACATATTGGTTTTATAGGGACTTTAGATTAACAAGGGGATCTTTATTAATCTTTTTACGTATATGTGTATAAATCTTTCACGGAGAGAAAGGTTCAAGCCACACTCATCCTGTATAACTTAATAATTAAGTCATCATTAATTTAAATATATTTTTCACATATTTTTAATTTCTCATAGTTTTGCTTAGTAGTTAAAAATATTGAGTTAAATTACTTTGTATCATCGCGAAATTCACTTCACTCAGTATTCCCACGATAATTTCAACCAGACGAAATATGATATCAACACCTGATAAGAATCGGTGGCTGAAGCACAAGAAGGTGGGAATGCTGGGTGAAGTGAATTTCCTCAAATTATGATTTTCACCTGCGACAAATGTAATATGAATTGTTATTGTTCTAGCAAATAATTTATTATTTAAATAACGTAGATGTAGACTAAAGTTATCAGTTATTACCCCAACCGCAGTAGAGTTCGCGCGTTTTTTTTTAACCACTTAATTATTCAGGCAACTTTTTTGTGAGTAGATCTACTCTATCGTTGATACATCGATACAAGCATCGAGTATACCCTCAACATCATAAGATCAAGGTGCAATACTTTGACAATACCAGGGAAAAATAAGGCTTTTGTCTAAACATTTGGTGACTCCGACATGATCCAAGTGTAACACTTGCGACACGTTTCAATCGTTTCGCAAATCTTCTCTACAAATCTCAACATAGTGCATCATGTATGAGCTTGCTAGGCAGCAAAAGATCAATGGTGAAGAGATTCAGTCAATTGTGAGCAATTATCGAAAGGATAGGATCCTCTGGAAAGGAAAATGAAACCATACTATGAGGAACGTTTACAAAGACGCGAAAATGCATGGACCGAGTTTGAAGCAGGATACACTGAGATTAGAAATCTGGAAAACCGCCAATGGGCCATCAGTACTTCACTTCCAACTATTACAAACTACTGGAAGACGTATATCTAACGTGCAGAGAACACTTCTCTAAAAAAATGCTTTGATTGTTAAAAAAACAAGTAATAAGTGACAGTACACCCAAACACGCTGCGGAGAGGGCAGTACCAAAAGGGCCCACATCGACGAAATTCACCGGTCCTAAACTAAGGGAACCGCCAATACTAGCTGAACTACCATTATTCGTAAGGGTCCTGCGGAGACAAGGACGTGACGTAAAATCCCTACAGCGATTATTGACCTCACTTAAGCAAGATAGCCCTCCTCGAACTAAACAATACTATGCGCTGAAAATGAACAGCATCAAAAACCTGCGGTCAGACATTTAAACTCAGGATAGTAGCATATGGGAGCTACTTGAAGACCCTTCCACACAGGGTTATGATGCACAAGAAGATGCCCTATTAGAAGAACAAACACATGAATGCCTATCATTCAAATTAGGGGAAATAGCATCCATAGAGCAACCATTAGGAGTCTCAGGAAATGAAATTACCTAAAATTAATTTTCCATAGTTCGACGGCAATTAATCCACAGAAAATCCATAGCAAATTGCCAAAACATGTTCTATTTAAAGCGAATTTAACTGGTGAAGCAGAAGGCCTTATTAGACACTTCACAGTTTCTGAAGAAAATTACACAGCCGCCTGGAAAACACTACAGGATCGGTACAACAATCCAAGATTACTGGTTGCTGAGTTAATCAATAAATTATTGTCTCAACCATCTTATTCGAATGATCAACCATTAGCGTCATCCATCAAGGCCCTACAGGATGTAACTCAAGAATGCTTACTTGGCTAGCAGAATATTGGGATATTAACAAGTGATTGGGACCCCATTTTGCTTCACATTCTAATTAAACGGCTGGATAAAACCACCCATACATTATACGAACAGTCATTCCATAACCCCAAGAAAATACAAAAACTGAGGAACTTTTTAGATTTCTTGGAAATTCGGTTTCAAGCACTTCAAGCTCTGGGTAGTAAGACTAAGGTATTAGAAGGAAGGAAGCAGTTGATAGCCAGAACGCTCACCACAATGACCACATCAGCATCGAAACTGATTTTGTGCGTATTGTGCAAGGAATCGCATGGGCTCTTCGCGTGTAAAAAATTGTTTAAACTCTCACCAGGTAATCTATTTGATGTATTACGAAGGCATAATTTGTGCATAAACTGCCTCAGACCAGGGCATTCTTCATCTAAACGCAGCCTTCGTGGGTGTAATAAATGCCATAAGTAACACCACAAACTTGTCCATTTTGATTCCTTGAACAAATTGGAAACGAGTCAACCATTATCATCAAACAACAAAACGGATCTACATTCAACAAGGATAGCAAGTGATAAGCTAGTAGAGCCATCAAATACTGTAGCAGTAATTACAAGGAACCATAACAAGGGTTACGTATCTTTGAGTACAGATATAGTAAAATTGATCAATAATGAAGGAAATATGATAGAATATCGAGCCATTCTCGATTCCGGCTCACAGATTAATCGAGTGGCAGAAAGAATTGTCAAAAGAATCAATCTTATGCCAAGGGGTGAAGCACTCACAATTCAAGGTGTCGGAGGAAATAAAGCTGAAAGCCAAAAAAAAAGTGAACATTATGATGCAATCCAGATTGAACGCATACTCAGCAAGAGCTGAGGCATTTGTCTTTCCCAAAATTGTACCACGGCAACCGAATCAGCTGTTTGACAAATCTAAGTGGGCCACACCACAAAATATTAAGTTAGCAGATCCAAACTTCCATAGACCAGATGATATTGATATGGTATTAGGCGCAGAGTACTACCACGAACTATTGTCTATAGGCCAGATAAAGCTAGCAGATGACTTACCGACTCTACAGAATGCAGCTGTTGGATGGGTAGCGCCTGGTAAGGTAGGACAAGGTTATGAAGCTGCATGCGGGATATTCAGCGAAAATGAAGAATTGAATGACACAATCGAACGATTTTGGAAGCTGGAGGAAGTTGAGAGTAGTAAACGGGGTCCTACTCCAATGGAAAAAGGATGCAAGGTATACTTTAACCAAACCGTAACAAGGGTCGATTTATGGTCAGTCTACCATTTTCTGACGACCCAAATAACCTTGGTAGTTCGAGAGATATCGAACTACGCAGATTCCTCTCTTTAAAAAGGAGATTACAAAGAGATGACTATTTGAAACAACAGTATATCAAATTCATGGATGAATACATTAAATCTTTAGCGGACGTTGTGTCACTGGAAACAAGACACACACTATTTGACTTGCGCTGAATGCAATCCTGTATGTTCCAGAAGCCTCTTCAGAGATGGTGTAGAAGTCTCTTCAGAGATGTATAGAGATGGTGTGGAAGTCTCTTCAGAGATGTGTAGTGGCGTCTATGATGATGCAAGTACGCTGAGTTTCAGAAGAGGAAGTCTTCGGATTAGGGGTACCTGAAGAAAGAAAGCTGACTAGTTGGCCCAATGTCAAGCTGGCCCATACATATATGACGGTCCGTATTGATACTATTCGTCGGCCTGTTGTTGGAAGTAGAATGACGAGATAGAAGATGTAGTATCGCCCTTCAGAACCTTAGAGAGCTGTATATAGCTCATGAATCTTGACGAGTGAACTGGAGACGTTCCTTCGGCGAGTACCTCGTAATTGACAAGAGTGTCAGCGGGCACCTTGAGATTAATACCCCGGTGGATCGGCTCCTTTCAGGTAAGCGAGCTGTATATAGCTCATGAATCTTGACGAGTGAACTGGAGACGTTCCTTCGGCGAGTACCTCGTAATTGACAAGAGTGTTAGCGAGCACCTTGAGATTAATACCTCGGCGGATCGGCTCCCTTTCAGTCGGTGGTAACTCGTCGTCACGTCGAGCAGTACGTAGAGTTCAACAATGCTTCTTAATAAACTGATTCGTGGCGTAGCTAAAAAGAAAAGAATGAATAAGAAATGAACCGCTGTCTGAGCGAGTCCAGCTGCACATTCCCAATAGCTATACAAAGAGTAATGAAAAGTTAGTGTTGGTACCCAATATTTATTTCCTCTTATTTTTCGTCGACCAACTAAAATTATCAAAACGTTATAATAAAATTCAAAATCTTAGCTTTTGTACAATGAACTAATCTCGTATAGATTCGACGTGAGAATGTCATACCTCTTTTTTGTTTTTATTTCGTACAAATTATAGCCTACTTATTTAGTACTTTCTACGACCAGCAAGTATTACTATCGAGGAACTACGAAACAAATATTGCCCGATTCACCGGTGATTTGTCGTGCGTTCAGAACGCCAAAAATCTAACCATATGGAGGAAGTAGATGCTAGAACTGTGCGTCGCCATGTTACTTTCGCTCACATCATAGTCTATTATAGCCTCAAAGTAGTACAACAGCGAAACCTACTTCAGGGCTTTCTCTCTTATTATACACTGGTCCAACTGTACAAGACGAACTATTTTCAATATTATTACGGTTCCGTGCACCGCGTTTTGTATTCACAGCGGACATCAAACAAATGTACCGACAAATACTCATCCAAAACAACGATAATAGGTATCAGCTTATATTCTGTAGGAGCCAACAAAATGTTTCCAATTGCGTGCAGTAACGTACGGTACCACACCAGCGCCTTATCTAACAACCAAATGACTTCAGAGATTGGCAAGGGAAGGTGCTTCAAAATATCCTCTTGGCTCACAGGTCCTTGAGCACGATTTTTATGTTGATGATTTGATAACAGGTGCCGAAATCCTATCAGAGGCCATTAAGATGCGGACTCAGCTGCAATACCTACTCCAAGAAGCACAATTCAAATTACGTAAATGGTGCGCTAATCACCCCAAACTGCTGAAAGCTATAGCCCCAGAACTTTGCCTTAACTTTGAAAATGAAGAAGAAGAAGGAAAAATTAAAACATTGGGGTTAATTTGGTAACCAAAAACTGATCAGTTTCATATCAGATCCAACCACGTGGAGGAGAATACAATAACAAAACGAACAGTTTCTTCAGATATTACAAGTAACCCGACATTTCACAAGAGAAAAAGATTACCCATATAAAAAAAAACAAGAAAAACAAAAATTATGTAAGATAAATGATGATGGCACAAAAACTAGATGTCTCATGCAGTACCAAAAAAGTATATAAAATTTATATGGCTGGGTGGTCAATTCCGGAATGGACCACAACATTTGAAATTAGAGTTGAAACGGATAGTTGTTTGGCCGGATACCGGATATCCGGCAAGATTCGAAGCCGGATAGCCGGATATCCGGCGGCCGGATATTCGGCTCATTGTTGCGTTTAAAATGTCGTCCCCAGAGTTGTCAACCAAAATTAAATAAGCTTGAAATCTTAAATTTAGCCCAAAAAAAAAATCATGAAAATCTTAAGCAATAGTAAAAGGCAATATCTTAGAGCCTCGTTCTATATTATTTTGATTTTAAGATTTTTGGTGTAGGTTTACCAGTTTTTTATTTTTAACACAAATTAAAATATTCATTAATGAAAACTTAGGAAAATCTTAGCAAAATATAGGAAATTCATAATTCTTCTATGCTTGAAGGTTAATAACACTGGTTGTGTTGTGACGAATTAAGTTCGAGATACGCCGGCGAAAGACAGTTGTCAATTCAATTGTCATTGTCATTTGATTTAAGATTGTTGGTTTGTAAAAATTGGAAAATGTCATCGACTAAAAAGCGATCGCCGATTTGGCAATATTTTGATTTAAATAATGAAAATAACAAGTTTGCTGTTTGTTTGTTGTGTCGGCTTCACATTTCTCGTGGCGGAGAAGGAAAAAAGCAGGTACGTCAGTGTTAGGTTATCTTTTGTTTTCAATTGAATTCCTTATTATAAGTTAATTAAAAAATATGAATAAAACTTAAATTACGTTAACGGTATCATGGGTGCAATTTAATTTCATCCCGGAATATGTATATTTTTATGACTATGGCTTTACTGCATATAACTGTATTTAGTTATTTTATGCATTAAACCTAATTAATTACAATTTCTTCTTTATAATACCACCCTACTTTAAGCACATAGTGAACTATTATTTTTTATTTTTTATTATCCACTAGGTACTTCAGCCATGAGTAATCACTTAAAATCAAAACATCCGGAGAAGTTTCAAACGATTAGTAAATGTAAAGCCGTTGACGTACCTACCCCGTCTGTGGCGCATGCCGCCTCTGGTACAAGTTGGTCTTCGACATCAACAGAAAAACAACTAACTTTGTCAGAATCCTTTGGAAGAAAACTGCCTTGAGATGTGAACGACGCATAAGCAAAAAAAATACCATTATTTAGTTGCAGAAATGATTTCACTAGATAACGAGCCATTGAGAATCGTAGAAAGGGTTGGACTTACAAGGCTTTTAGAACAAGCTTTACCCCGCTATGAATTGCCAAGCCGCACTTATATTTCCCAAAATATTATTCCTGATATCTACAACAGAATTTATGAAAAAATCAACACAAATATTTCAAACGCTTTTGCCGTTTCTGTCACTTCTGACATGTGGACCTGTACACACAATAATTCCAGCTTCCTGAGTTTCACAGCTCATTGGTTGTATCCAGAATTCCAGCTGCAACACGGAGTTCTTGCTATGAAGCCGTTTTCAGGATCTCACACAGGAGATAATATTGCAAAGGAACTGAATATTATCGCAGCTCAAAGCAAAATACATTTATCAGCAAAGCAAAATACATTTACTCGTTCATGATAGTGGCGCTAACATGGTGAAAGGCGTTTAGTGGCGGAGTATGATTCTGCTAGATGTTTCATACATTCGTTTCAGATAGTTGTGAATGCGTCATTGAAAGCCCAGCCTGAAATATTAGAAATGATTGCCAATGGTAGACGCCTTGTAACTCACTTCAATCATTCGGGCTTAGCACAAGAAAAACTGCTGACGATTCAAAAGGAGCTAAGCTTACCAGAGCATCAATTAGTGCAGGATATTAGCACGGGGTGAAATTCTACCTTCTATATGAAAGAACGTTTATTGGAACAAAAACGGGCCATCTCTCTTTATGTCGCTGATCACGACACACTTACTAATTTAACGACTCAACAGTGGTACTTAATGGAGCAGTGTGTGAAGCTATTGAAGCCATTTGAGCAAATAACAAAAATTACTAGTTCAGGCCTTTCCTGGATATCCGAGGTAATACCGCATGTTGCTGCATTAAAAAAGTACTTGGAGAAGGATGGGACTACCCAAAGAACACCTAACTTACCTCGCATGAGAGCCTCCTTGAAAGCTGAATTGGAAAATCGATTCGACTTTTTATGACAAGCTCTAAATTACCTTATTGCAACATTCCTAGACCCAAGATTCAAGACAGACTATTTGGGAGCACTTGAAGCTGAAAAAGCCCGACAAAAGATTTTATTAGAATATTTAAAAATGTCTTGTGACGAGTCCTCTAAGAGTGACAGCTCATCGGTATCTTCATCTCCAACGTATGCTAAAAGAAACAAAGAAACTGAATCAAATGTCACTCGCGAAGCTCACGACACCTTTTGGGATTGTGTCAATGAAGTGGCAAATGAAAATAATAGTCAGTGTCAACGTCAAGCAAAAAACGCTATTGCAAGTGAGATTCATTGTTACTTGAAGACAGTTCGAATCGATCGCAGTCGGAACCCTTACATTTGGTGGTCAGCTTATTCGAAACAGTACCCACATTTAACAAAGTTTGCCAAATTGTATCTTTCAGCTCCTTGCAGCAGCATCTATAGCGAAAGACTTTTCTCCGAAGCTGGCCTTATTTACGAAAATAAGCGAAATCGCTTGTTGCCGGCAAATGCAGAGAATTTAGTCTTTATTCACCATATTTACCACTTGTTAATTTTGTTTGAGTACTGATTTTGTTTCTTCTTACAGTTTAAAATAAACGGTGTTTATATAATATAAGCTACTGTGGTATTATTTTACCTTACAAATCTTTATGTATTGCAGTTGATTTTATAGATTTTCGTAGTTTTTCGAATATCCGGTATTCGGCCGGATATTGACTTACTATCCGGTATCTGGCCGTCTAGAAATTTAGGCCGGATAGGCCGGATAGTTACCGGATGGATATCCGTTTCAACACTATTTGAAATGATGTATACGTCGAGTGATTCATATTTTTTCGTATCTGAAGTATTGGGGAAGTCGATCAAATGTATACAAAACTGCTATTATAAAAACAATTGCTTCGGCGTTCGGGTTATGGTCCAATCCAGAATGCACTATGCATTTCACAATCTGTATACTCTGCTCTAGTACGCTATGCGACATCTATGTATATCCTGTGCCATCTATGGTATAGACATTGCCGTCTTTATGTTCCAGGCCGTGACACAAAACGATTTTGCTACTTGCAAAAGTATTAGAGTGGTACGATTTCGCACTTATCTTAGCATTTGTTCTTATGGAAAAATGCATTACTTTCAAATTCAACCTGCTGCACAATGTAAATAAGCCTCCGTACTAAAAATTTTATTCAGGAATTGTGTTATTTAATTCCTTGTGCATTTACCACCATAAAAATCTAAGTACTTTCTTTAAGAAAATTGTTTATATTTTATTACTCAAACATAACACTACACATAAAAATGAGAAAATGCGTTGAATTCTGTTGCCTTCATACCACAAATCACACTAGAAAGCAATCAAAGCTTTGTGCTTGCCTATTGAGTTATATGAAAAAAATTAAGTCTTTCAATGTTTAACACACAGTAACTTCTTAAGTATAATAAAGACAAAAAGACAATGTTAACCATTTTTTTATATTATCCCGTAATGATTATATCAGTTTAAAAATATTTCCACCATTCCATATCAAATACTTCAGTTTTTTTCATTTCAAACATGACTCAAAGTATTTTTTTAATCAATGAGTCGGCAGAGGTACACATTCGCCTCATGTTTTCACAAGCTGCGCTTGCTCACTGGGCTGTGAATCGAACGGACGGCAACCGTTTTCTGTGTTTAACTCTTCATAACTTTTAAATTATAATTCAAAGGTAATTCAAATATTAGCCTATTTTATAGGCAAATTTGTTGCCTTTATGGTAGTATAATTTATACTTTAGGTTTTTATACATTTTCAAAAGAAAATCAGTTTCAAACAAAAGTAGATCTAATTTAAGAACTATTTGCTCCCACCACTTTGAATTGAGCTTTCATTTCTCTGTGAGAAAACACACAGAAAAATGAAAGCTGGTATGAAGGCAACAGAATTAAACGCATTTTCTGATTTTTATGTGTAGTGTTATGTTTGAGTAATAAAATATAAACAATTTTCTTAAAGAAAGTACTTAGATTTTTATGGTGGTAAATGCACAAGGAATTAAATAACACAATTCCTGAATAAAATTTTTAGTACGGAGGCTTATTTACATTGTGCAGCAGGTTGAATTTGAAAGTAATGCATTTTTCCATAAGAACAAATGCTAAGAGAAGTACGAAATCGTACCACTCGAAAACATTCAAAAAATTCGATGTCACGGCCTGGAACATAAAGAAGGCAATGGTATAGCCCATGTGTGTATAGAACTATACATATAGTGGTTGCGAAAATGCTTCCTTGTTATAATGTCAGATGGCTCCACTTGTAACATTTTGAACAGTTTTGCTCGCGCTCAGTCGCTAAAAGTTCTGCAACTGAAGTATAGACAAGGGTTCAAGCAGTGTTGGTAGATGGTTGTGATGAAAATTCCCTCCAAAATGGGAATTTCTGGGCACTTTTCCCACAGATTATGATGTAATTTCCCACATTTTTTCCCTAGGACGAAAAGCCACAGTAATACACTACAGGGAACAACTAGAGTAATATTTCAAAACAAATTCATTTTTACTAATAACAATTTAAAATAAACTACAACAGTTGAGCAAAAAGCTCACTCATGAGAAAGCCTTCTTCCTCTATATATAAATGTTCGTGTTATTCGTATTCTTCATTATATTATATTAATTATATGTAGTACATATTCTGGTCTCTTTCCTAGAAGCTCGCAGCGCTTCCCTTCTCTATCCCAGCTCATTACTTCCTTACTTCGCAGATGTAAGCATTTCACTGTTATAAAGAAGCATTCCAGGTGGTATGCTATGATGGGCGAAGAAGTTTTTGAAAAGCTGAATTTTGAATAATCATCGCAGTGCTTCTTCCTTAAGCTCATAAGAGACCTTCAAGACGCTTGCAACCGTAAGCATCCCTATGAGGCAAAGCCATGGGTATAGAGAAAGGCAGCGTTGCATACTTCCGAAGAAGCGCTTCAGTAGACTAATCTTCTATAGAACTTGCAAGCGACGGCTATAGAAGCTCTTGAATTAGTAAATTGTACTTCTTTCAGAATCGCTGTTTTCTCGTCTTGTAGCTTATACCCATTCAAGTTCTCAAAGCTTTTATTTCAGAAATGCGTGATATTTTAATTTCTTGGTTTTGACCGTGCTATTTCAAGAAATATATAGCTATAAATTGCCTCAATTTTTTATATTTTAGTAATATTCCATGCTCAATTATTGTTGTCTTAATTATGCAGAAAAATTCAATTTTTTGTGTAAAATTTAAGACAATTTTTTTGTGTATAATTTTTCCCACGATTTTGTTCTAAGAGACGCGATTATTCCCTTTTCCCTTTTACAATTTTTTGGGGGTGAAAATTCCCATAATATGGGAGAATTCCCTGAATCTACCAACACTGGGTTCAAGGGATAACGTAAGAGCCTTTAAAATTGCCTGAACGATTGTTTGCCTAAAAGCGCTTGTGTTTTTTCATGGTAGATATACATATATATTTATTATTTGAGTTTTCTTCACGCTTGGCTAAAAGCAAAGCTGCGAAACTGAAGTATGGACAAGGGGCACATGGGATAAGCCGTATGAGCCAAACTAAAAAACATACGTGCAAAGGCTGGGAAGTAGAAATCGCCTCTATAGAATATAAAATAGGGAAGGCAGCAATTTTTTCTTAGAAATTTACTGAAAGTTTTTTCCTTAGAATTGTTATGCATTTTTGAAGGCCGACAACGGTTCCTTCTTGGGCCAGTAATAATTTTTATTAGCATAGACGCGTAGATGAGCTAAATAGCATTAATTTCTTCTTAGAAATTTACAGAAAATGTTTCGGGAGAATTTTTACTCAGTCTGTAGTTATTTTCAGATGTAATCATACAATTTGTGCTATTGTCGGCCTCCAATGCTTGACAATTCTAAGGAAAAAATGTCCAGTAAATTTCTAAAAAAAATTGTGGCTTTACATACATCAGGTCCATACATCGCTGATTTCATCTCGGAGCGAGGCATCGCTGGCTTACCCTTTGGTTACGTCTGCTTTGCAATGGTAGCATCTCTACAACACAACAAGGTACTAAGTAAGTCAAATTGCGTTTCGCAACCACTATATAGTTCTACACACAAGGGTATATAACTTAATAGAGAAAGTAACGTTTTTAAAAGAGAAATATCGGAGCTTTTAACGAAAAGAGGAAGTTGGGCGAAGTGGGTGAATTTAAAAACTTCCAGTCAAAATCAAAGCGACCAAAGCAAGCTTGTACTGGCAAATCTAATTTGGCATAATTTTTTTAAATTGCACAGTATTTTTTGCATAATGCTCATAATGCCAATGTAGGGGGGTGTTTTCAGTAATTTCTCAACATTGGACAAAAGAAAAAAAACTCACTGAACACACAAACGATTTCATCACTAATCAAAGCGAAATTTAATTTGAAATATTTGAATTGTGTTGATTTCTATAAATTCTTACTGAGCAAGGAAGCTATTTTGAAGGCTATATGGCAGACTGACAGGTATGAAACGTAATAAGTTCATATTATTAGTTCCTTTTAATTGATTGATGTTTTGGATAACACTTGGTGGAATTGCCTTGATAACACTTTTTTCAAAAACGGTTGTTTTTACTTCCACACATTTTTTATTAAGTATTAGTTTGTTAAGCAAATCTGACGAGTTTCGCCTTCTTAGGGCATCCTCATAGCTACTAACTAAACTAGTATATGTGCAAACTTCGAAGGAGATCAGCTTCACATTGCAACTGCCGTAACGAATTGTAACAATTTTACAGCATGTATATATGTGCCAATGTAACGAAGTACATACAAGTAACGTGTTCTTTGAAACCGTGTTGCTCCTTGCTCGAGACTACAAGAAAACGGCATTCCGTTTCAAGGGTCAAAATAAGAAAAAAAATTTGCGTTTTAAATTTTTATTTTTTGAATTCATATTGGTAAACACTTCTAAGAAATTTTGAATAACATAATTAAAATTTTTATTATCAAAATAAAAGAAATAAATGCAATGCATAACTTTTTTTCAATTAAAATCACATTACCATGCTATCTAGTCCTCATCACTGGAGTCATCTAGGAAAGTTGTGATTTTAGGATATTTTCTTGTATGAGGCCGAATATCTAATACCCTAGACACACAGCACGAACTAATGAATCATTTGTACTAACCATTCATTAAAATGCCGTGTGTTACATAGTATATGTCATTATAGCTCGAAAATCAGATGATAATGAAGTACACTAATGAAGTGTTTTCCTCCTTCATTATAGCTATAATGAGGAAAAATGTGCTAGATTTGGCATATAATGTAAATCTGGAGCTCCGCTGTGCATCTGCCGATTTGAAAAATAAGAAGAAGAAATGCAAAGAAATGCAAATCACAAACTATATTATATAATATTTTTTTAAATAAAATGTGTTTCTCATTTGGAAATTGTTAAATTGAAAATAAAATAAATGAAAACAAAGTTTATCGCGTTAATTCGATCCATATTGCTTCTTTAAGGTGATAAGTTCATCAAAACCAGTTTGACAGCACAATTTAATTAAAGAAATGGCTGTGTGTCGGCAGTTTATAATGAATCATTATAGACTAATGAGTCGTTAGTTATTTCTTCATTAAGAGTGCTGTGTGTCTAAGGCATAAGACGCTTATTTCGTCTTTATCTCATTATCTAGCAGTAGCTACTACATGATGGTTTAATCCTGTGTTGAAATTTCTCTGAATAATTTTCATACGGATTAATACAGTTCTTGAGTTGTGCTGCAAATGTTGTTTTCCGTACCTTGCATGGATCCGTTTTTGTTAAAAACATCTCCAATGTGTTCGCCAAGTGTAATGCCTATTGTACGTTATCAACAGAAAAGTTTTGGATACATTTTCATAATTTTCTGTATCCTCTGTAGTCACTGAATGTAAATTGGATTCTTCTAGTAGCCCTGGAAGATCTTCTTCATCAAATGTTTTTTTCTAAAAATAGTACATCAACGTCTTCAGCAGACATATCATCCAACCCTGTACCACATAGCGAACGTGCAACATTAATTTATCTGATTGTATTCGGTGTGCTTAAATGGAATATTGGAGTCATCATAAAACATATCCGGTAAGAGAGCTTTCCAACTTGCACTCAGTATCGAATCTTTAAGATCACTTATAGATAACGATACAGTATTAATTCAATCCAAGATTGAAAATTCTTTCCAAACTTGGGTAAGTGTATTATTTTCGTATGTAATATGCCTTAAATGTTGATATTACACCTTGATCCAGTGGCTGGGTTATTGATGTAGTATTTGGTGGTAGAAATATTATTTTTACATTTGGATGCTCTAACTCCTTCGGATATCCAGGGCGTTGTCTACTACTAGAATACTTTGAAACTCAAGTGTTTCTTTTTTAAATATCTTTCTACATCAGGCACAAAACAGTAGCGAAATCAATCTGCGAACATAGATGAAGCCTTCCAAACTCTCCAATAAACCGGTAGCTGCTCTTTATCTAAGTACTTCAGTGACGATGATTTATTGATTTGTTTATAAATAATAGTTTCATGTAATAATCTCCTGACGCATTACTGATAGTGATCCTTTCTTTAGCCATGTTGAATGCAGGCATAGAGTTCTGGATTTTTTAAATATATATGTACGAGATGGCAATTTTTTCCAGTTTAAACCAGTCTCATCGGCATTAAAAATTTGATCCGCTGCATAACATTCATCTTTATTCATTTTCTGCAATCAGTTGTAAATTTACGAGCAGCGTCTGCCTATGCAGAAGCACTTTCTTCTTGGAGCCTGATATTAGCTGTGTTCTTTTGTGTACTTTGTTCTAGAGCTCCCATATACTGGAGAGAACAAATTGCTCTATTAATTGAAGAGAGCTATTTGTACTGTTTGCTTCATTTAAATTTTTCTATGAAAATGTATGTGTATCTTTTGTTCTTCTCTCTTTTGCGGACACAAAAGAACACACAATGCTACAATTCAAGTAGGAGACTGGGTGGGGAAGTTTTTGTGCACCCAAAGAGAAAGCAACATGTGGGAGAGGGGACAATCCCAATTGTCGCGAGAGGCATACATTGTGAGTGCAACAATGTATGCACCAACGGCAAGACGATGGCTTGATATTTACGACAATACCAAATTACACTTCAAGCCATCGTCCGTCGCGATAGTTCTGGGCATGTTAACAACATGTCCAGCGAAAATAATTTTCTCAGGATAGGAATGCTAATGTAGGATTTTCCTATCCTGAACTAGAAGAATTAAGGCCGTGACACATTAAAAGCAATGACAGAAGCAGAGGCAGAAGCAGAAATTCTACATTTCTGCTTTGCCAACCACATTGAAAGCAGAAGCAGAAAACAGATACTTGTCAACTACAAATGTCAGGTGTTATAATTTTCAAGAATTTGATGTTAATTTGTTATATCTACCAAAATTAATTATTTTGTCCTCCATAGACATTTTGTTTTTCTCGCATCAACCCCTTTGATAATTTTGTAAGAAAGGACGCCAACAATGACATATAAATTTTAGCTCTCTTTATATTGGCAGTACTGAGCGGAAGCAGAATTTTTGAGATTTGATCAACTTTCAAGTTCTGCTTCTGCTACTGCCGCTGCCTTTGCTTCCAATTTGTTAGTGCTCGAACAGTTGCATGGTTTCAGAAAAAATTCTGCTTCTGTCGCTGCTTTCCGCTTTTAATGTGTCACGGCCTTTAGAATTAAAATGATCAAGTCAAAGACAGTCGGTTTTTAAGAGTTGATTGTTGAACGTCGTCGATGCAGTCGGTTTGGAGAGTTAAAAAATTCACTCGTCAACAGATTTAGTGATTGTAATTAGTTTGATTGCATTACCAGTAAGAGTTTGATTCTATGTTGGATTCTATTTTGAGATATATATGTTTTTAGTGAGGTAATAAGAATTCGGAGAAGTTATTGTAATGGTAAAATAAAAGTGTATTAATTGATAAAAAAAAAAACAGCCTTCGTGTTTGGATATAACTAAGTGCCTATTAAGTGGTGAGTCAAAACACCCAATATATATAAAAGTATATAACAAAATTGGCACAGCCGGTAGGATCAGGGAAGCTTAATCAAGTTAAAAAGATCATAAACGTTTTAAAAATCCTTAATCGTGCGAAACTAAGGGGTCCCATTGACAAAGCCACTTAGGCCAAGTCACCCCCAATACTCGGGTAGATACTGTTGTGTAGCCAATTGCTCGTGCTTCCTGGCACGCTCAGAAAGAAGCAATTGGAAAGGGAAAATTTAAAAGAATAACCCAAAATATAACTTTCTTGATTCAGCACTAGTATATCTTAACAGTTCTGCGGTATTTTATGTTAATCTTTATCAGTTTCACATAGATTAGCTTCAATAACTCAATTGGTTTCTTAATTGGTTTTTAGAACAGATTTAAGAACAGACTTCTAAGTTTCTTTGTATTTCACTTTATAATGCTCAGATTTTTATTTTACGAAACTCCTCTCGACGGCTTTAAAAAAAGGACTCCCTGAGGTACCACGGAAAGGTTCAAAAAGCTTTTTATTCTTTTTGTTATTTTCTCAGGACGTTTAAAAATCGTACGTGAGAAAATGTAGATAAGTTTGGATGCATATGCTATATGCTATATGCATCAATGCAAAACTGTAAACCGATATGCACTTGTGCGCCCGTCTTGAAATATTAATTTTAAGATGGCGCGAATAATTGTGATAATTGTATGTATGTACGTACATGCAAGAGAAAGTAAGTAATGTACGTATGTACATTGTATATATGGAAAAAAGTAAGAAGACACTGTATGTAGGTAAGTATGCATATCGTGTAAGTGGAATGTGTGTCTGATAATAAAATGCAATTTATGCTCAATTGCATTTTATTATAATATGAAAGAGTGAGTTCTTTCAAAGAACTATTATATATCAGTAGAATTTTTCGAAAACGATCCACTTTTTCCTAACAAAATGGCAGAAGACGATCCTTGAATTTATAGTTGATTATACTATCGCCGCGCCGTTTTGGATTTTTTATGTAGAGAATACCTTGCTTTAAACCTTTTCATCCAGCCTTTATTTGCCCAAAATGATTGCAAATGTTGTTCTATTTTAGTTTGCTGACCTTCTTGTAAATATTTATGTATCTTAAGCGCTTTTTGTTTGATAATGTTCCCGCTCAAAGGTACTATTTTATTTACACAATCATCAATCCATATTGAAAGTGCTTTCTCAGTATTCATAATATTTACATTTTTTGAACAAAAACTTCGTTTAACACCTAATGGTACTTTTGATGTATACTCTCTTATTTCTTCTTCATTCTTTTTTATTGTACGAATAGTAGCTTTATTCACGTTCTCTGTCTGTAACAACTAATAATTTTTTCCTTTCTTTAGTCGGTCCAAAATTTTTACTTTAGTTTCACATGAAATTGTTTGCCTTGTTCGAACTATCTCTTGATTTTCTGCAGACATTTTGTAAATTAAGGATTTTAAAAAAAACAAGAAATTAATTGATCAAACACTTATAAAAAACTTGGCTGCAAATATTAAAAATTTGAAACTCAGGATCTCCTGCACTTTGAGTTCAAACTTCAAACAGAAGAACTCATTCCTAATTCGACGGTACCTAAGGCAGTTTCAGCAATAAAATCATATTAACACAAGGTATAATAGGTTTAGAATTTTATTCTAAAACAAAATACAAATCTAAGCTTAATATTATATTTTACTTTATTATTGAAACTGTTAAAGCGCAAACCACATTCAGTGAAAATCAGCAACAAACCTGAAAGAAAACAGAACAAAGTATCATTCTAACAATAGCAAACAAGTAACTAGATACCTACTTATGTATATAAAGATTGGTGTAAATTATCCTTAACACTTAGTCCAGTGTAGGTTTAGTTTTCCTTCTTCTTTGTAGTCTGTTTTTTGCACCTAAAAATATAATTCTTAACATTGGAATAGTACCTATAAATAAAATATACATAAACACAGATATTATGTACACACACACTCACCACAAAACCAGACGAAAATAATTTCAACTTTTAGATGCACTTTACATAAAACCACATAAAACAAATAGAATAGAACAAAAACAAATAAATAAAAAGAAATACTCGTCTGTACTTACCTTTTACGTGCTTGAAATTTGTCCATTGTCGCACAAGCTTAACATCCTCGACATGTCTTAATGACATTGACAAACAAAAAACGATAGACGTGGCTAGCCCTGAAAATGGTAGATTACGAGTTTCATTAAAAATTATAGAAAAGGTCATGAACACCTGAGATAGGTTTATGTTGAGAGTTAACTTTCAAATATTCTCTTAACGGAAAAAATTCTAGAAAAAATCATGTTTTCCTCACATATACGACTCATGAAATGTTAACAAAATCCAAGCAAAAGAACAAGCAGGTAATTAATAGTTGAAAACCTCTACATCGCAACGGACAAGTTTTTGAAAGCAACGAACAAGGGCATTGAAATCGAAAAAGAACTGTTGGATATCAGTTGAAATTCTCGGCAAAAAAATTAATTGTTATTTTGGAAAACAAAATTGAAATCAATTTCGTCTCGGGCACATTAGTAAAAATCTGTATTCGAGTTTGAACTTTGAGTTTTGTGCACAGCATTTATAGTACGTAATTAATTAGAGAACTTACATTGCATTACATACCATTAATTTGTTTTGTGATAAAATGAATTTAAAATTGTGATTAGAATGTTTCGAAGTGGTTAGTTTTTTATTAAAGCTTATAATGTTAAGGAAAAGGTGTTTTTATTTATACATCGGATTGAAGTAATAACGAGTAAGATTCGTTCAGTAGAGAGGAGTCTGGACTAGCACCCGCCGATTGTGGGTTCGGATCGTGTGAACTTTTACTGGCCTAGTTTTCTTTTTTTTCCATTTTTTTGCAAATGTTTTTTTTTTTTTTGTTAATTTGTGGAAAAGCAGTTCTCTTTGGAAAACTTATTTAGAAAATCCCATACAAAAACTGCCTTAGATACCGCCAAATTAGGAACGGGCTCCTCTGTTTGCTGATTGAACTCCGATTCAAGTTTACCTGGAAATAAACAGCTCGTGAACAAACCGAGCTCGGAATGAGTTTCCTCTACTTGCTGCTCTACCTCCGATTCAAGGTTACCTGGAGGTAAACAGCTCATCATTGAGCTTTTAATTTAAAGGTACCTAAATATCCTAACCTATACCATCCTAGCCGTAACATACCTAACCGTGATAAAAGTTATAACTCACTTATAATTCTGAACAATTTTGCCTTTGATCATAACTCTCTATTTTATCAAGCAAATGACATACATAGTTGAAAATAATTTTACATAAAATAATATTGTATTTTATTCTTTTCAAAAGAATTCTCGAAATCCTGCAGTTTGAAGCCGTGGAATTCGGGGGAAGATATCCGTGTTCTTCGAAACTCGTGCTCTTTAAGTACCGTGTTCTTCGGGAGTTACCTGTGCAGCTGAACGATCAGAGAGATCTTACTAATAAAAGTCCACTCCTTGAGCTAGATTTAATGAAATTGTAATTGTGTGTTTTTGTTCTTTATTTATTCATTTATTTATTTGAACACAGTAGTTCGTTACATTGTCACATACATACATGCTATTAGTTTGTTACGGTTCGTTACGGCAGTTGCAATATGAAGCTGATCTCTTTTGAAGTTTGCACATAGAATAGTTTAGTTAGTAGCTCTGAGGATGCCCTAAGAAGACGAAACGGGTCAGCTTTGTTCGTTTAACAATATAATAATTAAGAAAAAATTTGTGGAGGTAAAAATAAGTGTTTTTGAAAAAAATAATGTTAGTTCGTTTTAATTAATATTTGATAATTTATTTTTTGATTCCTAAATAGACGAGGTATAGTTCGTTGGCATCCTTGTGTTGTACTGTTTTTTGTAAATTGACTAATTTTATAGTAAATAATTAAAAAAGACACTGGACATATAACAATTTGAATGTATTTCATTAGTAAGTAGTATAAGAAACCAGACCAGATAATGACAAGAATGTCCGAGTTTAAGGCTGAAAAATGCGGTGCTTTCGAACTCGTTGCTATACTCCATATGAACTTAAATATTGTAAATCGTGCTTTCAATATCTGTCTCTTTCTCGTCCAACGCTCTTTCAATAGGAATTTTGGAAAGTTTTTGGAAAAGCCACATTAGTTCGATCAACATTATCCCTTACCAAAAAGAGTAAGATTTTAGGCAACTGTTTTAGAAGAGGCAAATTAATGTTAAGTCATTCAATTTTCACTATTTGGGCAATCAGTCCATTGAATTCATTCCTAAGTAACATTATAGGTTAATTATAAAAAATTAAATTATCAATTTTCTTATAACAGTAGTTTATAATAGTAGTTAAATGATTGTTTACATGATTCCAGCAGGTTGCAAAAATCGAAATTTAAAGTCTTATTGATATTCTAGAAAAATGCATGCGTTTTTTCCAAAAATTGCAGAAATTAAATTTAATTAATTTGGTAAGGTAAATAAATATTATTAAAAAATATTTTGTGATTAAAATTCTTGAATTGCGTGATTGTTTCTGCGTGATTTTGTAGTGTAAGTTGACATACCCAATCCAGATAAATTATATTCGCGCATTAAGACTTATTGTTATGTGAATTATATTTCTGGCATAATGATGCAGGGCTTTATGTCATGGCAGATTTGAAAAGAAGACTGATGACGTTCATGTATTGCTAACTTTGGGAGTCTTCCAATTGTTATGTGGTTGGCTGAAATTTTTTTGTTTGATTTTCCTTGTCGGTAAGCACCCTATACTGAAACTAGATCTGAGGAAATATCTGGAATCTGAAGAAAGCTAATCGATGGATTAAAAATGATTAAAAATATTTCCTCTTCCGTGCCAGAGCTTTATCATTAATTATCATTATAATTTATATTTAAATGAAATCCAAACTTTCATGTGATAACTTAAAAATGAATGAATTGTACCACATTGTGCTGGAACCATAGAAAATACACCGTAAAAACTTCGTACTACTTTGTAGGCAATTCAGTGCGTACTCTGTAACTAGTATTTTCTATTATAGTTGAAAGAAACTACACATCACTATAAATTTTAATGAATTTTACACGAAAATGTCTAAAATGAAATGATAATTATAGATATTTGGTTACTGTTCTAAATCTAAAGTAATTCTCTGGTTATTCCGTAAGTAAAATTGTAATGAAATTCTGATAATAATGAATAATTTTCCTTTTTTATATCAGCAGTAGAATCGCATCTAGTGTTTATTTTATGATATAATGCAAACATACATACAGCACATACGTTTATCCAAGATAAACATATGTTTGATATGCATTCAATAAAATATTAAAAAGTGAACAAAGCTCAATAAAGCGTTGAATGAAGAACTAAATTAATCTGTGGTGACGCTTGTCTCTACTCGTCTGAAAAATAATATGCTATGGTAAAAGTTTCTAGGACATTATCGTAATTTTAAGCACTAAAACTGAGTTTGGTACCTTCCCATGGAAGTAATTTTAAAGAACGAATGCAAAACTTACAAACATTGTACGTACTTTCTCACATTTTAGTTACTAATATTAGAATTAGTAAAATTAAGCATTTTATGTAGGTATTATACACACAAATTTGCAAGCTTTAATATAAATTTATAAAATTCCTCTTCTTACAATTATATTACTATAATTGAAGTAAAATTCAAGAATTGTTTTACTGTATACTTTATCGATTATAGTGTTTTGCCTTTAGTTAGCTATTATCAAATTTCAATAATATTCAAACAGATGAAGGCGAGAGTGATTCGCATCCCAAAGACCTCACAAAAAGTCTGAACTTAAGAACTGTATTATATCAGCTGAAAGTTCAACTACAAGTATTATATATACTTATATTACATATATGAAGTGATATGGATTAATTCTATACTAATGTAGGAGGAGTAAAGAAATACCAAGAAGAACAATTAAAAAAAAGAGAGAGTGGTGAGAAGGGAGTAAATTGCATCGATTAGGAGGTGAAGATGTTTTCTCCACCTTCTCCCATAAAATTTCTTTTCCTCTCGAAATCTATTGTCATTAGTGCACAATTTATCTATTTGAAGGTTTCATCCAAAGTATTATTTGAAGTACCCACCTACTTAACTTATTGGAAACAATAAACCAGGCATCAATCATAAAATTGATTACAGGTGCCCATATTAAAAATTCGAACAGAACTTATATAAAAATGATAACTGACTAAGCAGATAATGTTTTCAAACGTGGTGACTTCATCGCGTTTTGTGATCGAAGCCTTGGTATACAGGGCATTTTTAAAGTAAAGACAACCTCTTTAATTACTGTTTCGAAAATTACTGAAAGAACTCGGTGTTAAAGTTAATATTATGTTACTATTTCAGAAAAAAAAACGAAGGTTTATCACTAATATGTAGTACATGTGTCACAAGTTACAACGTATGACTAGGACAACATGCCACTACCGCTATTACTACGTTATTGAACTATGCAGCTAAGGATATTGACGGGGACGTAGTTTATGCCCTTTTGATTTTTGTTGTCAACAAAAGTACATTAAAATTGCTGATTTTGTGATTAAAGCACAGCAACAAAATCGTGTGAAATTTAAATTAAGTTTCTAATGCTATTGGATCCAAGATTTATGTTAAGTTTTATCACAAATGGGAAAACCTTGCTAAAGCTAAGGCATGCTACTTACAACTACAAAGTCTCACTACATGTTTTCGTTGCAACTCCATACATATTATGAAGATACATTCATCTTAAAATGCTCACAAAGCTGAATCACTAAATTTCTTTCTTTTATGTGAATAAAATTGAGCAGTACAAAGTCATGGTTGTGAAGTAGTGACCACTTTTGTTAAAATAAATTCAGAAACTCCCCGAAAATACAAAAGAGATTTCATTGTTTGTGAAAATCCACACCACGCAAAGCCAAAATCAATTGAAACCTTCTGTATTGTTCCTCCACGTTACGCAAAGCATTTCCGTATCATCGACGGTATACACTATATGCACAATGACACAGCACAGTTTTTTTTAAACATGGTCATTCATCAGTGTCGAGCCTTAGAGAGGATCTGATAAAAACCGCGAGCATGCTGTATTCATCGTCCATGGCTGATTTAATAATAGTTTTACGATGGCATTATTCCAAAGAGCCAAAGAGGGATAAATAATTGCTATGCAGATTTTCTACAGTTGCAAAGGCTAGACTGTTTTAAGTTTGCAGGATTAAATAAATTGTCAGCAGAGCGTTAAACCATTCGATTAAAATTAACAGGCTATCAGCGCTATCTAGGTTTTCTTTTGTTAAATAAAAGCGATTTGTCATCACATTTAACCGGGCCAAGGGGCTTCGTCCAGCAGCAGCATTATTTCTTCGGTGTGTCCTTCAGCCGAGATCATACACTCAAAATTTTTAAGTTTCGGGCATATTAAAATATTTTGACGCCATCAATGGAAATAAGTTTTCTTTCCGTGTTTGGGGCTTTCAAAAACTTTAATTGAACGAAAAGGATATTAGCTGCAACTGCAGTATTAAGGCCGAAACACAGTGTGTGCCTTAGCGCAGCCGGCGTTTGACAGTTGCTGTAGAATACAAGAAAAAGTTAGCCAAATTCTAATGGTGAAGTCGGCTGCGCCCACTGCTCTTACCAAAGGTTGGGGTTGTTGTTTACAGTTAGCAACTGATTTGGTTTTACTGAATTCGGAAGTGTCTTCTCAAGGAAAGTTGATTGGTTTGATGCGAGATGTGGGGTTAATTTATAACTTAAAATGCCAGAATTATAGAAATCTAGAAAAAAAGATTATAATCAGGAAATAAAAGTTGTCAACACTAACACTGTGTAGTTCACTACACCCGAAGTTGTTAAACATCGGCTGAGTGTGTGTTTCGGCCTCTAGCCTCTATATTTGATCTCAAACAGTACAAAATTCGGGTTTACAAAACTTTCTTCCAGTTGGGCAACAATAATTTTTAGTAATTGCAATTCATTTTAATTACGTCATGCCAAAAGTTACTAGTGCTGAAATTAAAAAAGCAGAATGAAGCGGCGTATTTTCCTGTTGTAAGAAATCAATATTTCTTGTCAAGTTTTTAAGACAATCTCACAAAAATTTTGAAACCTAAGCTTGTTGCAAAGTGGGGTGTGGAGTTTTGCTTAAAGTGCTCTATTCAAGACCTAATCAGTAACCAGGAAAACTATTGTACCTACATATATTATAATTGCTGGATTCGGATTACTGACTTTTGCAAACAAGACCCTTTCCCACGTGCGTGGCGAATTATTTATTGTATTTGTTTGATTTTTCTGTCATAAGTGCTCAAGTGCATCATGTTTCAAATTACTTATTAAGAAAGTTATCAGTGCGCTTGGGATGTGGTTTGGGTGGTAGCTACAAGTAAAGAAAGGAAAAGTAATAGTTAAATTTTTATTAGACGGATTTTATATAGAAATTTGATAATAAAGGGTAATATCAATTAAAGCACGCGACACAGTAATTCTAGTGTGCGCTGTATGAGTAGATTACCTCCGAAATAATAAAAAAATGTAATTCACTAATCGATTGAAATTGTTATGACGCGTGACCTACTAAGCGACGTGCAAGAAAACAACTGAACTGCTAAATAATATCGATAGATGACAACGAGGTTCACGGAGGCTTCATAATGTAAGTAAATTAATCAACGGTGTTGACCAATAATTCCACAGTATCATAATTGGATAATTGATGTAATTATAAGAAAGTTAAAAATTGTATAAGGTAAATAAATAATAAATACAGTATAACTCGAATCAAGCATTGCGTAGTATCATTATTTAGAGTTGAGCTAAATTAGCTACTTCGATATAAGAACGAGAAGCTGAGCTTCTTTAAGTTACCCCCGCTTCTCCATCATCCAAACAATGGCTCACTTATACAAAATTATCGCAGAGTTGAACTTTTATTAGCTACTTCCGCATCTGCTGCACGAAGGCTTACTTATCTACAGCATACCACTTAAGTGATGGTTTTTAAGTAGTAAAAAATAACTACCGTTTGCAAGAAAATTTACCACAAATAGGTGGTATCATAGAGCTAAACTAACCAATGGCGAGAGGGAATGGAAAAACTACACGAAACTACGGAATTAATATAGGAAATAAATTAAGAATGCTAAAAGGAACTGTGTAAGTATATAATATGAAGAATCTATGGAGATGGAAAAGGAGAAGTCATGTGTGTAAAACCTGGTTAAAGAAATCGTAAATAGATATATATGAAATCTATTTTGAAGATGGTAAAAGCACATAGTGGACAAATTCAAAGAGTACTTTCTATAAGCTCGAAAGAAAATGAATAGTGAAATGCCAACACTGTAGTAAACAGATCTTTTGAATTGCGCGGAAAATCAATTTAATTTTAGAATATGAAGTGGTGAAGAAACAAAAAATGTTCGAAGTGGAATAAAAAAAATAGACTATAAGTTTTAAGTGCTGAAATTATTAGTTGGATCTTGAATCGTGTTATTAATAAATCGTTAATACATGGAAAATTTCCTGAAGCATAGAGGGAATCATTATTAGTTAAAAGGTAAAAAATATGAAGGAAAGTGTAGAATTCAGGACAGTTATGTGATAGGATTTTAGAAAAAGGAGTACAAATTTAATTAGAAAATATAACTAGAGGTAAAGTGTCTTATAGCTAAGGAACAAGAGAAAACAAAATAATTGCATGACATGCAAGACAACTATAAATTGTACAGTGAAGGAATGGGGCACTGTAATGCTAATAGTAGCTGTGTTCCTTTGTTTACCTTATTCTAGAACTCCGATATACTGGAGAGAACAAATTGTTCTGCCAATTGAAGTGAACTATTTGTACTGTTCGATTTATTTAAATCTTTCTATGAAAAGGTATGTGGCGTTCTTTTGTGTATCTTTTGTTCTGCTCTGTTCTGTGAACACCAAAGAACACAGCTAATATTTTTACAATTTAAGAGAGCATTCGAGGTTATAGACAGACAAATTCTTCTATTAAAGCTTGAAAAATATGTTAACGAGTACAGTTGGGTTAGAAGCTATTTAGAGCTTAGAAGACAGAGGACCAGAGTGAATAACATGCCTTCGAAGCAGTTGAAATAATGCCACAGATATTAGTGCTGAGGACATTATTGCTCTTGGTATATATTTATAAACGATAATAAGTGTGCGTTGAGTCATTTAAAAATTAGACTGGTAAAGATGTAGAAGTAATTTTGAACGACATAATAAGACATTTAAATAAAATTTGTGGAAGAAAAGATTGAAATTACATATTAAAAAACACTAAGTTCATACCCATAAATTGTACGCATAATAAGGACTTAAAAACTGATTGTGAAAAAATATATGAGTAAGGGAAATTAAGTATCTAGGTGTTATTATCAATAGCAAATTAAGATTTAATGGACATTTTGCTTATATGTATTTGTAAAAAAAATTGGATAAAAGTCGCACACTATAGAAGAATTAGAATATTTATGACAATTGAGTGCAATAAAAATATGTAATGTTTAAATAAAACCCCATTTTGTGTATCACTCTTCAATACTAATTTTATGTACAAATTAAACGTTAGAAATAATTCAAAAGCTTCAAATTAGATTCCCGGCAATTAGAATGATGCGAAACGCCTTCTTATCATTTTTAAAATTAGAATATTTATGGGAGAAAATTAAGATGATATGAAATATTGAACCATATAACTTCAGATATAAATTTTCAATTAGGCTTATTTAATAGAAGTAGGACACAACACACAACATTATTAGGGATTCTAAAAATTTATTAGAAATAAAAAGAGAAAATAATTATAATATTTTTATACCCTAGATGAAATCTATAGGGTATAATAAGTTTGTCATTCCGTTTGTAACACCTCGAAATAAAGATGGTAGAGCAAAATGAATTGGACACCCACGCATAATATCAAAAGTGATTTTGATTTTTGCATATCCGTCTGTACGCACGATAACTCTGCTGAAATTTTGTACACGGACTCTAAAAAAAAAAGTAAAATTAAGTTCGAAAATGAGACAAATCGGGCAACTCCTTCGTGGGGTTGCCATACAAAAGTTTCGTTTTCCACTATATGTTTGGACACTGCCTGAGAACGCATCGATATAGAAGCTGAAATTTGGTACATGGTGTTTTCATTACACTAGCAAATAAAATTTTAAAAATGGACTAAATCGGACAACTCCTTCTTGGTGTTGCCATATTTTTTACGTATACTTTGAAAACGATCAGTCCAAGACATTTTTATTGCACTAAAAACTTCTTCAGAATACGAGATCCTATAAAAATGGTTATAATCATTTTTTTCTGTCGGACTAACCATTCTATATGCGAAACACCACTTCAAAAATCAAACTTCCACAGAAGGGTGGCAATACGAAATGTCATACGGGCATTCATCTAGGATATCATAAGAATTGGTCTTAGACCAATTCTAGCCTTTTTACTTGTTAAATTTATAAAGGATAGAGCAATTTAATGAATTGAAGAAATAATTATAATATAAAATGTATATAAAATATTATGGATTTGTGCTAATAAATAATTATCTTATATTTTTTCTGCTTTTAGGCAGGACTGATACTCAGGGTTGTCAACAACTCCCATCTTTGTTGAACTCAGCCGTCAAGCTCCATTCAGTATACAAAACATATAAAACATCTGTACTAGAAGTTGGGGGGGCAACGTACACTTCCTAATCGATCGTATTACGCACTTAAGCATTTAGTTGAACTTTGATCCAATTTGTAATTATTAATTTTATTCTTTTCAAGAATTTGAAATTATTTATCTATTTCATTTTCAAATTTTTCAAATTCAATTTGTTAATCTTCAAATAAACAAATCAAATGTCACTGGACTTGTTATTGTTGCTTTAATGTTCATACACGAGATAATAACAATTGAATATCTTCATTGTTCAACCACAAAAAAAAATCTGTACAAGAAACGAATCAAAGCATTTTTTCAAGAACAAACACGCTTGTTCTATGTGCAGTTACCCTCGACTTGGATATATGAGTCTAGCAACTCCTGGAGAATTCTTAGAAATTGTCTCTCCATTGATTTGAAGAAAAGAGTTTTAACCAACATATCTGCTATTTGATTTACCCTTGCGTCCTATACCAAAGATAGGACAAACCGAAATCTTCAGGTAAGTCTATTGAATGTAAAATGGAGTATCAGTTCGATCTCTTCACCTTCCCTACCACAGCCTTTGGCTCTTACCAAGGTTGAGTTTAATGCCTGCTATATATTCCTATCATTCGAAGACATCACCAGTGACTGGAAAAGCTTCTTCTCTTGTCACGAAATAGAATGGTTGTTGGCATAAAGTGGTACTGTTGTTTATTACGTGTCACTTTCTTTTATTTGTTTAAAATTTTCTTTTAGAACACTTTCAAATCTTTCTTTCTTTTTTATTATTTCTAATGTCATTTTTACATTTATTTTCAAATAACTAAATTTCCATTTTTAATACTTCCAAACAATAAAAAATCCTTTTTATTTTATTTTTATACCTATAAAATCGAATTTTATTTTAACTAAGATAATTATTTCGGTCTTAACACCTTTTTGTCAACAGAGATGATTTGCTGAGAGCATTCAATCCTTTTCTTGACATTGTCTATGACGGCTTAAACATAAATTTGCCGCATCAAATCAAAATGTTGTAATAACACTCAAAGTGGTTTGTAAACGGTCTTATAGGGTTGAAAAAAGGCTAAACAAAGGCACACGGTGTTTGGTACATTTAGAAAGGAGTAAAACTCCTGCATAGGAATCTGAATGGTGAATATGTACATATGTTCGATTGAAAATAGCATCAATCCTAATAATAAGGTCTTTTGGTATAAAAGCACACGACTTCTTCTTTTCTTAATGTTTTAAATTACGATTCTAATAAGTCGTTCAATTTGCACACTATGTAGTTGCAATCTTTTTGCCTACTCTTTTAAATCTGTTTATAGTAACGAATCCGTTGATGAATCGGTCAGGATAGTCACCTCGGTCCTTTATTGCTTGAGCCTTTCATTGATGATGTAACAACTTGCTTTGTTTTTTTCCAAATGTCTTATATTTACACGGATGATTTAAAGCTATTCGTTAGAATAAACTCTCTTAATGATTGCTTTCTACTGAAGAATGATCTCGATATTCTTTTTAATTGGTACGCTAAAAATAATTTACATCATAATATATCAAAATGAAAAACAGTTACATTTCATAGCTTCTCTTGTCCTGTCTTGTTTGATTATAAAATAAATTACGTTGTAGTTTCTCGAACAATTGATATTAACGACTTAGGGATTTATTTTGACTCTAAATTGGCGTTTACCTCACACATTAATACTATTATTAGTAAATCGAGTAGTTTAGGTTTCTGTAGTATGATTATCCAACGGTAGTAGATTAAAAACACGGTGAGAAGCTTAACAAGCAGATCTCACAGAGGGGAAGCTTTATAAAAGCAGATCCCCGTTTCTTCTGGGCAAGCTAGAACTAGCAGATGCCCTGTTGAATTAAAAGACGCAGCATAATTATAGTCAGAATACTAATTTTTTTTATTGGAGTATCGCTAGCTTATTTATATAGACGTGAATTTGCTAGCCTAAACTTAATTATGGTTAATACATAATACATTTGCGTACATGCTCGTGATTTGGGGCATGTTATGCCAAATTGCTTATTTGAAGTTATGTGCTTAGCTTCGGAAAAGATGTGACGCAAGTAGTTTGACCCGTATTACGGTGGTTGTAAAATATGTAAACAAACGCGTGTAAACAATTGCAGTCACTTCTTATGGTTGCGACATACATTTGTTTGAACGCATGTTTTGCATACTTGCAATAATATCATCGATCGTATTTATTGTGATCGATTAATAGAGCAATGCGTTTCGGGTCAATTGAATAATGCAGTAATGCAGAATGTGTCGGTATTCTTGTATTTTCAATTGTTTTATAATTTGTTGGTTTTTGTTTCATGTGTGCCAATTCACATCACATTTCCTAAAGCGCAGCTCCAAAAACTTTCAAAACTTTCAGATCGTCAAGACATTATACTTACTTTTCGCTCGTGAGATCCATTCTTGAATACATCCGTTGTCATTGTTGTGTTCATATTATAATATAGGTTTGTATGTATATACGATACATCCATACACTCATACATACATACATATATACATATAATATATACATGCATTGAATCCACTCAAAAAACCTTTACAAGGTCTATTTAATGGAAAGTATATTAACAAAATGATAGCCTACACAATACACTGAGAGGCAAATTGCTTGGCATGTAAAGTCTGAATTTTCGCCTCGAGGCTTCCTGTACCAATCTTACTTGTGAGAGATAAATTCGTCTGATTTGCTTTCAGTAATCAACATTTATGTTCCTGAAAGACCAATACGTTCAAGCGATCTTGTGTATAATTAATTATGGCTATATCTATATCAAATTGCGTATCTAATTATAATTCATTCTCGTCAGTTGCAGATATTTGCCTGACTAGAGAAAAATGTAAAAGTACGACGTTCGAAAATGTTTTGTCGTTACGTAATTAGTAGATCTTAATAAGGCAATAATGAACAATTTTGTTTTCGTAATAATAGGTACGTTAATAAACTCTGTAAGATTGATTGATTCAACAAATAATTAAATAAATAAAAATGCAGTATTAACAAACATAACAACTCTTTTAACCCTCATGTGAGCCGATATGAAATTCTCCGATTATGAGCGACGTTGTACAAATGTTCCACAGAAACTTTACAACTTCTAGCGCAAGATAACGTAGGAGCAATCGGTATGCAATCGAGAACGCAGAAAATTTACATAATATATTCCATCTAAGTCTGCGTGTGATGTAAAAAATTCCTATCCACTATGTGCAATTAATCCAACACGCTGTTAAGGGTTTGTGCCATAAATATAAAAACAGTGGTAGAAATATCGCTATGGAATATGGATAACTTTTTTACGATACGGCCACTAGATTGATTTTTGAGGTCATAGAATCTCGCCGTAGTGAAAACACTGAAGAAAAATAAGCAATATATGTATACCCTCACAAATTCTTGCTAACAAATTACGGAACCACTGTCGTCTCTGTTTGGATTTAGTCCAGACAAAACCACTATTTGTTCAAACAAAAAAAGTGTAACACTCTTATCAACAATGCACATACGAAGCAAGTGGCCTAAAAAATAAACCAAAAATTAGACACTACTACAACAATGTAAACGGTGGCGTTGACTATATTGTTATGGTCGTAGCATACTGCACGCAGCAGTATGCTACACTGACGCTGGCTGCATCATGTATGCGCGGGCGCGGGGTTTTACTTAAAAATTGAAAATAAAAATCAGTAAAAAGCAGTCTTGAGTAAAGTTAAGGAAAACGGAGTGCTTCGATGTTTTGTATGTGCCAAGATTTTTGTTGATGAGTAGTGATTAGAAACTGGACGTTGAAGAACCTGTTCGTGCTGAGAAGGATTCGAAAAATGACGGCTGGAAATTTAGCTCTACTTCAGAGAGATATTATTCAAAAGTTTTTGCTGTGAACAAATGGCGCTTCTATACCTAGCCCCGTATCAGTAAGGCGCCACATTAGCGAGGTAGCTTCAAATAGTGACGAAAATCCTTCAAGAAATAGAATCGTCCCCCAATGCTTTGGTATCCTGCACTATTTTCGACCTGGACTCTATAACCTCTCCAATGAAAAATTGCGATAAGATCAACTCGGCAACATTCAAGTCTCATAATATAGGAACGGACCAGTTGTAGTTGGTGTAACAGACATCGTCGCATTAAAACAAATTATATGGCATTAGGTCTAGGAAAGAAGTGATAAGAAGCAAGAAGACGCTATGAAGCAAGCTACGGGAGCTTGTTTTTTAGTCAGACAGCTATAAGTCGTCCGACGTGGAGTTTGCAACTTTTTAATTGTTCATCATATCAGAACAGTAGAATTTGCCACAAAAATAATTGGTAAACATAAAATAACTAATTATTTTTTCTTTGTCTCCCTTTTCGTATAGATTTTTCTTGGATGTCTGGAACTAGTGGATTATAGAAGTGGGATTATTTGTAATTATAGTTAGAGGTTGGGATTTACCAACCTCATAGGGTTAGCTTGGTCAATGGGATTTACCAGAGGTTTTTAGTTTAGCTTATTTTTGAGTATCAGTGAAGAAGCCGCCTTGTATAAACATCAACTTGGACGTCAGCATCAACAATAGGAAGCATGCTCACGAATACTATGGATATAAATCACATACTTCAAAGCTCACATAAAGTTTTTTTGTTTTATTGCTTTTGTTCGGTAAAGGTCAGATAGTTTTAGTTGACTAATTAACGGAGAAGTAAACATTTCATAGTTTGTTGAATTTAGAGTTAAATATTTTACTAGAATTTTGTGACTTGTTCAGTAGGAAGAATTGAATAGTAAAAATAAATAGATTTGAACATTAAAAACATCGGCATTTATTAATTATTAATCATTTTTATATTTTGTGACTTGTTCAGTAGGAAGAATTGAGTAGTAAAAATAAATAGAGTTGAACATTAAAAACATCGGCATTTATTAATTATTAATCATCTTTATATTCATTGAATCAGTCCTATACCTGATTCGGGAAGTTAATGATGACCACAAGCGTTGATACAATAGCTAACCTCCTGCGCAAGTGTTTCGTATAACTGCTGAAACACCATGTACATACTTTCTTTTGTACGAAAAAAAAACATTTTTTGAATATCATGTCTACGTCTAAAAGTTCTTATTGAAACAAATTTTGTCTAGATTGTTCAGGTTTCAATTAATTCATTTTTAAAAGCATTTTCCCTGACTTTATCTTAATTGTGAGCGGTACACGTGCTAAACCTGGAACAAATGTACTGTGCATTGAATTCATAGTTATAGTTGACTTTCAGTGATTAAGTTTAGAGCTATATCCTTTTGTGTCAGTATAGTATCGGATGTACATAACCTTTAGTTTTAGTGGATAAATATCGGGCAAGATCGCGACAAGTTCTCTGGTAGTCAAAGAGAATTCGAATTCAGAATAAATATTGTAGGTGACAAGCAAAAGGAAGAAACCTATTATTTGTAAGGTCGTTAGTAGTAGAACAGGTTGCATCAAGATGGAATTTAATGTAATAAACGAATTTATAACGTTGTAAAATGCTGCACTTTTAGCTTTTAACCTTTCACTCTCCTGGAGCCCTCTTGCTGTAGGGGTTGAAAAGGTCCGCTCCTCTACCCTCTTTCAGGTCAGCACAGGGACACTGAAATAATTTGCTGCCCTCAGTATCAAATGGGTGGAGGGGGCAAAGCAGCCGAAGGCACGTCACCTGACCAAGATTTAGGGCCGTATTCACCAATCCATTTAATTGAAATTTCATTTTAATTTCTATTTTAATGCTCCCGTTAGAGAGGGTTAGGGCTCACTGAAATTAAAATTAAAGTTATATATGCGTTATTATAACATAAAAGTGTGCCCTAACCCTCTCTTACAGGAGTACTAAAACAGAAATTAAATTAAATTTTAATTAAATGGCTTGGTAAATACGGCCGTATTGCGTTATTTTGATTAGTTTGAAGAAGAACTGGGGGCTCACTTCAATATATTTCGCGTTAAAACATTTACTATTGGTACATTTGTACCTCGTCGCTTACATAAGGGTTAAGAATTTGCGGCTGAAACTTTTTAAATTCAAAGTATAAGAGTCTATTTACGTCATTTTGCTCAGAATTACAAATCAAAACTGACATAAAAACATTTTACAAAATAAATCATACAATTGCAAAAACTGATCTACTCTACAACTACTCCAAAGACACATAACATAACACAGCGTTAACGAAACAACTTAACGAAGCAAGCTAGTTTGTGGAGTAGTGGCAGAAGGTATTGGTGTTTGCTACGAGCTCTTCTCATATAACACTTTGTTAGTACAGAAGTCGATATCTGCGTATTTCTTGTCTGTGATACAACCCCTATAAAGTGAAAACGACGTCACGGCAAGTATCGAAAATATACCTATAGAGACCCTCGTCACCAATTTTCAAGGGAATGGCCCGAACCTTGTCACGAAATATACCAAATGTCTCAAGCTTCAGGAGCTCTTCATTGTGGTGCGTTTCCATAAGTGAGAACGATATAATATTTCTACTGTCCTCTTCGATTACCCTCATATCTAGGCTTGGCTGTATTTTTAAGGTTAGTGGTATTTTCGAGCACTCCCCCACCTAGTAATGCAAGTGAAAATGGCTAGCCGTTGAATATAATGCGGTTGTCCGTTTTGAGATATGCGTCTTGAGAATATCTGCTTGTATCATTCCGGCTGGAGTTGATGACATCGACTGCAACATGTTTGACTTTGTTCCATAATGTAGGGCAGTAATCGGCTTTGGTGTTGAGGCTGAAGCCGCTCTTATTATTTCTACTAGTTTTGTTTTTGTACCTGTCTAGCTTTGAGCCAATAGTTGTTTGTATAGTACCAGTTAAAACGTTAATGTTGTAGCTGTAATGTAGAGGCAAGGTTACCAGCAGTTACTACGTCTTCTGAATGCTACCGTTCGTGGATGCTGTCCGGCAGAAGTAAAGTTTGTTTGTGTCATAGTATTTAAGGTCTTTCGGTAGAGGAAGGCTTCGTCCTTGAACAATATTTCGCCTCTTCTGGCGTGATGAATGCGTTCCATGACGAGTGTAAACCAGGGCTGACTGTGGGTGGAGTTCGTGAATAGTTAGCGCACAGCGCACGTACCGTGATATTGTCACAGTTACTGTCACTGCGGGCGCTTAATTCTGGAAATATCTTCATTTACCAGAATAGCACTGGTAATGAAACTGCATATAACGTCCAAACTAAGCCCATAGTGCGTGATAGACCCGCTACCGTGTGCGGTCTTTGAATGGCTTTCGGTGATTGCTCTTCTTACTAATAACGTGCAGGTGATGCGTGAGCTTGACGTTCAATTAATAATCAAGGTACACAGAACAGTTTGAGGGTGCAGAATGATCATGCCGACCCTATGTCGACTTAATATCTAACACGGGTTCAGCTGTAAAACAAATCGCAGAAATCAAGAAGACCCAATGCCGACTTGAGGGCACTGTGTGAGTAGGTGGCAGGGGCGGCTCCTCATTGGAAGCAAAGGAAGCACTGCTTCCCTTGACAAAATAAAAAAAATCCAAACATAACATTTTGCTTTAAAATATTCTTAGAATATTTAAAAAAATGTATAAAATTTAAAGAAGTTTACTCCTCTGGCATCACTAGATACAACCTGAAATATTTTATAAGTATCGCCCAATTTTCTCCTACAAACTAAGAACATACCACCCAGCCCAATGTCATTATATCGCTACTAACATTCTGTATGGTACGCTGTCCAAACTGTAGCGTATGACCCACCCACCATCATTCCACCCAGCACCAGATCCACCCCGATTTGTCTTGTCAAGCAAGCTACATAATATTCGCGTGGTATGGATGGAACGGCATTAGAATCAAACACCGTTGCCACTGGCATCGCAGTGACGCTGAAATCCCTACAGCGTATTTACAACAACAAAGCCAATGTAAAAAGTTAAATACATTTAACTTTTTAGACTCATCTTCACTCAAGAGTTTGCATGCGTACATTGCTATGGTACGCTGTCCGCAGCGTAGCGTTTGGCAATTGATTTACACCCCCTGACAGTATCTTTCATTGATTAATTCAGAAGTATATGCCGGTGCGGGTGGGTGTCGGTCTTGCTCACGATTTATTTAAATGCTGCCAGATGTTAACAAATTCGTAGCTTTTTTTTAAATAACTGTTATCCGAACTTCGTGACGAATATTGTGAAATTTTAGGAATAGTAAACGTGGATGGATTTACATGGGATTTTTTGTTTTAGAATTAGTCAGTGGGCTTAATTGTTTACGTTTTTGGGGGTTTTGGGGGGAGGATGGTAGCTACACTCATGGTGTTGTCCAATTTTGGCCGTGTGTAATACCAAATTGAAGCTTTTGATGAGATTTATTAAATGGCATATTTTCTTTTGCTCTGTAAGAAACTTTATAACCGACTTTTTTCACCCGAATATCTTTAAAATGCGTGATTTTCGAATTTGTGTACAAAGGAGGGTTTACGTTCTTGCGGGGGCTGATTTTTCTTTTAAACGCTTCCGCATAATGTTTTACATATCTCATGTGAACATTTAAATTTTATATGTTTAACCGAAGGGTTTGATGTGAAATAAATTTTCCAGTTTTTTCGTGTACAACGTTTTTACATGGAAGTACTTACTTTAAAGTGCGATAATCTTCTAAACTATACTTACCGCAGAGGTAAAAAATTACATCACAACATTCTCAAAAGAACGTAGATGGGAGTTAATATGCATATATTAGATAGATTATCAGTACGTTTACATGAATACTTGAAGCATACTTGAAGTATGCTTGAAGTAATCAAAATATCATGAAAACGCTCATTCAATCCGTAAATTTCAACTTAAGTAATTGGAAAATTAAATTCAAGAAAAATTCAACTCAAGTAATTGGAGTTAATTCAATCAACCGCCCTACCTGAGCTTCAAGTGGATTTCAAGCCAAGTATTTATGTAAACGTACTGTATGTCCTGTTTTATGGGTTTTTAGCAAAAATGTAATGATTAGAAAATAAAATATATTAAAAAAACTTTTTAAATAAATAACTTTCATAAATAAATTACAGGCTAAGTAAAAAATAATTTTTTCTTTCACCCAAGAAAAGTTTAATTAAAAACTTAATCTACCCAATAACAATATTTTAATATTATATTATCTCGTTTGACTTTAAATGTTTGAATGTTTTTTATTATAAAATTTTTTTAAACATATTTTATTCATATTGTGCAAAAATAAGATATTGACTATCTATAATATTACGTACGTTTCTGTTTAATTGCGAGAGAATGTAGAATTCTTGCTTTTATTTGAGTATTCCGGCGAACGAGTACACCTAAGTATAATAATAATGGTAATTGAATTGAAAAGAATGAATTCGATGATTAGATTTTTTGCGTACGTTGTGAAAGGGGATATTGAGTGAAATTTTTGTATTTGCTTAATTATGGTGCTGGCAGTATTTGCTGTGAATGGATTAAATGAAAGATATGTTTGCATAACTGATTTATTTAACGATGATATTGGCTTCCTTCTCTTTCAAGAGCAAGAATAAATATGAATATTTATATTGTGTATTATTGACATCATTGACTTTGATACATGTATAATTACTTATAGTAGCAATGAAATAGTCTGAAAAGCGGAGCTATAATTTACATAAAATGTATTGCTTCCCTTCTTCTGAATCCCACGAACCGCCACTGGTAGGTGGAGTCCCGTGATGCTGTCGTTTGGATACACTTAAGGATGAATTACAATCACTGACATATATGTATTAAGACTGGACTGAGCCATTCTATCTAATTCCTATGGTCAAAAATAGCACAAATCTTGGCTAAAATCTATTTATCTCTTTCAAGCTCAAAATGTACACGGAATAGTAACCACGGCTGTACTAATTGGAATGCATTGGAACTGACATAAAAATTCAGACAGATATATTGTTTATATACGTCTATCTCTTACAAGCTCAATGAAATTTGACAACAAATCAGCAGAGGTGCAGATTTTTCAGTAATATTAAAAATTAATTTTTGCATTAATTAAAATAAGTTCAACTTCCTAAATAGTTTTAATTTAATGCAATATTATTTTATAACATCTTTAGTGTTTCCAATTGACAAATAATAATTAATTATAAATCGGTGTGCAATTGTACGAAATAAAGGGTTTTCTCAGACTGTTCAATAATTGTGTCATTTTTTAAGCAAGAACGCTGAGTCCATTCTTATTATATATCAGTGATTACAATGGACGCAACGGAACGGAGAGAAACGTCAAACTGGTTTTCTTTATATGTTTTCAAATGAACGGAGAAAATCGCAGTAGTATGCAACAAGTTTGATAAAATCTGAATTTTACGCAACAGAACGGATGAACATGACCTTTGCATAAGTGGATTGTTTATCTCGATTGTGCGATAGGGATTTCAATAAACAACACAATAATTCGTACACCGTATTTTCATTCTTGTTTGTTTAAAACAAACTGCTGTGTGTCATTCTCTTTCATGTTCCTAAAGACAATATTGTAATATCCCGTAGCGTTTCTATTATAAATAGCAAATTCAATAGGGATCCATAATTTTCTCCATATTTTTCGACTTAATTTTACCTCAACTTTAAATTAACTATGCGTGCATTGTAAGCAGCTGGCGATATTTGACATTTCTCTCCGTTCCGTTGCGTTTCGTTGCGTCCATTGTAATTCAGCCTTTACTAGGCACTAAGGGACTGCTTGATAAGGAAATCTCTGCAAATGAAAGTTTATGTAATTCATGTAAATAGGCATCGGGGATGTCGCTGGTAAATCCATCTCTTTCGTTTTGATTAAAGTTGTCTTCTCCTTATATTTATTTATCTCTTGTATCAGGTACTTCTTTATTTTTTACAAAGAAAATTTATTTCCAACAATTCGGCTTTCCAAGTTTTAAGTTTTTCACATTTTATTGTTTTGTTGAGTTTATAAAATTTAAAAAAAGTAAAGGCTGAACTACAATAGACGTATACGTAAGTACATTTACTTACGTAAAGCGAACGCGTCTTTAAATATAACAGGCGTAGACAAATTAACCTTAACTCGTCTGAGGGGAACTTTCGTTAAGTTTAAAAGTCAAATTGCAGTCAGTAAAGGTGCGGTAAAAATCGCTCATTCGGTAAGAACGTGATGTGTGAAAATAGTAAATTATTGCTAAATGATTAAAAGTGCAATGTTAAAACTAAAATGGAATAAAAATGGAACTGCGAATTAATAGAAAGCACAAATCTTCAATTAAATCAACTTCCATTTGATAATTTTTCACTTTTACCACTTTTTAAAATTGAGCACATTACATATCAAGATAATCACCTTTACGGAATGTGATATATATTTAGGCTAAAAATATAAATTTTTCGTAAGCAAACTTCAGTCTCGTTCAATTTCGTAAAGTTATCTAAGTCTATTGTAGTTCATTCAGCTTTAAGTCGATCACAGCCGTTTTTGCAATCTAGCGAATGTACAGTGTGTAACAAAAGTTTCGCCACACTTACCTTTTACTCTAGTAAAATTGTTTAGATTTTCTGCAGTCGCGCCCTTAATAGAAGCAGTTATTGTTGAGGTTGGACTCATTATTGATGGTACGACCCTTCGGTCTTCTAGAGTGGCCTTACTTAACCTGTTAGCAGAAATTCGGGGACAGAAACGTATCTGACTATTTCTCAGATGTGAGTTCGCTAAATGACCAATGGCGACTAATAGAGTAAATAATAGATTGATAAAAGACACAAAGTGTAACAAGTTCAAATACGTCATTGGCATGGCAACTTGTTTTTTTCATTGAATTTTCAAGGGGAGTATTAAGAACACCAAATTGCATTCAGTGTCAGAGGGTTTACATAAATCTATGGCCTTCTCCTTCCTGTCTTTATTTTCTTCTAGCCTATTTATTTTTACTTTGCAGTGTAATATTAATTGTGAAGGATTACTCCTTTTTATAAAACTATAGGATACCCGCATTTTACAGCAGAGAGGGATGGACAAAGAAAAAACGTTTTTAAGTGCTTACATTTCTAGCTATATACCTACGTATAATTTATGTTACGTACTATGTTTGTATACACATTAAAATCCATTGAAAATGAAAATCTCCTTATAAAATGATTTCAATAATTTTGAAATATTTTATTTCCGCCACTACCAGTAGAGTAAGCCCCCCGCTTCCACTCTTAAAGCAGGTGGATTAGTACATACATATTTCCCTCTCCCCACGGTGTTTCTGTATTTCCTTTGAGTTACAAGCAGTAGGTAGAAACATTTCCTACGCCTTTCTCATTTAGAACTAGAAATGCTGAAAATAAACTGTAAACATCTACGTTTTCTCTGCAGCTTCAAGTTTCCTGATGGGTGTGTTAATTAAAATGAACAAAATCTTAGCCCCCCGCTATACGCTACCTCGACGAGTGAGCTTTCATCATTGTACGAGCGAATAGTTGCTATGCTGGAAAATCATCCCCAGTTCGTCTTTATTCTATTCCCCGGTTTTATTTCAGTTTCTTTTTTCTGTTCTATTTTTCACTTTTTTAGTTCAACATTTTCCTTGTAGCGAGTGTTTACTTCCTGGTCGGGGATGTGTATTACTGGAATTTTCTTTTGGTGTCATTGACTGGATACAATAACAAGAACTAAGGGTAAGTGGCATTGCGAGCCCAAAAAAGGGATAGGACTGGCTTTACTAATACAGAGCTTGACACGATTACTTTATAATAACGGAAATTGAAGCACATGTGGGCTTGTGAGCCTAGGCTAATAAAATGAAATGTGTTAACTTTTTGAGAGGGCACGGTAAGAGGATGATGGCTTAATGCAGAAAGAATTTCATGGAAGTATGTGAAGAGTAAATCCGGAGACTTTAGAGAACTTTTAGGAAGGTGCTTTTGGTTCATTAATGGGGAGATTATGTTAAAATGTTGACGGAGATAAGCGAGTATAAGAATTAAATAATGAAATGAGTGCTTAACTATAGCCAGTTTTAATTTACTTTACTGAATGTAAAAGGTGATTAAAAGAAGACTATTAGCACTAGTAAGGTAGTTTTGTTGATGGCTCCAAAATATCGGCCAAGAAAACTAATTCTAACAAGAAGGAGAAAAAACATCCTGCATACATTTAAAGAAAATACACCAAGTTACATATCGCACCCCCAATTAAAGACAACTCAAAAATCTTGTATTTGAGTAATAGACGTTTAAACATTTCTTTAGTCGCTGTACAAATTCAAATTTTTCAGCATTGGTGTAGTTTTGTCTTAGTAGTCAGTAGGTATATATGGTAAAATTGATGATTTTTGAGTTGTAGTGGTCTTGCACTGGAGGTGCGATATTGACCCTTATTTGGACACTTAGATCTGTGCAGACCTTTTCCTTAAAAAAGAGTTCACCTAGCACCCTAAAACTTCATGATATCCTCAACTGATATTTATGTCGGCAATGAAAATAAGTCGAATCTTTTTGAAATTTCCAGGCGAAAGCGCACAGAACTGCAGAAGTGGTATTACTCGTCTAACAGATGTAAAGGTCTGGTCTAAACCTATATATTTCGAAACAAAATTTGTATGGAATATTATTTACTTCAAATGTAAAAATGTTTGTCACTACTTTTGGTTCTTCCGAGAGCTTTGTGATGAGAACGTGTTGGTGTTGGTTCAGGATATGGAATAAGAATACCAATTCCAATACCAAGAGAACAATACCTTTCTTACTTGCTTAAGAATTATTGGCTCTGTTAGAAGTTGTTGAGCTGAGGGTTCACATAAGGGTTAAACTGGGTAGGTATATACCAGTTTGTTTCATTTTTGTTATCATATACAATAATAGGACTTATGCAACACAAAATCTATTAAGTAACAAAAACCATTTCTTCATGTAAATGCTCGTGTCTGTCACGGGTGCTGCTTGCTGGCAATTTTACACGCGCTTGTGCATATTAATTAGCCCCCCCCCGCCATCCCTTTAACGAAATTACACAAGTTACGCCACTCAAAATGTGTTTTGTACATTTAATTATGCATAAGGACCAGAAATTCACAATCAATGTGATTGAAGTGGTTAAAAGACAAAACTCTTTTATAAAAGAAATTTTTCAAAAAATATGGCGTTTCGTATCAGCAGGAACCGTATACTCTTCAGAACGGCTTGGTTCTTGCTGATACGAAATGGTCTCTTTTTTAAAGAAGTCTCTTTTTAAAAAACGATTTTTCTATTTTAAAGAGTTTTTGTCACTCAATACTGGAGCCAAAGACTTGGCAACAAGCTCGGTATATTCATATTGACTAAATTTTCTATGAATTTATTACATATTAACAAACCATTCTCCAACAAAAATTTAGGTTAAATGAAGGAGGGAAGAGCCAATCAGAGCTAAAGACGTAAAGGTATATTATTTGAACCAATATAATGACGGGAAGTCTTCGGTATTTAATTATAATGAAACATTAATGAAAATTTGCATAGTTAATTTCTCAAGGTTTTCACATGAGCATACTCAGAAAAATAATTTTTCTTTTATTTAAGAACCCCAGGTATGATAACTTCGTTCATGCATGTCAACAAATATACAGGGTGTTTAAACCTAGGAGGTCAATAGAGCAGGAGGTGATAGTACTCACATAGACAAATCAAAAATTGTGCGGCAAGGGGGTCATATCGACCGTTTAAGAGTTACAGGGTGATTAAGAAATAAAGCCAGTTTTTCACAAAACACCCTACGGTTACAGTTAAGAGCTCATTGTATGCAGAAGTTCAACTACCAACGACTGCTCAACCAGTTCCGTACCCATCTCTCTTCAAAAATTATGGTTGTCTAAACAAACAAAAATCGGATTTTTTTACGTTGACCTCTATATTTTTTGCAATCGTTAACATAATTTTTTTTATAAAAAATATAAACTGCAGACTCTCCTCTTTAATTTGACCTATTATACCCTATGAGCTATCTGCAGCCGTTAAAGAGTTATTAACTCTAAACCTATTCTGAAAGCTATTCTCAAAGATAATTTCTTCCTTTAGTGACTGAAAACACGTCATTTAAAAACAAGTAAAAAAGCTAGAATTGGTCTAATTGTAAGACCAATTTTTATGATACCCTAGATGAATGCTCGTTTCTAATTTCGTATGGTCACCCATCTGCACAAGTTTGAATTTTGAAGTGGTTTTTGAGTACATTTCTAGAACGGTTCGTTAAACAGCAAAAATGATTATAACCAATTTTACAGGATTTCATATTCTGAAGAACGTTTCAGTACATTAAAAAATTCGGGTTTGGTAGGTCAAATTAAAGAGGAGACTCCACAGTTTACAGTTATTGAAAAAAAAGCAATTTTAACTACCTGTTTATAAAAAAAAAAGATGTCAAAGTAAAAAAAAGGTAAGAAAATCTAAAATTTTTGGTTTATACAACCATAATTCTTGCGGGGAGATGGGTAAGGAACTGGTTGAGCAGTCGTTGGAAGAGTCATGAAGTTCTGCATATAATGAGCTCTTAACTGGGACCATTCGCCCTCTAGTTTTTAAAATACAGGGTGATATGTGAAAAGTAGCTTTTTTTCTTATTCACCCTGTAACTCCTAAACGGTTGATATGACCCCCTCCCTGCCATACAATTTTTGGTTTGTCTAGGTAAGCTATAACCTCCTGCTCTATTGACTTCCTTGAGGGAAACACCCTGTATATATTTTAAATTATCTCAATTATTTTGTTGTCAAGTATACAAACGAACTGAGATGTTCGTTGGATATTTATAACTGATCGTTAAAGTTGATTGTATTTTGGTTATAAATTTGAAAGATAATTATAATTAAATAGATAAATAAATAATCCTTTATTAAAAGGTCACAAGTGAGATAGATCAAGCTCATTAATTTCCGCTACTTCAGGTGTAAATTCAGTACTTATAGTAATTTATAAGTCTCGCAAAATTGTACGATAATCCATGTTATACATACTTACTAATCAAAAACTTAAGACATGTAGATACTTATTAGAAGAGCTAAAAGCACATTAAAGTGAATTTGGGGAAATTACATAAGTAATAACATTCAATAGTGAACAATAGTGACATATGATTACATGCTAGAAAAGTAGTTAAATGACAATCACTTGAAGCTTATAGGACAGCGGGTTGTTCTAATTTCAAATGGGAGGGTATTCCATACACAAACATCGTAGACAAAAAACAAACGAGTGCTGAAATTTAATTTATGCCACGGTACAAGTAGCAATCTAGTGAAAGCTGATGTGAGCAAAATAGCATTATCACGCAAATAACTAGGGCACATAGAATTTATTATCCTACACATCGTGTAGGCCTTTCTAAATCGAATACAATTATCAAACGAGCAACCCAGTATACTTCTGGAGTATTCGGCAATATGTTCACGTCGGCGAAGCCCATAGATGTATCTGGTACATGAGTTATATGCAACATTTATTATATTGTAGCATATACGTAAATACCACAAATTTGGTGCGCTTTATCCAATTAAATGTTGTGTCAAAATTCACTCCGAGATGGCGAACTTAGTCAGTGAATGGAATATGCACATCATTAAGAGACATACAGGGCAGATCCGACGTATAGATTGATCTTAAAAGATATCAATAGATTGCGACTTAGTAGGACTTAGAGAAAGATTGTTCAATTTTGCCCAGCTAGAAAGAAGTTCCAAGTCCACATGAGCTTTTGTTACATTCAGATGCAGATCAGCTAAGCTTGTAGATAAGCACAACTGGACAACATCAGCATATAGTTTAAGGGAACACTGCCTACATTTATGTAGAGATAAAATAGTACAATACCAAAAATTGACGCTGTGGTACCTCTAAGCATAATGTTTTTTTACAGCCTCTCATTCGATAATTGTGCATAAACTTTAGCGAAGAGCTTGAAAGCTTGTATTCAGGAGTTTATTGCACAATATATTAAAATTAATCGAATCTTTACTGAAATAAACCAGACATAGAACTGCTGCCATATTATTCTCTGTATTATTTCTAATATCTTCAACTAAATTTAGCAAGGCTGAGATTGTAGTTCGTACGAAATCCAGATTGATCACAGCTTATAAGTCCATATATTTCAACATAACCCATAAGCTGGTCAAAAACAAGTCCTTGAAAGGCACTTGTGATAAAACGGGCAAGATACTAATAGGCCTGGAAACGCCCTGTTGTGATAGCTGTATTAAAGATGTGAGTAATTGGTCTGACTATAAATGGAAGGATTAATGCGAGTAAACTGAGATTAATATTATCTAGACCAATAGCATGAGCTTTGGTTGATCTTAGAGACAAAATGACTTCCTGCTCAGTCACATTCACAGATGAAAAATCTCCGTCAAATAACCAGTTGAGTATAATGAAGGAACGAAATTATTTGATAAAACGCCTGAGAAACTGTAGAAAGAGTTGTTTAGGTCATCCAGGTATAGGTGAGTATCGGGCTTGTCAATTTTGGTTATATTCATTGCTTTAATGTCCTTCCATAGCTAGCGAGAGGACAACGATGGGTCTATGTTTTTCCAACAAGAGTTAGTTTTTCCCCTTCTAATTGTTGCGAAGCAGTGATTTTATTTCTCAAGAAAGTGTAGTTTTTCCGGCACAGTGCACCTCCGAATCTTCTCCAGCAACTATGTGCATAGTCGCATTCAATTATAAGCAGTTCGATTTCCCTAGTAATCCAAGGTAAGTTAGAAATTCAAGAGGCACAAACGTGTCAAAAAGGCCACATAAGTTGTTATTGAGGTAAGCAACTTCAGTTACAGAGTATAAATCATCCCATCAAATGTCACTAGCAGCAAGGTGTGATTCAAAGTCACAACCTTGATAGAACATGCTGGAGATGGTGTCGGTTTATTAAAGAATGCCACAATAGCTAGATAATCATTAATTCCTGGCACGTAAAATTGACTTTGATTGACCATGGCTAAGCTATTGTTTATAAAAGCATCCCACAAGGAGTTATTATATCTGCATTGCTATCCACAAAAACATGTTTAAATTCGTCAAAATTCGAAAGAGCATTATCTGCTATCCAAACCAAAATTACATTCAATTTGTTGTGTTCAGTTTAAATTCAATAAGTATTCCAGTTGCAGCAAGAGAATTAAATGTTCAACTAAATTATGCATTTCCGACTGGGAGCCAGTTGTATGTACTTCAAATTTCGGTTGACAAAACTTAATTAGTAGTTGCGAAAACTGTATATTCAGTTGATTCAACAGTCACTTCGTTCTTCCAACAGATAAGTCAATGACTATATATTATCCAGCGCAACCATAAATCTAAATACCGCACAATTAACAATTTAAGGATCAACCACAATTTACGTATACAGGGTGTCCCAAAAAATAGTGATAATCGGAAGCCTGGAGGTAGTTTTCGAGTTATTACAAATTTTCGAGATTTTTCGCTAATTACGTGTTGTAAGGTAATTTTGGTCAAAGCGGTCGAAGAAAGTGAGATAGGCACTTATTTTTTTTCCCGAAATAGCTTTACAGTGCATCTGATGTATTTAGAAACATTTATTTCAATATACTTCACCATTGTCTCAAAAAGTAATGTCGAATTTTTTCTTTTACCAAATCAAAAACTAACTTGAATGTTCTATCGCAATTTTAAGAAAAAAGTATATGTTTTTTTTTTTAGAAACTAGTTCAAAAACTTCCTTAGTTCATCGACTTTACATTGTGCAAGTTTTATCAAGTTATCTCAACATTCTCAACGGCATCATACTTTAATTTCGATTCAGATTGTACTAAGTGTAAAATTTAACAATTTTAATTGGGAAGTAAAAATAAAGTAAAACTGAAAATTAAATAAAAATAAATATTTTATTGTGAAAAATTACAAAAAGATTTCAAAATGTCTACCTTCCTTTTCGACACACGGAAAACGACAACGGCGGAAAAAATTCTCTTTCAGTCGATTGAGTGCTTGTCTGCTTCTCTTGATGTTTTCTTCCGCCGGTCTTAATCTACTCGACAGATCAGCCAAATTTCCGCATTCTTTACAATAAACCAGCTCCTTGTAGTAGCCCTAAACAAAAAAATCGATTGGTTTTAAGTCGGGAGACTGTGGAGGCCGTGGAGTTTTTAAATTAAATTAAAATTATTGTTACGAGCGTGGCCTTGGTTCATTATTCAACCACAATATTTCAGATATCGTTCACAAATTCTTCCTTTATTTATCTATAGTCTTTACTTTTATAACATTCACAAACAATTATCAAATCAAGTCTAATTTAGTTATCGCTAGGCTAGTACTATACTTCTAATTATCGCCAAAATACTTTACCTCATTCACTTCACTCTTTGAAATAAGACTCGCCTCCTGGCGGTGAGAACCTTCCCGAATATTCCGTTCTCGAAATATCAATACTCTGAACCTAAAGATGTCGTTATTATCCGATTAATTAGCCCAAACACCGGCATGGTTCATAATTTTTTTTAAGTCAGTACATATAACAATTTTTTTTTAATATATTGTTACAATTCAACCGGGCAATATCCATAATTTCAGGCAGAGATTAAACATATTTATTTCCTTTTATTATGCCACGACTAAAAGGGGTATCGAGAAATTCATTATAATTTAAGATGACATTTGTCGTTTTTAATTGACTTTTGATGCTCAAAGTACTAAAGATGTTTATTTGATTATTTGAAATGTGTGTTGCCTTTCGCAAAATTTGATGTGCTGCTTCAAAACGCAACAATTGGACCAATATGTTCTACTATTCCTCCATAGTGTAGAAAAAAGTGGAATTTTGGTTTCAGATTGGTCTTAGGTACTTCAATATATAAAGCTTTGTGACGATGAAGAAATATTTAAAAAAATATTGGTGTATTTATGAAGGAATTTTTTCTAATTAGCTTTAAAAAGAAAAATGAAATTGCAGTAATTCATCGAGCAAAGTCTATAAATGGTTGCGGAAAAGCAAAAAAATCCACTTATTATATGATATTTGGCCTTTCTTAAGGACGATTGAGACGAAGAAAATGAAGCCCATATGACGTAGTACCCAATTGACAGTCCGAGAAGACCATGCTTTGTTAAGTTTTGCACCATGGCCTCAACCAAGAAACTCTGCCTCACGACACATAGTTGCATCATATACATACATATCTATTTCGCCGACAGTTGCTATACTACCCACAAAAACTATTTTCGAAACTATATTAATACCGAACTATTCAAATAGGCCATAAGCTAAGCATATGTTAGACATAGAAAAAGTACGGAGTGCAGAGTTCACCTTTTGCGAAATATTGCGTGCAGTTTAAAAACTCTCTATTTTGACGTCCCATTCCACTCCTTGCATAACATTTTGTTCGACAGAATTTTCAGCTACATTGCATTGTTATGGCTAGTAAAAAAACCCCGTAAATTTGCTCTGTAAATAAATGTAATCCTTATTAATAAAAGAACATTATTATGCTTTTGTGGTTTATATTGTTGTTGTTTTAATATCTACACACCTTGAGGAATAAAGACTTTCTATACTTTCCCATCTTCCCTTTTCTTTACACTGTCAAAATCTTTGCTGCACCTACAAATCAAGTAGCCAATGCTGCCCGTTCTTAGAACGGAACTTTGTCTTAAGTTAGTAAATTTTTTTTATTGTTTTTTAATTTTTTTTTTATTTTTTTTTAATATTTTGTTTTCTTTATTTAATTTTTAAACTTTTATTTTCTTTTCGTCTCCGGTGGATTGGCGAACACTGTTGGTGGGTCTTTAATTTTTTAATAGCTGAGTGAGTGAGTTAACTAATTAAAAATTTTTCAGCTTTCGTCTTTCCAACAGTCACCATGGATCTCAAATCTCAATGTATTTCAAACTAATGCTTTGAGCCAGGTTAACGTCATCAAAAGTCTTTCAATTTTCCATCCAAATCGCTCTCCTTGCGAATTGAGATTAATTCAAAACCAACCGTCTTTCTATAAAAATTTGTTATTTCATAACCGTATCAGCTGTTTCGATGTCATTGTAGGGGTTTTTTATGGTGTTCTTGACAACCATTTTTCCAACGTTCACTGCAGATGGCTAAGACTATTTCTTCGATGAAAAGTACCTATACAAGCCACACGGCTGCTATCAAATATGTAAAACGAAAGAATGATTCCTCACATTATCTTCGTGTGGAAGACATATTTTTGAGTGGTTAAGAAAGGAGAGGAACTGCTTGTTAAACTTTCAACTGGATGTGTGTGTGTAGAAATTTAAGAATGGATGCCATAAGATATCACGACGTCGACGATGATGGCGCATTTAAGTCCAATAAATCTTCGCATATCAGGGAAATGTGAAATTTTGTCACGTGCAAGTACATACTTGACTCAGAGTTGTTTCCGAAAGCTTGAAGGCTATGAATGAGACCCGAGTACTTGGTGCTGAAAGGAATTAGCTTTTATGATTCTACAGTGATGTCGTTCTATGGAATCACTGCACTGGAACCAGACAGAAAAGACTTTTCTTTGCATTGTTCCCAGTCGACTTAACTTCTTCTTCGCCAGTTTTTGACATCTTGAAAGAGCTTCAAGTTGAACTTTTTCTATTCTTTCCGTCTAGATCCAGACATAAACTTTTCATGCAATGCGCGCTGGTGGTATGTACTACTTGCATAGAGTCAAGAAATTCCACTTTCTACATACAAATTTCGTTTCACAAAACTTTTAAACTAGATCTGTAATGACAAGGAGAGCGGACTGCGAACTAACTTCTTAGATGTTTAAAATCCTGTTTGGCGCCTTCGATTCACTGCAGAAACTTTTCGATAAAATACTTTCCGAGATTCCGGGGTTGCTTTAACTCCAGGATGAGATTTTATTTCTGGTAAAAATTTGGAAAATTGTTTAATTTCTTCCACAGCTGTATAAGTTTGAAGTGTTCGTAACTTTTTAATTTTGCTAATCGTTAGCAACATTAAAAATTACCTTAAATACTGGAGAATCAAAGCACGAAAGCTCAGATATATTAAATGGATGTAAATTCGCAACTTAATTGACAATTATTATGGATCCTTGGAACAATATTTTGAGATTAGTTAGTTCGGTGTTTATTTTGGATACAGGGGAGACTGACGAACTGTGTTTGATATTCCGTTTTTGGCAGAATCTTGGATTAATTGGGATTAAGGTGGAGCCATAAATTCCTCCAATTTTCTTTTCTTCCAACTTCAAACTGTAGGTAATTCTTAATAGTATTTCGATATTACAATTATAGGTATTGTCGTGTCCCTAAGCAACCAAAACGCTGCGATTTTATTTTCAACTATATTTATTTATTAAAACCACTCAAGCATGTTAGCTTCATCTCTAAATCTAACTAACCTGCCCCAACTTTAATTCAATAAACCTAATAGCACAATTTATTCACGAAACTGGAGTCCGACCGCTGTTTAATTGTAACTCGATTAACGACACCAATTCTGTTGTGCTCCTCAAAAACTTGCACACGGAAATCGGAAGTAGGACATGACCCTCAACATATGGCAAGCAGCTGTACTGCGAAGTTGTATGCTTAGTCACTGCCGCGGTAATATAAGCAAACATCACGCGCGCGAACTATTTAATTCAAAACATAGTTTTACACGAGCAAATTGGAATACGAGAAAATTGATACGAGAAAATGGCTTTACGGGAAAGTTGATACGAGAAAATGGCTTTACGAGAAAATTAATACGAGTAAATTGACTTACGAGCAAATGTTCCACGAGAAAATTGATACGAGCAAATTGATACGAGAATATTGGAGGGAGCCTCTCTATTTAACTCAGTTTTGATTTTATATGTTCCGTATTCTCTACCAATCCTCTTGTCCACTGATTGTCAAAACAACATATGTAGGTACCTACTCTTCCTGGCCATTAACCTAGTATTATTAAAATTAAAATTAAGCCGGCTGATAGAGTACTTTAGCTTTATAGCTTTTAAACTTAAATTTCTGTAGCTTCCACTGAATTTTATGAAGCTGTTTTATTGAATCTACTTTCCTGAATTTTAATAACTTTAAAAGTAAAATTTAACTCTGTAATATATATTATGGTAATATAGAAATCTTATTCATTAGATCTAATTTACATTGTAATTTACTTAATGTATTTTTTCCACATTTATCAATTTTACTATTCTATCTTTATCTGTATTGCACTAAAATGTTTACTTCTATAGCTGTTACTGAACTTTACACATATGTTATTTGTAAGAGTCTACATCAATAATCACTTTTATGCATGAAGAGTCAGCAAAGTGTCTTGATATTGGAATTGAAGAGCTCGAAGACGTCGATAATCTCGAAGATCCTTCGGAATTTCAAAGTTTTATTGATGAAGAAGAATAACAACCGCAATGCAAAAGATCTAAAATTCATTACAATTTTAAAATTTCTCATAAATGTTTTACTTTTATAAAAAACTAGCTGGCCCGGCAGACCTTGTTATGCTAGTAAGGGGCATCAGAAAATGGCCGCGTCAATGATCAAGCATAGAAGCACGGAAAAGTACAATTAATTATTTGGATGAAGAAAAATAAACTACTTGATGTTTAAAATTGAACAGTGGTAATGAAAATTGAAACGTAATTTTCATACATTGAATTTTGAAAATAAAATCCTAGATTTAAATATGAGACATCAAAGTTGACACTTTTTAAAGTAATTTAAAAAACTGTTAAAAAACTGTAGATTGAAAACAGAGAAACTATTCTAAATAAAAATCTCAAATAAAATATTTCGCTAATTATATATTAGAAATGAAAGTTAAAGATGCTTCCAATTTCACTATAATGATTTGATTTAAAATATGTTAAATATATATAGGTACATTCATTTCATATTATAAACATTTTTAAGTACGTAAATAATGTAATAAATGGTGAATAATGTAATATTGGGCACTGTTATGTGTGTAAAATTTTATCAATTTATGTTATTTTATGCTTTAAAATAAAATAATTCCCTAAAATCTTACTCTGTACAAGAAATTTTATTTTATTTTATGCATCGTAACATAAAATATTTCCTGTTACGGGGCCTGGACAAATTATGAAAATTCGCACCCGGTATATGATAAAATATAAACAGTTAATGAAATTTTTCTAAAGTTTCAATTTTGAGCAGAAGAGATCATTGAAAAAATAGATAGTATCTTTGCGATTCTCACGATCCATGCCAGTTGCTTTAAAATTGTTTTGGCTGGATAAGATTGATTTTAAATTACACAAAAAAAATAAAGCCTGAGGACAGAAAGACATCCATTCCATTCACTTTGATATTCCTAAGTACTTTGCATTTGTACGGACATTGTTCGTATCAAACTCCAGGCGGGAGTTGTCATATTTTAGCACTTTCATAGCCAAGTGTGTCGAAACCTATTAAAGAAGTAACTGCTTTAGTAGGTGATATGGTAATTTCAGAAAGTAATAGAAACCATTGCGGAATGTACTAGATATTTGATGTTACATGTTCGTAAAAGAATCCATAATATAATTTTATGGAACCACAACAGAATACGACTTTTTAAAATATTTTATTTTCATTTTAAGAGATCCTGAAATATCTACGTTTTTCTAAAAAACACCAGACTCCTTTCAAATCCTCAAAAAGACTGCCTTTATTTTTGTACACAGGACTTCGACTCGTTTCCATCCCTCCTTATTTAAATTACATTTTCTCTTATATACTAATTCAAGGTCTACATCTGTTATCTATACCTTAATTACTACCGTCATAAATATTTTTGTCAATCCGTCGCACTCCTTCTCTTTCTTGGAATTTTCACCAGGATCACGTTTTCACCGCCGTTTAATGCTTTCATCTGCTACTCAAAATATTTGAAGGGTCTGAATGGTGCTGGCCTTGTTTTTGCCGCTTACAGCTCGGTCATCCTGTCGAGCAGCTCGGCCTCGTGGCGTGGTGGTTTTCGTAAAGCCTTATCTGTGTGTAAGTATAAATAATTTTTATTTTAAATATAGTTTTAATTTTTTGTGTTTCTTAAGTTTCATCTTCGCTGCTGTCCGACATAACTTTAAGTTGTCTGAGGGCCTTATCCCGCTATAATGCTTTCGCGACTTTGTCGCCTCGGGCAAGTCTTCTACTACATATCGATCTTGATCTAGCACTTTGCTTATAATATATGGATCGCAATATTTCGGCAGTAGCTTTCTACTGTTGCCATCATTTGACCCTTTTGGCCGTTGCACAACTACTTGTTGTCCAATTTGGTGCGAGCCGTGGCTCTCTGGCGATGGTAATATTCTTTTTGCAACTTTTGCTGCTCCTTTGTTCTTAAAAAAGCTTCTACTCGAATCACATTTACATCTTTATGTTCCTGTTCTTCACACACCTCATTACTCAGATAAGAATCATTAGCGCTACGAGAAGTATATCCTAGTAGTAATTCGTACGGACTTTTCCCTGTGGTCTTATTTATGGTCACATTCAGACCCCATCGTACTGAGCTAAGTACGCTTTTCCATTTTGATTCCTCCTCGATGCAGGTAGCTATCTACGCTAATAACGTGCGGTTGTACCTTTCTGCCAGCCCATTGGCTCGTGGAGTTGCCGTTGTATCGAGGCTATGCTTTATCTCCAATCTTTTGAAGTAATCGGTGAACTTTTCACTGGTGAAACAGGTGCCTCTATCGCAAATTATGCGACGCGGAACTCCAAACATATCGATGGTCTCTTGAAACATTTTAATTACTGGGTTGACCTTTGTATTGGGCACGGCTTTCAAAAACGCAATCTTAGTGAATCCATCCACAACTACGAGTAAATCCGTATTCTTTTGAGTGCTTTTAACCAACGGACCTAAATTATCCACATGCAGAGTATCTAGAAACTTTGTTAATAACATTTAGAGTTCCAGGATTCTTTCCTGATGGCACTTTGTTGAACGTACAATTAAGCCAACAATTAATGTATCTCTTTACATATTTGCGTATGGCGGCACCCAATACTTCTTTTTAATATATTCGAAAGTTTTCTCCAAAGAGAAGTGTCCTACATTGTCGTGGTGACACATGACTCTCTCCCTTCTGGCAGTTTTAGGTACCACCCATCTTTTACCGTCCTCCGTAATTTTGTATAGTCGATTATTTCTAACCGTATGTTCCTTGTGTATCCCATTTTCTTCTTCGTTCGTTGGATTTCGAGCCAAGGCTTGACTTTTATATTTACATTGGTCGTCAGTAATTTGTGCCGCTAAAACCCAGTCAATATACATGGTTCCTCAGAACTGTTTATTGCGTTCCGGCTAAGTGCATCTACGTGAGGCATTTTTTTTACCTGGTCGATATTCAACTGTAAAATTAAACTCTTGGACAGTGAGCCACCAGCGTCCTATACGTGGGATTAGGTTCTTTTATGTAAAAGCAGTTCTCACAGCACTGCAAAACTGCAGTACTTTAAAAGTTATTCCTAATAAATAAACACGAAAATGCCTCAGAGAATCCACTACAGCTAACGTTTCTAATTTATAAGAATGGAACCGTTGTTCTTTTTTACTTGTAGCCCTACTAAAATACGAAACTGGTTTTGGATCTCCATTTGCTTGTTTTTGAAGCAAGATTCCACCTAACCCCAGTTTTGATGCATCTGTATGAAGTTCTGTTAGGAAGTCATGATCATAGTTTACCACTACAGGTCTGCTAACTAATTTGGCTTTCAATGTCACAAGAACTTTCCTGATCCGGTTCCCATCGAAATTGATTGTTTTTCTTTAATAGACTCGTAATTGATGCTGCAATACCTGCAAAGTTGGGGACAAATTTTCGAAAATCATTCGCTAGTCCTATAAATTGCCGAACTTGGTGGACATTTTTGTGGCTTAGAGAAATTAGCTACCGCTGCGATTTTCCTTTGTGCTGGCTGAATACCTTCTCCGCTAATTTCATACCCAAGGTAGTCGAGTTTTTCCTGAAAGAAGTAACATTTTTCTAAGTTTAAAGTAAAGCCTGAGGCTCGCAATCGTTCGAGAACTCTTTCCGAGTTGTTCAGGCCCTCTTCAAAGTTTTTTGCTGGTAGCAATATGTCGTCCATATACGCCATTGCTGATGTAAATCTTAATGGACGTAACACTACATTAATTGTCCTTTGAAACACGGCCGGCGCGTTTGCTAGTCCAAAAGGCATTCGTAGGAATTCGTAGTGTAATAAATGCTGATTTTTCGATTCAATTTTCGTGTAATGGAATTTGGTAATAACCACTTGCAAGATCTAAATTTGTAAAGACCGTGCATCCTCTTAATCTAACAGTGGCAGTGTTTCAAGACTTGTTAATTCAGCTAACTCTTCGTTAAACACACTTAACCTGTCATGACGTATGACGGTGGTTATCTTTTCACTATTGTAAAATGTTTGACCAATACTTACTGGGATGTTTTGTACTGCATCGGGTACAGCAAGCACTTCAACTGTAGCTTTAGCTAAATCAACTTGAACCTCTGCCGTTGCCTTCCAAAGTATTCTCGTCGATCCTCCGCCGAACCCTGAGATTATTGAAGTGCAAGGCATTAGTCGTAATTTTAAGGGTAAGGCTTCTGATTCCCGCAAATTTACTCCAAAACACCCAGAATCTATAAAACCCCGTAAAGTTGTTTCGTTAATGCTACAATTGACGAAGTAGAACTCATTTTCCTTGATATCACTCACTTGGCAGCTTAAATTAGATTTTGTATTTTTGCCACTTCGTCGGCAGTTATTAGCTTCATGTCCTAGTTTTTTGCACTTTGAATATTCTATTTTTGCTTTTTTACACTGCGTAGATACGTGTCCTCGTTGATTACAATTAAAGCACTTTATTTTCTCGAGGCTGTTCCCACGTTCGTTATGTGTATACTTTGCGTATGTATTTCGACTATAATTACCATGGTCAGATCGATGTATACATGTGCTCAGCGATTGGTCCTTTATTTAAGCATCTGTTGTTATTGTTGAAAGGAATTCACTGTACAACGATTCAGGTGTTAAATATCTTCCTGCCCTTGCTCCGGTCTATGTAGTATGGGTGAATGAAGTGGGTATAGTGTATACATGAATGAATGCTCGAATTCATATAAAACAAGTAAGAAAGCTAGAATTGGTCTAAGACCAGTTCTTATAATACCCTAAATAAATGCCTGTATGTAATTTTGTATGGTCACCTCTTTGAGCAAGTATGATTTTTGAACTCGTTTTTCGCATATATTTCTAAAACGGTTCGTTGGACAGTAAAAATGGTTCTAACCAATTTCATACGATATCACATTCTGAAGAACTTTTCAGTACATTAAAACTGTCTAGGACTGATCGTTATATGTAAAAATCCTAAAGTTTTATACGGCAATACCAAGAAAGGGTTGAACGATTTAGTCCATTATTGAAATTTTATATACTATTGCTATAAAAACAACATGTACCAAATTTTAACTCTCTACGTCGACGCGTGCTCAGCCAGTGCCAACATATATAGTGACAAAAGAAATTTTTGTATGGCAACCCTATGATGGAGCTGCCCGATTTTTTAAAAAGCCTATGTACTAAATTTCAGCCCTCTAAGTGAATGCGTTCTCGAGTTATCGTGCGGACGAACGGACAGACGGACGGACATACAAAAGTCGAAAGAACTTTTAATATTATGGGTGGGTGTCTAATCGATTTTGATCTTTCATCATTATTTCTGTGCGTTACAAACGGAACGACAAACTTAGTGTGCCCTATAGTTTATAGGTATAGAAATTAACGAGAATACTTCCCAAGCCATGAAACATGTGTGCATGAGAGTCCATTTTCTAAAATGTTCTATATTAATACTTATTGAAAAATTAAAACATTGATTTTGTATAACCTATAGAGCCTAATCTACTATCCATATAGGAAAATAGGCTTCTAGTAATTTAAACTTGTTCCTTACCTTCCAAAAGGCTACACTTGCTATATGCCGTACTTAACAAAATAATAAAATAGTTCTGATTTAAAAGTAACCTCGATAACTCTCAGCTGAGTAATAGTTGCAATAGTGTATGTGTAGCCGGACTGATTCGATTTCATCAGACCACGGCAAGCCAGGGCACAGTCGCATATACACAATTATTACTCAGATGAGAGCTTTCTTTTGAGGAATCGTAGTCATTCGAATCCGATAATTTTTTTTAATAATTTTGTTGCGGTTCAGAAGATAAGAAAGCAAGCTTAAGATTATCAGAACACCATTTTTCTGTATGAATATTAGTTTAGGGCAGAAGAGCTAAATCAAACTTTTGCCAGTTTTACATAAGAACACTGCAAATATTTTAAAATGTTAGGACTCTGTTGTGGCTCTCATTTGGTAGTGTGTTTCATGCTTGGGAAGTATTCTCGGGGGTTTTGCTAGACATGATCTAGAGAAGCCTTCAATTTTTTCATGAAAATTTAATGGACATTTTTTCTTTACAATTTTTATATAGAACTATATATAATAAATACATGAAAAATAATACTAAAATAATATAATAATAATACGTAATAAAATACATATAATTGGAGACTAATAGAGAATCTGAAAATAACTCCAAAGAGTGAATAAAAATTCTGCCGAAATATTTTCTGTAAATTTTTAAAATAAATGAATGCTTATTGCTTAAGAGGTTACACCACCTTGAGGTTTTCAAAAATCTAGTTGTTTTTTGCTAGATAAATTGTTTATACTTTGAAGAATATTTGAAGTATTTAACCATTTCAAAATGTCTCCGAAGTTATATGAATTAGAAGTGAGCATGGCAGGGAGTAGTTGTTTTTTCTTTTGGGTTTTCTTTATGAATTTTTTACTATCTATAAAGTACAGTATTGCCTATACCTGAGGAGTAACAAATTGTGACTTTCTAAATGTATATTTAAAAAGGGCCATTAAGAATTTCACAGATGAGCCCCTGAATTCTTAACTACGGCACTGCTTTTCGGTCCAACATTATCACCATAAATTGTAATATATTCCAGGATATTGTGAAGAGTCGACTTTTCGAAATGCAATAAAACTTATTTTTTTTCTTTTCTACAATTATTAGTAGTTACTAATCTGCAAAGTCGAAATTGCATCGGTAATTTTTTTCATATAGCTTTAACCACTTGGGCTGGAATCACGTGCTTTGTCCGTCAGTGCTTCTAATGATATTGTACGACCGTATTTAAAAAGAAGTAGACTAATAATAAGTGAGAACGAGGATAGTGATAACGAATTCACGGATTTTCATTAGGTAAGGCGTAGAGTACTAATTGACGAAGATAGTGAGGATAATATTGCAGCTTCATACATATATACCTGCAGAAATATCTCCAGATATGCACAGTGGGCAAAATAAACCTACCTGTGAAGAATAGATTTGGAAGGACGAGGAAAGTAAGAACAAAGTGTGGCATTTTTAAAAATTTCGGGAATAAGTGAATCGATCTTAAAAAGATTAGACGAGAACGTCACACCTTTATAGATGTTGAATGAAATTTTACAGGAATGCTTTTGGGAAATGATAGTAACGGAAACTGATCGCTATAAAAATTAGGTGATGGGTGAAGAAAGTGTCGAATTAAAAACATATGAAAAGAAATGGGGAATGAAAGTATATTCTGCTACCCAATTTCATGCTGAAATCGAAGAAAAGTGTACAAGCCTATTAGTCAAAAAGAAGCATCATTTAGATACGAATACTTAGAAAGATGGTGCCGTGTTAAAGATTTGCACAACCAACTCACTTTTTACATTTCACGAGTAATGAAGCGAAATGGTTGAGAAAACCGATTGTTTATGTAAAGTTAGAAGGATAATTGATTATATAAATTATGAATTTTAATATAACTATACACCTGGCGAAAATTTATCTTTGGACAAGTCATTAATGAAGTATCATTGTCGCCTATCTTACAAACTATTTGATCAGCCAAAGAGGGCACGTTTTGGAGTTAACTACATCTTAGAAGTTGTGTGGGCCAAAAACAGGATATGGTGTCAAATTTAAAATAAATACAGGGCCTGATTTAATACCGAATTCTGATAAGAGCGCATCAGAAAATGTCATAGTGGATTTATGTAGATCTATAATTGCCTCCAAACATACATTATGTTTATTCTTAACCAAATCAAGCCAACGAAAAAATTAAAAAAAAAATCTGAATTTCTTTCAAGATCTTTCAATGGTTTGTTGACTTTAAAATGGAAAGACAAAAAATATGTACATATGTATATTTGCTTTCCTTCACAAAACACTTCAAAGTAGAAGTGCAAAAAAAAAAACAAAATGCAGAAATTATCAATCAAGATTTGAATGTTACAAAACCTAATATAGTTTTAGGTTATAATGATGGTATGGGCAGAGTGGACCTGCAAGATTGCATTTAATTAAAGGAAAAGGGAATTAAGAAAAGGAATATGATATGAAGATGATAAGACGCGTCGTAGAGATAAATGAATATATTTTAGTTTATAGATTATCCTTGACGTGTTTACAATTATTTGCAAAAAATATCGACTCCGGCCGTCCTGCTACAATTGAGCTGGCTAATGAGATCGACTGCTTAAATCTAATTAACGTTAATTACGTTACTTATGAAATATTTTGTAGTTTTATTTAGTAAGGCGTTATTTATTTCTTTACTGTTTAATTAATATTTACTGTTTGACATTTTGGCTGTACAAGTGATCCTGGGTAATTAATCCTGCACTCGAACTGAAATGTAATTTGATGCTGATCCAAAATAAAACGTGATCGGCCATACCTTGGCTGTATAAGTAATCTTGGGCAATCCCGGACTCGGACTTTGCTGTAATTGCCCGTTATCGATGCAAGCACTTTACTCCGTTCACTAAAATTAAAAAAAGAGAACTCGATACTTTAACAAATTTTCTTCGTCAAAACAAATGCGAAAACTATCGCTGCTCTCACAGCCGTCACACAATTACAATTACATGCAATGCAACATTGAACAGATAACATTAAAAGAAAATTAAATTGAACTGAAAAGATTAAATATTATATACACGTTTTCTTAAAAACAAATGAAAGCCGTTGGTTCAAATTTTGAATTTATTGCAAGATTTACTTCTTCTGGTCGTCTTTAAAAGAAGGTAGCACAAGAAAAAGTAAATAATTTAGTTCAGCCACAATCATAACTCCTTTTAAGTATAGGATAGTTTTTGGCATTTCTTCGGCTTGTTTTTTACTATTTAAATTTTTTAATACTCTTTTTGACCAAGTCTTTTTCCTGCCCCTATATGAAATTGTTGTCCCGAGTTCGGTAAGTATCTTGTATGTTTATAACGAGATTCAATCCGGGAATTTTAAATAAACAGTAACAAAAATAAAATAATAATTGAGAATTAACTAGACCAATTATAGGAGAAGTAAAAAATGATTAAAATTTGACACTTGGTGCAACCAAGTAGAAAAGAAGTCGTCTCATCATATATGTATATACCTGCACTCAGGGTAGCACCATGTAACTGAATTCAACGCAATGCCATGAAACATCGATGAGGCAGTGCTGTTTTTTCGAATTTACACAATATTTCACAAAATCCCTGAGAGATTCAACTACACAACAAAGTGGCCTACGATTTAATGAGGTCTGTCGGAATCTCATACTTTTTGAGGCCATTCCCTTTAACTCGTACACGAATTTGTCTGTCTATTTATTGAGATATTTCTCTTTTACTATTTTCGACACTCTCGTAGACCCACTTTTCGTCATAACAGCGATCTGCATTTGACACACAGGTTCATGTCGCGTGACAATTGAATCTATCAAAATGTGAACCGGAAATTTCCATGGAAAACTTGGAAAATCGGAAAAAATCATTTGAAAATTTGGTACAAATTTGATTAGTGCTAAATCCGTTTCAGGAAAAATGCAGAGTTTTCCGATTTTTCCGAAAAAAATTTCCGGAATTTTCCGACTTTTCCGGGAAATTTTCCGGTAAAAAAGTTTTCTAAATTATGCAGGACCAAGTTCCCTATCAACTGGCATCATTACTTTCTCTCCGACAATGGTGAAAATCGACGAAAATTCATGTAAACCGCTTTTCCGGAGTTTTCAGACCAAGGAAGCGTTTGAGTGTTTTGCAACCTAAGACAAAGTTGTAGAGCGGAATGAGTTGCATAAAGTTGGTTTTGTGGAAAACTCCGTGGAAAACCCGGAAAAGCGGAAAAATCATCGGACAAATTTTCATTGATATGATTAGTGATAAATCTGTTTCAGGAAAAGTGCAGAATTTTCCAATTTTTCTGGAAAATTTTAGGAATTTTCTGACGTTTCCGAAAAATTTTCCGGCAAAAAAGTTTTGTAAGCTATGCGGAATCAGTTTTTTTCCGTCCTACTGGCATCAATACTTTCTCTTCAACAATCATGAAAACTTGCATGAAAAATCGAGGAAAATTCATGTAAATTTTTAAAAAAAATTCATAGTAATAGGAAAAGTCTGTGGAAAACATGGAAAATCGGGAAAATTCATGTTATATGGGATCAATTTGGAATACAGCTAAAAAGCGCTGTTTAAAACATAATTTGAATTTCAGAAAACCGTTGCAGTACTTCAACGATTTGATACTCGAAAATTTTTTGTTTTCGTATCGAAAAACGAGTTTTCAAACAAAACTGAGGCCAAGCCGCATGAAAAAGTAGAAAATAAACTTTTCTTCACACACAGAGGTGGACTCAGATTTTAATTGCTGACAATCACCGATGTATTTCAGTATGATCAATCAGAGGTAATAAGTGATTTGATTTATGAAGCGGAAGAATATTCAAGAGAATTGTCCCAATCAAAGAATCTGAGTCCACCTCTGTATGTGAAGAAAAGTTTATTCTCTACTTTTTCATGCTGCTTGGCCTCAGTTTTGTTTGAAAACTCGTTTTTTATTTATTTTATCTCCATTAAAGTCGATAAATTGTGTCTTCATCACATTTTGTCGCCAATACTTATTCACCCTATGGAGAAATTATTTTGTACTTCTTTTAAGTTATTTTATTATTTGTTCGATAGTACAAAAAATTTAGTGATTTACTTAACAAAATAATAAAACAACTGAGACAACTGAGACGGTTGCTCAAAGTTTTGTCTCAGTTGTCTTAGCCGAAAGTCTCTATCGATGTTTCATGGCATTGCGCTGAGTTCAGTAATATTGTGCTTCGTTGAATATTGATGTGGCAGTAATGAATTTTTTAAAATCGAAATTGCAATTGGAATTCAAATTAAAATTTTAATTGGAATTCTAATTGTATAAATATTTGATACCCTGTCATCGTTCTCCCCGATCTCCTCCTCCTATTCGAAATGCTTTTCGATCTCCTCTACCTAATCCATCTATACCACTTCTCTCTCCCTCACCTCACTTTTCTGTCTTCACCTTATCTTCCTTTATCACCTAAACTTGTATTTCCATTCTCTCTTCTTTTCCCCACAACCCGGCAATTTCCACTTACAGCACATCATTCCATTTACACTTCAGCCATCCATTTCCACCACCATCGGCCTTCCAATTCTATTGACAACCTGCACCCCCATTGCCACCTTCCTCTTTTTTCGGTCATCCCACTCCAACCCTAACCACACCTATCGCGAAGCCTTAAAATTTGCCCTGTCCGAATAATTTTGTCACTAGAAATGGATGTCGCAAAAATGTTATTTATTTTTTTATTTTTTTTTATTATACCCTAAATGAAATCATAGGGTATACTAAAGTCATTCCGTTTGTAACACCTCGAAATAATGATCATAGAGCATAATGGATTGGACACCCAAGCATAGTATTAAAAGCTATTTTGATTTTTGTATGTCCGTCTCTCTGTCCGTCTTCACGATAACTCGAGATCGCGTGTACTTAGAGATCTGAAATTATGCACAGGGGCTTTTAAGAAAAAGACTAAAATTTCGTTTTTCATTATATATTTTGACACTACTGAGAACGCGTCAATGTAGAGAGCTGAAATTTAGAAAATAGTAGATACAATTTCAAAAATGGGCTAAATCGGGCAATCTCTTCTTGCTGTTGCCATATAAAAAATTAAGTGTTTTACGTATACTGTGAAAACCAAATATGAAATCTTATGAAATTGGTTATAGTCATTTTCACTGTCAGACGCAGCGTTCTAGAAATATATGCGAAAAACCACTTCAACGTTCAAACTAAATTACTTACATACGGGCATTCATCTAGTAGGGTATCATAAGAATTGATCTTAAACCAATTCTAACTTTGTTGGTTATTTTATTAAATAAAATTGTTTCTTTTCTTTTTCGTGCTGATTATGTAAAAGCTTATAAGAAGCTTATTAAATAAATTTGAACTGAAAAAACAAAAAAAAAACTACTCAGTTATATTGATTTCTGTCGCTCTTCTAAGTATATAATTGCGTCAAGGACTGACAAAGGCTGCTTGGCTTTGGCGTTGATTATAATACAGACAAAATTGAACTTTTCGACCCAGCGATCAGAGAGGTTTCATCAGTATGGTTATCTCTGATGGCCTACCAAAGAAGTTCGATGAGATAGGTCACCCAATTGCCCATACAAATACGTTTTATCAAAAGCAAGTGTGAAATATATGGTAGCAAGAGTTCTCGTTGCAATTTTCAAAGTGGGTGATTATTCCTCTTGTCGCCATACAGCACTTGGATAAATGAAGAAAAACTTATTTGTGGATCGTCTACAGCAGACTGAAATTTACTGAAAATAATTAGCTAATGGATTAAAGGTGCAGTCCCACCTTAAAAAAACAAATCCAGCATTTTTGCGCTAAGTGAAACCAAAGTGTTTTCTGATGCGGATATTAGTCAGTACCACGTTCCTGGTTACAGGTTGGTGCCTCTCTTTTCCCAACATAGTGAAATCGCAATATATGTATGTATAGGATGTCGCCTATACCATTCGTAAGGATCTTCCATCCGCCAATCCAGAGTTTAATTTCATCTGGATTAGGTTAAAATTTCACAGGCAAAACATTTATTTCTGCTTGCTTTCGTAGGCAAAATAACGCGACACGGGATCCATATTTGACAGTATTTATTTTTTGTCTCCCCCACTTCCTGGCAGGTTATTTTAATATCCACAACATACCGTGGCTCAAATATTCTTCTACAGCAAGCCATGCAGGTGGTCAGTTGAATTCTTCTGTGAATTTGCAACAAATGGTGGATGCACTGATGCGAATTCCTGATCCAGATAGAGATAGAGCTAATTTACTAGATTTGTTTCTATCATCTTACCTGGACAAATACTCCATCGCAGTCGGTTCCCCTCCTGGTATTTCAGACCGCTGTTTGATCACGGTTTAATTTGCCACCTCAAACTTGTGTACATCTTAGTGTAGGCTTCTCTGGTATTGTAAGAATGATGATTGGGACAGTCCCAATCAGCACCTCAGGGTGATTGATTGGCCGGTCTATTTTGCTAAGGCGATGTCTGTAAATGCACTCTAGAACTTAGTAATATACTAAGTCTTGGCATACGTGAATACATTCCGTAATCTCTCTTGGCTTAATGATAAGCGCAACTAAGGTCTTAGAGCTAATGAGTCTGCTTTCGGTTTCTATCAACTGCATCCATGTCCAGAATTGAAAGAAATCTACAAGACTGCAGTTTTTGTTTGATCATAGTAATAGACAAAGAATTTTGGTATGCGATAAAGGCAGGAAAGATTTCTGGTCCTGGTCAAAACCATCAGAACTTCAACAGTTTCTCAATATATCTTCACTACTTAGCAAGTAACTCCCTGGATAAAGCTAATATTTTCTTACAGAAACCTGTTTTGTATCTCCCATTTGGATGTATACATGAGCCAGTACACATTCGTACCAGAGATGTGTTAAAGGTTCGTATGCTCAACGTCTCCAAAGCTGCAGACCCTGATGGTTTCAAACCCCCCCCCCCCCCACCAATTAACAGCTGTGTATCATCGTTGGCTAAGCCTGCGTACAAATTTGTACCGTTATTCTAGCCAAACTTAAAACACGTGGTCTCTCCCCTCTATCATGGATTGCAAGTTTTTTATCTAGTCGCCTAATACGGGTTGTGTTAGATGGCTTTACATCTGCACTTCACCCTATAAATGCCGGTGTGCCCCAGGATTCTGCTAACTATGCTCTCTTTTCATAATTTGTACATTAATGATCTGCCTTCCCTTACTTACTTCAATTTCATCTATAGTTTCGCTGATGGCAGTACCCTTGATTTCGCTAACTCCTTTGACACTCTTGGAGACTCCAGAGGGAATGCAGCATGTGTGAGTCAAGATTGCATGAAACTGTCTTCGATTTCTGAAAAGGTGTAAGAAATATTTTAGACAGTCAAATCTAGCTCTCCTCTACAAGCTCTATAGGAGACATATTAGACCTAGAATGAAATAAAATTCCTATATCTGGCCGAGGCTGGTATCACAGCCTTAGCTTCATTAGATATTGAGCAAAAAAGCGCTCTTAAGCTTATTGGCAATTTTGCAATAACTCGATATATCGACCCGCTCGAGCACCGCCGCAATTTGGAAGGCATTGCATGGTCAATGTTCTGAGGAAACATCCAGTCTGATATCTTGTAGATTATTTCCATTCGAGCATTAGGTTGAGTTCCGTCTAATCAGCTGGGGTCGAGTTAGATACATCGGGTCCACCCAAGGTGGTTTAAGCTCGCAATTTTTCTGTAGTATTTATTCCCCAGCAGAGGATTTCGTTTTTGAAAGTTATGAATGATCGAAAATTCTGTTTCGTATGAATGGATTGCGTAGGCGTGCGCGAGTTCCGATCGTGGTTTATTTTCGTAAAATTATTATTATTATTATATTTATCTCGCAATTATTTCGGGAGTTTAATTTTAGTTCCTTTTGATTTCTGTGGATTTATTGTGATGTGAAACGTTGTTCGGCCGGTGTAAAATTTAATTCGACATAGAAAGAGAAATTCGCTGGGTTGCAAGCAAAGCCAAGATGGCGACAGTAGAACTCTTTCGACTAGAGCTCTTCTTTTTTCTTTTTTTTGATTCACAAAACAAAATGTATGTATGGGTGTCCTAAATATTCACGCTGTTGAGTAGTTTTACTTAATTTTTATTTCCACAGTAAACAAGTTTTTCCTAAAGTGAGTGGCAACAATTCGCGAGACGCGTTCGCGAATGATGTTGCTGACGCAGGCGCAGTGATTGGTGCTTATTTTGTCCCTAAGATGCAGGTAGGTCTTTTTACCTAAAATGTAGGGAATATTCCCTATAATGTAGGTGATTTTAAAATTTTGTTTTGCTTGTTTTTTCCTAAAATGTAGCGAATATTGCTCTAAAATGTAGTGTATAGGTAAACTACACCTTTAAAAATATAAAAGTGAGCTAAATAGCTTATTTGTTATGTCCAATACTACAATGAAAAAAATATTGTTCATTAAATCAATAAATTGCATTAATTGAGTAAAAATTCATTGTCTCAATTTATAATTCGTTGCTTTAACAAAAGATTTGATTAAAATATTTTTGCAAAATATGATGCATTGTTTTAATGAGTCTTCATTTGTTAATTTTCTTTTATTGGTATAATAAAATATTTCGTTGTCGCAATGTATCGTTCAAAGATATTTTCATTAACATAATGAACAAAGTTAATCAGATATTTTTCATTAATTTAATGAACTTTTCATTGATTTCGAACAAAGTTAATCAAATATTTTTTCATTAATGCAATGAAATTTTCATTGATTTCAAATGGTTTAACTTTGAAACGGAATCTAATAAAGATGATGAAATAAAAATACTAACATTTCGTTGTGACAATGAAAAAGTTAATCACGTCAATAATTTATACAGCTACTTTTCCAAAGGATAAATCCTAACAATGAACAAATTATTAAATTGATAAACTTTTTCATTGGGACAACGAAATATTCATCGAATTTTGTTTTGGGAAAAATTCGCCCTACAAATTTCTTTGTTTTTTCAAGTGGAGTTGTTGTCACGTGATCACTTTCGAGATAATTTTTCGATCATCCGCCAAACCATGCTTTTGCAAACTTAGACTCATTATTCATAGTATTGCAGTCAAGTAATGCGATTAGTCAGATTTCGTATAGTGTTAGAAGTGACAATAAATGACCAATTGTAAGCGTAATTGTGTTGGTTTTTTCCTAAGTGCCTTCGGTGAGTAATTATTGATCAGTGTGTGAATTTAACTAAAAATATAATTATCACGGCCAAATAACAGTGAGATGATTGTTTGTTCTTTTAGATTACTACGAGCCAAAAGTTATAACTGTGTCAAGAACAGTCAACATTTTTTCTTTTGGAATATTTACGATAATTCTTATAAATTAATACCAATATATATCATGTACAAAACATATTAAAATCAAAAGAAAAAATTAAAGGTATACTTATATATTATATTGAGACATGGAAAATTTCCCAATTGAAAATCGGAAGCTGACCGAGTCACATAACCTTTCCTCTCTTCAAGAAGCTTTAACTGAAACCAACTTTACGTCCTCAAATTCGAAAAGCTATACAGACTTATCCAACTTAACAATTATTCAGTGTGTAACCCAAAAAGAGTCCCCACAGACCAATATGGATAATCCGGAATTCGGAATTCCAGATCAATCTATTGAAAGCATTTTGACGACACTTTCGAGCGACAACAATTTTCCAAAATATATTGAAACTTTTCAAGATAATCCACTAACTATTGAACCTACAAATAGTAATAAGGTACATCAAAGCGTTAATATGTCTCAAGATGATAATAATCAGCAATTACAAAAGGAAGAGCTGATAAATTTGTTGAAAGATTGGAAACTAGAAAAAGTATCAAATCATCTTTTGGTAAGTTTCTATTTATATTTACATACATCGTCTAGCATTCAAAAATACTTTCTTAGACCTACGGGCTTATGTTAACGTTTTGAAAATTGTAAAGAGGTATCACATTGAATGTTATACCATATGTTTTTTTTCATTCAAATATAGTATGCAATTTTGTACTGGGGCACTGGGCACGCTCAAACAAAGTAATGAAAAACAGTATATGACTTGGTTTCAAAAATAATGTGCGAATTATATTAACGAAAATATATTTATAAGTGTTCCATAAAAATTTTGAAAAATACCTTATTTATTGAATGTTCTCTTCCTTATTCCGAGAGAACTTAACATTTCGGCTATTTTACGTACTATAGAGATATGTTTTTGGTGGCAAATACCTAAATTCATTGAATGTTCCATTGATTTGAGGAAATTAAACTGATTTTCGATTTCTATCAGAGAAAATGACATTTAGTTTGAAGAAAAAACCTGTCTTAAATTTAGGAAATTGTCCTACGTTCTGACAGTGTACCTACTTTAAATAACAACATTGTTTTTGTGCACAACTCCTTTAGTTTTATTTTACTTTTTGTTTTTGTATTTAAAAAATTTTAATTTATTTTTCTGCCGGAACCCGACCGTACTCTTTTGCTCTTCGTACCGCAAGAAAGAAGTCTTATTTTTCATTATTGTTGACCGTTTTCTTCGGGATGCGGGAAATCACCTTTTCCAATGAGTTCGGTTGTTTTCTAAGTAGCGCATTTTTCTGATATATATTCCGAATTACAGCTTATTACATTTATTTTAAATTCAAAATATAATAAATTTAATTCACTTACAATTCAACATTTTTGCTTATATTAATTTATCTTATCTAATTCAATAACTTAAGTTTTATGGAAATGTATGTGTATGTATATCACAGCCAAAGACAGAAATCAGAATTAGCAAGCAACCTAAATATAAATTTCACGTTTCATTAATTTTATTGCAAGTGATTTAATTATTAAAATAATAACATCAGTAAGAAACAATTTAAGTTATATTCAGTGAAAATATATATATCGCTTGCAGGCTTCAGATGTAGCCAACCTTTGTCATTTTGAAGTATCCACAAAATTTTTTAGTTGACATGGCAATTAGGTGTAGGCAGATGAGATTAATTTCACAACGCTGTTTGCTTCCTTCCAAAGCCTGCCAAGCTGCCAAGAAGAAACTATATGACTACAAATTCAGAGCTCAAAGAATTCAATATGGGAGCTATGGGAAAATTCTAACGATTATAGCTGTAAGAGCATCTACTCCAAGTGTCCCACATCTGTCATTCTGGTAGTAATATTTGTCATTTGGGTAAGATTTTTTGCAATCGTTTGTGTGTGTGTGAGTGTGTACATATGATTTATGATACCGATATATTACCGACGACTTTACGTCAAGTATGATGGTCTGCGGTAGGGAGTTTTTCACATCTTGCAAGGACTTCAATAACTGCTGTAAATCCTTCGACTGGTGTCGGTACCCCCGGATATTTTTAAAGTTTTGCTAAATATTTGACCAATCCACTTACTGCAGACTTTCATATTAGATTTTTTCAGGTTTGTTAGCAGCAAACTGTCATGGTAATATGAAATTACTTGAGGACGAACGTTGGCAATCAACACCAAACAATTTATAATTAAAAGTTTCCCGGTCGGTCTTGTGCATGCGAGAGAGGCAAAATGATAAGAGAAATCCTACCAAGGTTCATGTATTGGTTAATTTTTTCTGTTTTTGTAAAGAATCCCCCTCTCGAGTCCCATGGCGCTTGTATGTAATGCAACATACCATACAGCACTAGCGTGAGGATAAGCAACCATTTTGCTCCCATCTGGCAAATAAAACTCACCGAGCAGCATTTATCTAATGAATATAAAGTGTCCACCTTTCCTGATGCTGGTATCTCTAGAGTTGAAATGGGATTTCAAATAGGACGCTTGAGGGAACAGCGAAAAAAATTATAGGATATAAAAAGGAAAATCTGGAGAGATGACCGTTGTGCAGTTTGTGTAGAATACGGACGTAGTATATTCAGGCTTAGACAAATAGCAGGAAATACATACATATACAAACATGACAACGTTCAATTAGAGAAATTAAGCTAACCGAGATGTGAATATTGTTGGTTGCAGTTGCACCACTTAAGCACAACTTTTGTTCCAAACTGGACGAAGCTGGATGAAATAGCAGTTGTGGGAAAATCATAAAGACAAACAGGATTACTGCCATTTAGGTGCAGTCCAGAGCGGCGAACGTGTACTATAGTATATATACTGTATAATATACGCTCGCCGGTCCAGAGGAGATTTTCTGTCGTACTTCTATGGCTTTGTAAATTAAATTGCGGACGGATTTAAAAATGTATAAGTTTTTTACGTCGTCCGGTGTTTTTTTAGTTTTTGGGCAGCTCTAATTGTGCGAATTGAGAAAAAATATGTTGAGGTAATGAGGATGATTAAAAAAAACAAAGCTTTTACTAGAAGATTGAGTTCGGACGTTAAGCCTAGTTGACATTATGCTGATTGAGCAGCGCTGATGCAGCAGCAGCTAGAATCAGCGATCCATAAGCACAGGGTCAACACCAATGCTGATAGTATCAGCACTTCACACGTACTGATTTTACCAGCATCAAATTTTCCAATAGCCATAGGCTGTGACGAATGTTCACTTGAATCGTAGGAATTAATCGATGACAAAGTTTCTGTTTCTGCTCCTGCAGTAGCTGAGCCAGACAACATTAAGATTGACCTACGAATCGCTATCTTAGGATTTCATTTTTTACTTGACTGACGGAGGTAAATGTTGCATCGCATATGAATAGGGTAAGCGAATTATTTAATGACCATAGCGATAAATATTTTTATCATCTTGCATTTGTTTTTCAATCGCAGATGAATCGCCATTTTATGTTGTTATGTTTATGTTGTTGTTGCCAGAATTATATGCATCCCTGCAAATATTATGGTGATAAACTACTAAAAATTGTGTTGCGCATTTATTGCTATGGCGATGGTTTGACGACAGGTCGAGAATTGAAGTCAATTGGATTCCCAGAAACACGTTTTCGTATTGCTACATTATTACATTTTTATTGCAAAGATCACTGGTATCAGATGTGATGAGAGCGAGGTGCGTGTATAAACTATTCTTAAAGAAATTTTATCGTTATCGAAAATATCGTAGGTTAGTGAAAGCAAAGAAAATTAATCACTTACACGACTAATATGCAATCCAACATTTACCCCCGTTAAACTAAACGGCAGCGACTGATATGCATATAATTCCGGCAACAAAAAATAACATTTGTACGATAAATTGGCGATTCGCCTGTGATTGAAAAGAAATAAGATAAGTATATTTATCGCCATAGGGATCTTCAAGTTAATCATAAGCGATAAAAATGCATCATTGCCAGCAATAAAAATGGTCGTTGTGGCAATAAAAAATCATTAGAAAGCCATTCGTAGGCCAATCGTAATGTTTGCTGAGTCGCTCTCGTTTAGAATAATGGGGTAAATAATGCGTCGCATATGAATCGTGTAAGTGATTAATTTTATGATCATTATGGCGATAAATATTTTCATATTTTTGGGTTTTTTAAATCAATTGTTTGGAATAAACTTTATCTTTAAGTCACTAAATCGCCGATTTAGTTGGTCTTGGAGATTTTAGAATTATGTATTTATTACTTATTTATTATTTATATTTTACCGGAAATATTACTTTCACTACTATTCTACTCTACTGGTCTTACTCTACCGCACTTGAAGAAATAACGATTGCAGATGAGGTAATTTCCAAAGGCAGACTACTGAAATATTTTCGATAACGATAACATTTTTTTTTTTTAAATAGTTTATATACACCTCATTCTCATCACATCTGGTACCGCATGTAGGCAATAAAAATGTAGCAATTAGAAAGCGATTCGTATGCCAATCGTAATGTTTTCCGGAATCTAATTGACTTTATTTCGCGTACTATCGCAAAAATATCGCCACGACAATAAAAGGGCAGCACAATATTTATTGTCGTTTTTATCGACACAGCAAATTTATCGCCACAGCAAATTTATCGCCACAATGTTTATTGCAATGTGTTTTTCTTGGGGTGTTTTCGATTCTTGTGACAGTAGGTCAATATACATATAACTTGCTTCCTATTGTTGTTGCCCAGTCTGCAAGCACACGGAAGCATGAGGCTGGCAGGTGTACCGGTAGTAAAGTGGCCAGCAATTACAGAACACACTACTTTCCACAGTAAAATATTCGCTTATTGCTGATTAAGGTGATGTGTGTTTACATTGCTGCGGCAGTGACTAGACAGGCTACTTCGCAATTCGCATAGAGCCATGCATGCTTCTTGTCCGTTTTGTCTACTTTACATACAACGTCACAGCTTCTTGCTATCAGCGACATTAGACAGCAGTTTCCTTATCGGTTGTAGAATACTAGCACGTCATAGTTACATATGTGAGGTTATGCCCTCATTCCGTGCGGAATTTTTCGAGATGCGTAACTGATTTGGTGTGGTCAGTTCGGGTTTTAATCAAACAGCGGTCGGTATCAAGTTCATCAACTTTACTTTCCCGATAACCGCTTTCCGGAATTTAAGGAATGGAATGGAGTTATTTACAGTAAAATATTGCAGTCTGAAAAGGAAGATTACTAGAGAGGATCAGCGAAAATAACAAGTTTTTTGAACTAACGATGTGAACCTTGAAGTGATGCCGCAAAAGATTTCTTTAAATTTAGACAACATTTGTCGTTTACATTTTGGAAAACTTTAGTGGAATTCATATACGAAATTTTGAAGGCACCATCCTTCTTGCATGAAATTAACATTTCAAAAGAGCCACCGGAACTCCAGTTTGCAACGAGGAATGTCTTGACGATACGATGAAATAAGAGACGTTATAAATTATTACTTAAACACTTATGGCCAGTTTCACAGTCTGAGTTTAAACCAAATATTTAGTTTAAACTCGACGAATGAGTTTCACAGTTTGGCTTAAACCCCGGTTTAAACTAGAGTTTAAACCGTGCCCTCCCTCGGTTTAAACTCAAGATAATTTTATTTTGACAGTAGCATTGCTTTTTTTGTATCAAGAAAATAATTTCATCATGGATTTAGATTTAGACATTTCTAGCGATGAAGAAGACTTTTTTGAGTTAAATTTACAACTCTGTCGACGACTGAGAGTAATTAGAAATCGGACAAATCATTTTAATGAGTGGGACGACGTTGATTTTTATGCTAGGTTCCGTTTAAGTAAAGAACTTTGTCACTTTGTCTTCGAATCTATTCTTGTCCGATTTCTTGCGCTCTATTATACATACCTATATGTATATCTTTTTTTGCATTAGTGAAGGCAATATCTCAACTTCACTTATGCTAAAATTTCTCATCCTTTTTGAATGTTAGCATATTTAAAATTGGAAAATATAACTACATATTTTTTATTAATGAACTGATTACTTTTTCCGATTGACAGATTTATTCATTGCAAAATTGCTTCACAAAGGGGCGATAACTAATTTAGTTCACAATCTAATCAGTACTACCAACGTTACTAAACGAATGCACTGTGAAACCCGATTTGCTTTAAACCAGGTTTAAACTTGGAGGGTGGTTTAAACTAAACCTTGATTTAAACTCGACTGTGAAACTGGATGAAGGGCTGGACCAATTGCAGTAAGTAACCTGAAAGTAAGCTGAAGGGGCCGCACACACAAGTGGCATTTGTCAGTTTACTTGACAGTGGCATATCTAGAAAACTCATATTTAGGCTAGTTGCGTGGCATTTCTTGTGGAGCTCACCTGGGCCCTAATGCACCAACCATTTATCACTTACTAGTTAGCAAATTATCAGTTTATTTGTTTTTGATAAGTGTAAGTGATAAGAGTTGCACGAAAAACATTTAAAATTTCACTCACTTATCAATTGAGAAAACTTTACAATTTTTGATAAGTAAAGATGAAAAGTGTTGCACAAAAATTTAAAATTAATTATCAGAAAATGAAAAGTTTTATGAATTGATAAGTATGCGGTATATTCTGAACAATGACATTAGCAAGAACAAACCGTTTGCCAACAAAAATTTAATAGTATTATTCTTCATTATTTTTTCATATTATTCATTATGACTAGGATTGATAACAAGCTGAAAAGCTGAAGGAGAAAAATGTAAGTTAAATTTGTTTTGTAATCTTGTAAATTATTTTATTTGCCTTTTTTTTCCTAGAATGTGTTATTTGGCTCTTTCCAAAATAATGCTGTTAGAAAATTGGAGAAGGAAGAAGCGTGGAAAGAGATATTAAGAAAGGCACAATCTCTTGAAATGATCTCGAATAGTCGAGAGTGGACTTATGCTCATGACCACATTTTTGGGCTGTGGAAAAGTCGGACTTTGGTAACTTTCTATATAAGTTGGATCAAAATAAACCTACAACCGGGCACCGCAGAATTGTAAATTCAGCTTCTTGTAAAAAATTTTAATTAACATTATCCTAAAACAAATAACTAAAAGAATGGGCAGTCTATGTAAACTTCATGTGTTGTGATGTTTGATTACATTTTTAGTTCACTTAAAATTTTTTCAGTGTTTGTCGCAAGAAGTAGCTATGGGGTTACAGCCGTAGCGAAAACGAATAAAAAGCTTCACACCGACTACATACATGGAAAAATGGTTGTAACCATTCCTGTTAGTATTTGTTCTAAGATCGAAATAAAGTTCAATTTGCCTGTATTAAAATTGAATTGTTTTGGATTTACATTATAGGCAAAAAGAGACAATGCTAGAAAAACGGGTACTGGTGGTGGAAAACCAGCAATATTGGATGAAGTGGATGAAGCAATTCTAGACATTCTAGGTACCGACTCTCCAGTCGTAGATGGCTTAGGATTACCAGAATCGGATGGTGTTGCTATCATCTTACAAAATCCAACGTCGATGGAGCAACAGCTAAAAAGGCATAATAGTAGAAATGCCATCAAAAGAGAATTGGATAGCACTGATTCCATCGAGTTTTTAAAAAAAACAAGTATTGGAGTCTGAGCTATATAAAAATAAATTAGAAATACTCCAGCTAGAAAGAGTGTTGGGACTATGACCGTCAAAGTTCACCGAAGACCTCCAGTTAAATAGTATAGGAGTGGAGAAAAACTTGGATGCTACAGAATCCGATGAAGAGGAAACAAAAATTGTACATTTTTCCAAACTTTGAATATTTTTAATATTTTTCAATCTTTTTTAATTTTTATAATAATTAATGTTAAACTTTATTATTTATTCTAATTAAAAAAATTAATAAAATGTTGAATATAATTTTCGTTTAATTGTTCGTTTGCATCTGCTTCTTCTGGAATATTTTCAATATCTTCCTCCGAATCTTCATCATCAAGTTCGACATTTAATGTTTCATTTTCTCCAATCCGTATTGCAACATTGTGGAGAGTGCAGCATATCAATACCACTTTTGCTGCAAATCTGGGATTCAGGCGTAGGTGATTCAAGCATGGAAATTTCTCTTTGAGCATTCCTGAAGAAAACTTTTCATACAATTAATCAAAGGTAAATTTATGAACATTTACCAAAGCTGTTTTCCACAATACGCCTTGTTTTTTTGTGTGGACGATTAAATCCTTGCTCTGCTAGATTATCGGGATTTCTTCGCAATGGTGGGATGAGCCATTCTTTTAGTGGGTAAGCACTATCCCCCAAAATTACTGCACCAGGGAATGATCGAAAGCCAGCTTCAAAGTTTCGGAATAATTGCGAATTTCTGAGTACTCTGGAATCATGTACACTACCTGGCCAATTGGAATTTACAGCATAAAATCTTCGGTCTGGTCCTTGTTAATTTCATTACTAAAATATTTGATTTAAAATGGATTTTTTGGTAAAAAATCCGGAAATTTTGCCGACCCCCCCCCCCCCCCCCCGGGTAGCGCATATTCTGGCTATTTAAAAAAAAAGAATGTTGGAAATGCAAGTAATACTTCCTGAAAAATACCGACTTTGCCGTGTCAAGGAATTTTGAAATTTTAAAAAATTACCCGAAAAGTGGTCGATTTGGTCGTCGTCCACCGCAGGTGACATGCTATGAAATTTTTAAATATAAACTGTGGGTCATCTTTGTAGTATGAAATCGCATCTACATTTTGTCCCCTAATCGGATACCTAATTAGCTTTTGCGTGCGATAAATAGTTTTCAAGTTAATTGAACATGAATAAAATGTGTCCTTTTTAAGGTGAAAAATGGCGGTTTTTTGTATAACAAATGGACTTATTTTCCTCTCGTGATTACTTAAAATTGGTGGGCCGGGGGAAAATAACTGCCCAGAGGGAAAATGTTCACAACAGAGCACTAATGCGTATCAAACAAAGAACGGATCAAATATATGCGAAATGTAGTAACTTGGTTGTATCTGACCCAAGTGCATGAAAATTCATACAAATCGAGTTTTCAATGGCAAAAACGTACCGACGAAGTTTCCTATATCGGGAAAAAAGTATACCACCCGATAGTACTCGGCGGAGACTTTAATTTGCTATGCAACTTGTCGGATTGGAGCCACTCTTTCGCCGTGGGTTCCTACCCACCACCGTAAAAGTACCCAAAATAAAAAAAAATTCCTCTTCAAATTGTGGCTGGTAATTAGCTGAGCCGATCGGTGGAATCCAATTTTTCGATCGGACATACTCCTACCGAGTTAGCCCCACTTACAATCTATTCGAAAAGAGAATTTTTTCTTAGCACTATGTTGCTTAAATTATCAAACTCTCATTGCAAAATGATAAGCGTAATAATTTGGTGCAACGGAATTGAGAAAAAGCATATAATTTGCTAACTTTATCACTTTTCCATAGAACACTTATCACTTACTCATTTTCTGTTTGGCGCAACAGTAATTTGAAAAGCTGACAACTTCTCACTTTTCAATACTCAAATGAGTGCTTTTCTAATTTCGTTTTGGTGCAACAGAAAGTAATCAGAAATTTTGATAAGTTGCTAAGTGATAACCGATAAGTTGTTGGTGCAATAGGGCTCTGGTCAAGTGTGATTTTTAATTTTCTATTTCCGTCTGTTTTCCGTAGTCCACAAAAGAATAATAAACATTTCTATTGAGACATATGCTCCTTGCATGGCAACTGGAGAAGTTCCAACTTTACTACACATTTCGACCGTGTGGAGTTTTTTTTTTTTTTTTTATGGTGAAGAAATACACTACTACACTACGAACTATACATTTTCTTCAAAATAATTTAAGAAAAAACGTAGGGACTAGCCTTGGGGGCCAGTAGTTATTAATATTTTTTCCTCGATTAAATTTTAACGGAACCGGAATTACATGGTGTTGACCACTTTTGACTTGGGGGGGGGGCGGAAATCCTTTAAATTTGGTATACGTATTCGTCTTGATGCCGCGCATATTTTGTTGGAAGTCCGTTTTGCCCGGTGGGCTTGATCCCGGCGGGGCGGAGGTGTTGAATTTTAAAATGCTTTTGCTTATATCTCCAGAACCAAGAGGCGCAGCAAGGTTGTTGATATCTTGAATTACCAGTTTCATCCTAGGCTACCAATCGTAGGAATTTCAAGTTCCTGGTAGTGGAGGGGGCGGAGCAAAAGGTGGAGATTTTTTTTTAAAATAACCTCGAAATTCTCCATACAAAAATTTCCCGATGGATCCAAAACCTTCCACACAAAGTAGCCGAGTGCATTCGTTATTTTTTGTGTGATACATAATTATAGCGTGGGTTTAATAGGGTACTACGTTTTTCGACCGAGGAAAGGGGGGGGGGGCTCAGTAGTTTTTCGATTTTTACTCTGTCATTTGACCTCGGAGCATAGGCATGTGGGTACTCAAATTGAATAAAAGTTGACATAAGTGAAGAGATAGCTTGATGGTTCCAAATCATACCTTAGTTAATTCTTGTTTGAAATATTATAAAACGGATATTATGATTATAGGAAAAAGGAAATACATACTAGCAACAAAAACAACAGACATTTCGGTACGTATTTTATTTTCCGAGCATTGTTAGATGTCCCAAGAAGAGTAGTATGATTTTGAATCAAATTTCCTTGAAGTCGGCAGGCTTTAGAAAGTGTGAACTAATGCCTTAGCATCTGCGTTGTGCAATTGTCTTGCATTCTCCTAGGATATGCTCCGAAGTTTCATATTCTCAGAAAGTCAACATACAAATATTAGTAGGTGATGCAAGTATTTGGTAAGCTTACACCGTCCAGTTACGACTAAGGTGATTTCTTTCCAAACTCAAAACATGCGAACTTTGTGAATTTATTTTTTGTTCGTCTAGATCCTATCCCTGATGTCCACGTCTGGTCCATTTGTTTGCAGATCCAGATTTGTACGGTCAGCTTCGCGGTATTGTAGGATATGATGCAAAATGGTTCCGGTTAAAAAAAAACATGGATGTTTTCTTTTTGGCCAGTGTGTTTGCTTTGTTGTTTCCATAAATTTCCCAGTGTCTTGACATTAACTGGAGTGTTAGAAATACAGAAACTTCCTTTTGACCTCAGACGGTGAGATGACTTTCATTGCTCCTTGGATATATTATATTTTATTAGTGTTGCAGCCGACAGTAGTGGTGTTATCAAATGCCTCTACAATGTTTAGAATATATGGCGATTTCTCTGTTGCCAATAGCTTTTTCTACAACATTTGTTAGGTACATTAAAGTTTGCTCTGTTTATTTCTCGATTTGGTGGGCATATTGTCGACCGGGTAGAAAATGTCGTTTTTACCTATCAATTTACGGATTTTAGTGCAGATAGATGTTTCATGTATACCTTTTATAAATTTCCGCCATGAACGCATTTTAGATCTCCTGATTTTTTGGTTATAGATACTCAGATAGGAATTTAATATATTGCAATATAAGGTAAATGTTCCAATTAGTTACATCTTAAAATTCAATTACCGACACTACCGCAGGTGTATAGTTTCTAATTCACTTTTAGTTACGCTCTGATTTCCCCTAAACGAACTTGAAATGTGTGAGCTACGAAGTGTTTCACTTCAAAAGCGTTATGGGAGCACCTTCAAGTTAAATTATATTGAGGACTCCTCGTAGGTTTGGTTAAGAGTAGGGGGCGACTAGGTCACTAGGACCATGATACAGCTAACGCGACCAGAGTTGATTTATTGTGTCTGCGTTAATAAATAACCTGAGCGACTGTCTCCTAAGCCTAATTACTAGGCGCGTCTGCAGAAGAGAGGGGATTAAGAATTTCTTCGTCTAGTTCATACCGGGTATACCTCTCCAAATGAGTTCCAAAAGCAACCTTACTTTGTTGTCCATAGGCAGCAGTTGGAGTTTCGAGTGGCAACTCCAATTTGGACTCGAAATTTTCAGAGGACGGGGCAGATTTAAGAGCGCAGCTTAGCTGTCTGCAGAGATTTGGATGTTGGAGTTCTTGCAGCCCGTATCTAGGCTATCCTGAGATCCAACCTCTATAGAGTAGACTTTCGCCTGAAAAAGGTGAAGCTCCAAGCAGAGTGGAGAGTTCCACTTCTGAACCGACCACCCCTGCGCCTGTTTTGCCATACTTCCTGGAATCGTCAGTATACCGGGCATGGGCCCGTTCCGGGAACTGGAGCCCTCTGTGTAATATCTGGCTAATCATTTTAGTGCCCATAAATCTATGGCGCACTAATGTACGTATCTATAAAGTCGATAGATTATCTTAGTTTCATTTAAAAAAATGCAATATAAATAAAGCTGAACTAGCTAAATTTGCCGTCTTTTCTCTAATCAAATCTTTTAAAATAATGTCATAAAAAAGAAAATTGGTTTCATATAGCTACGTACGAAAGTGACGTGTTTTCGCTCATTTTAGTAGTGACCACATTAGCATTATTTTTTAGCAGTATTGGTGCTATTTCTTTTATTATATTTTTAATGATAAAAGAAAAAGAAGAAGAAAAACACTAGGTTACCGAATTTTTTAATAAAGTAATCAACGGTTATCTTAAAAGCCATTTATCACACTCTCATTATCTTCGTTCCCTTGAATTTAAAGATTATTTACGACAGTTGTTTAAAAAAACTGCGTTTTTATCACTGTCCATCCGTCGACTTTTAAGCTTGATTTAGGGTAAGTAAAACGGCAATTTCACATTTATAAGATTTAATGGTCCAAAAGGACTAAAAGCACCAATTTCGTTGATTGTTCATTTAGCAGTCGATGGGATAAGCTTTGAAAAGGGTTTCCGGGTTTAAGGTAATTAAATGGTGGTCCGTTGTTACACTCAATTCAATTCGGAGGCAAACTATTCTCACACACGATTGAATTTTAAAGTTGTTCCAATTGCAATAAAACTAAATGTACCGTTAAAATCTCTATGCCATTTATGGAATGTATCCAGATTTAATGCATCCAATTTGAGACCATTGTGGAACCATGATTTACAACTGGTTTGCTTCTGGCGTGAAGAGGGAAATTAGAAATTTCTCAGAACAAAGAAACTTTGGTTATCCCTTTTCATTTGTAAATAAATTATGGTTAATTACTTGTGAGGAAAATCTGTAAGGGGAAGTGATTTGCAGTGCAGCCTTTACTGTATTTGGGCTTTGACACAAGAAATTTGTGAAAAGGAAAGGGACGGGGCGCGTGGTGTCACTTTCAGTGTTTGTGCACATATTCTTTTCTATACTACACGACCAGATTAAACTGTGGTTTTTTGTTAAATACGAAAATAAAGCATATGAGCCAGATGGGGAAATATCTCTAGACGCAATATAGCTGAATCACTGAATGAACCAGAACAAATCCTTCCTGCTTCACACTGTAAATAAAGGAAAACAATTACTGTGAGCTAGGTCTGGCTACTAAATATCTAAAAACGCGAGCTATGCGGAATGTTAGACCCGTAATCTTCGATGCGGATATTGTTTTTTTTTTTAATATAAACACGTTGAGGGTGAGCTCTCAACATCCGATCAGAAGAGACTGGCATAGGGTTTGCGGAGGAGCGCCATCGATCCGTGGTAAAAAATAGAGGAGAGCTAATCTCAATCCTTTAACTCCATCCTCTATGTTCATTACCTTCATTTCACTGATAACAAAAATACATAAGAACACAGCTATTGAAATGACACGCTGAATAATTATAAATGAATGAAATCGGCCAATCCGTTAATGTAACCAAGCGAACTCAGGTGATCACTCACCAAATTAAGTTACAATACAATACGGTTATTGAAGGAAAAGTACACAAAATTTGAAATCTTTTAAGAGTACTAGTTACTATAATTGGCACTAGATAGAACGTACTAAGCAAGTATATATCTAATCACTTAAGTTTATATTAATGCATGAATTTTCATCAAAACTAGAAGAGTTGAATGTAACTAAATTACAGAAATTACAAAAATACAAAATTGCAAAGTACGAAAGTTGTAAAGTTTTAAAGTTTTCAAAGTTTTGAAGTTTGTGGTTTCAAAAGGGGATAAGAAGGTTATTAAAAGAGAATCGAAGATACAAAAGCAATGATGGAGACATCTAGGCTAGATGAGATTTAATAAGTGTCCTGAATGCACCGACAGTACTCGCAGATCTAATATTGGACGGTAAGGCATTCCATAAACGAGTTGAATAGACCAGATAAGAACTTTGCATAATAGATTTCCGAAAATGAGGTATCACTAGGTATTGATTTCTTACAGACGTTGTAAATTCGAAAAATACTCTCAGATAATCGAGTTTCTCCTGACTTTAGGAGATTATGTAAAAATATTTGCGCGTTTTGGTTTATATAATCGTTCAACGAGCAACCCAGTACTCGGGGGTCGTAGATGTGAGACATGGTCGAATTACGAAGTCAAAAATGAAACGAACACAATCGTTAATGCCACATCTACCTTGCGGTGACAGACACTATCTAGTTTGGGAAAATGATCCTACCATAGGTAAAATAAGGGAAGATCAGTGTCTTGACAAGTTTTAGCTTAAGCTCAGTTGACAGAATTATTAGCTGAAAGCCAGAGTCTTCGCAAGCCACTATAGACTTTTCCCAGCATAGAGCTGATATAGTCGCAGCAATTCATTTTTTCATTCATCACAATTCTCAGGTTAGTTACTTTCTTTGAAACGGGTATCGTAAATTCGTTTAACTGTACTGTGGGAAGATCAATTAAATCTCGATTATTACAGCTGCCAAAAAAAATATACATTGCGACTTAACTGGATTTAGGACTAGTTATTATGTTTGGCCCACCTACTTATTCGGGATAGGTCGCCGTTTATTCTGGCCACGCAATCCTCAAGAAGACCGATTGGTCTGCTAATATACAGTTGCCCGTCGTCAGCGTACATATGAATCCTCGCATCTTTTAGTATGCTTGGAAGACCATTTATATAGGCACTGAAGAGCAATGGGCCGAGGATTGATCCTTGGGGTACTCCACATGTTAATGGTAAAGAGGATGAAAAAGAATCATTTATTTTTACACGCTGGCTGCGCACCAAAAAGAAATTGCGTTATCATAGAGATGGCTGACGTACTAAAGCAAAAACTGTCGACAGCTTCTGAAGCAGAATAATGTGGTCGACACTATCAAATGCCTTAGAGAAATCGAGAAGAACGAGGCCAGTGTAGTCTTCCCGTTCCATTGCACGTCTAATATCAGTGGAAACTTTTAAGACTGCGGTCTCACAGCTATGTGAGGAGCGAAAATCAGACTCCCAACATGACAAAAGATTATTATTACCGATGTATTCAAGTCATCTGACCGTACATAAGCTTTTCCAATACTTTTGATAAAAGCACAGCAGACTAATTGGACGAAAGTCGGATGGTTGTGTTGGAGAATGCTTTTTTGGAATGGCAAGTACCGTGGCGATTTTCCAGCTGCTGGGGAGAACACGACGATGTTATGGATGAATTAATGACATGTAGGACATATTTGCTGATTACTGGAAATACTAGTTTAAAGAAACGGGTGATTGATTGTCTGGTCCTATGGCGTCGGATTTTATGGAGCATATCGCTTGAATAAGCTCATCGAAGCAGACCCCGCGGGAAAGAAAAGGGATCACATATATTTGGATGTAAAGCACTGTTGTTTCGTCCTAAGGATAATGTTTCCTCGCTATGAGCATAAGAAGTATTACAGCTGATGGAGGTGAAGTACGCATTTAATTCATCGGGTTAGAGCTGCAGCTAATTTGGCCCTTGCCACGTACTCCTGCCTCTGTCAGGTTCTGCCAAAGGACCTTTGGTCGAAGATTGGTTGTTAAGCTTCGTCTTATAGTATCGACGTCTTGCATTCCTTATAGCAACATTGGCGCGATTTTGAGCAACCTTATAAAGTGAGCGGGCATGTTTAGTTCTTAGAGTTCTATAACGTTTGTATAAATATTCCCTTTCCGCAATAAGGGATCGCACTGTGGAAGAGAACCATGGACAGCCAATAATAGGTACTGTTTTTGTCTTTAGCGGGACATATATTTCGAACAGGTAAGAGATCAATGAGGCTAGAATAGCTATTTGACCATCCACCTCAATGCAGTGAAAGATGTCATCCCACGGCAAAAGAAGGTATTCGCTAAAAAGGGACTCTACATCAATACTCCCATAGTTACGGTATGAGACATGTTTATAACGTGGTATCACATCCAGCCTGAAAGCATAATTAAGGAATAGAATATCATGGTCAATTGTGCTGAATGGAAGGGGCTGATTTTGAAGATTGACTTTATCCCTATCTGAAACAATTAGAAGATCAAGACTCGAAGGGTTTGATGTATTAAAAAAAGTAGGCGAAGTATTGACAATATTGACATGCAGAGATTGAATAAGATGAGAAAATTGGTCTGTTAATGCTCTGCAGTGAAGAAGATTTATGTTGAAATCGCCGCCAATCACTACACTTTCATAATGTTGGGTAACGTATGATAACGTATTCTCTAACTCGCGGACTGCATCATCACTAAACTGGTTAGGTGGAAGATATACCGAGGTTAAGACACATTTATCGTTATTGGAGCTAACTTCGATGCGCACAAATTCACACGGCAGAGTTTCAGAAGAAAATATAAGTTTGGCTTTAAGGTAATCCCTAATGTAGATGGCTACACCCCCGCCAACACAGTCCCTCCGGTCGCTGCGAAATATGTTAAAACCAGGAATAGAAACTTGAGATGATGGGATTGCAGCATTCAGCCATGTCTCACTTACAAAAATTGCATGTACAACGGAGTCTGTACAAATGAATCGAAAATCATCGATCTTGTTACGAATGCTTCTTGCATTCACAGTACATCTATTTAAACTCGAAAATTGGTTTCCTAGTATTTTCAATAAAGTTCTTACCTGGTCCATACTCGAGAAATTATCCATACTCATAGACGTGCAAAAGACCGCCGGTGCACTCAGACACATAATTACACAACACTACAATCATCGCAGAATGAAAACTAGAATTAAGTATCCACAAGAGAAACCACAAATTAGTAGAAAAGAAAAACAAAGTTTGAAACAAATTCATAATTCAATTAAAGAAGTTTCAGTAAGAACATTACAGGAAAGTAAGACTAGCATGTAATTTCTAAATAGAATAAACTTTAGTAGATTTGTATAAAAACTACGATTATAACAAGGATTACATTGTGGTAGCTCCGTAGAATTAGCAGCATATTACGTTTAGGCACGCAAAATCTAATTGTGTACAAGGTTATCTAACTGGTCTCCTCGGGTGATTCAGAGTTCATTACCATCTCGATGAACCTTGACATATAGCAGTCCATCTTTTGTGCGGGCTGAATGTATTTTCCCCTGTTTACGGAGTTTAAATGCTTCACGTAAGAGAGAGCTATTTCTGGGAGTCAAGCTCTCATTTATATAAATTAAAGAGTCTGAAGACAAATCTTCGAGATCAGCAAGCCGGATATCCCTTCGTCGACGATATGATGATAGGAAAGCTCTTTGTTCTGTTGGGCACGAGAAACGTATTACAATAGGGTTATCATTGCGAAGAGACTTTGCTTTAATGCGAAAAGCATCAATATATGGCGAAATTGGATGGTCGACCACAGCACCAATATTTTTACAAGTGCTTACCAGATTTTCATTTTGTTGGTAAGGTACTCCACGTATAATTACGTCGCTGAGGCGATGATTCCTATGTACGTCATCAAGTTGATCTTGAAGAAACTTCATGGTTTGTGTGACTTCCGTCTTCAGTTTTTCGCAATCTTTAATTCTCTCATAGGAAGAGCGAATGGCGTCATCAATTTTTGCGGAGATTCGTTCCTCGACTTTCTGCAAGCGCAGTTCGATCATGGGCAGAAATCTAGTTTCTAATGTCTGAATTAATTTTTCCGCGATCGCTGGCGAAAGCTCTGTCATACTGACACCACTTCTCGTTACAACTTGGGAGCCTGCATCGGTATTCGAAGTTGATGGGGTTTTCTCTTTTTTGTTATTTTTCCCCACCATAATGAGCGGAGAGGACAGAAATTACGATACACACCAACAGGAGTTTCCAGTTGCAACAGCACTAACTGTGGTAGCACTAAACAGTTTGCGTAATAAATTGGATTTTACTAGCACTAAGTAGTTTTGTTAATTAATTGGATTAATTGAATTTCCACTAAAATCAAACACCACGAAAACGCCAATCAAACACAAAATAGCTCGCGACACACTATCGGAAACCAAAATGAGATTTTGCCAATTTCGATCACGGATATATTACTTTATAGCAACCCAACTCGGGAGCCACTCGAAAACACGTCTATACTCTAGCGTACATCTCTGACATGTTTTAAGCATCCACAACACTAATTGTTTTTTTCCAACTTTATTTCCCGACAAAACACCTGTTAATGGTACCACAATATTGATAGTATGATATAACATATTCCAATTTCAATCTTCTGCCTATTAAGGTTTAGGAAGAACTGACTGAATAATACCAGTCCAATATTCAGGAATACGTAGATTGTTCAAACAGGTTTCAATATTTACCGAATTCTAAATGTATGCTATATGATTCTGCTTACACATCCCTGTTCCCGCACATAAACAAATTCTAGCCACACATTATTCAATACCAAGAACCGGCTAATTGCCTTGTCCTTAACTTGGTACGTCACATTTTCTTCAAAATTTACGCAGTACAAAAACTGAAACGGCCAGAATGAATCGGCTCAATAAGTGCGTAAGCAAACTTCTTGCCTTTTACTACAGTACTTGAGTGATGTGCTTATTTCTATTTATAATTCTAGGAAAACTACAGGGTCTAACTAATAAAATGAAATGGAAGAATGTTTAGATGATTCAAATCAAATTATTAAATACAGGAGAAAAAACAACCGCCTCGTCCGGTTGTTCTTTCTCTTGTATTTAATAACTTGATTTGAATCGTAAAAATATAAAAACAGGTTTTTCTAAAAGTTCTATTCAAGATCAAAAATAAAAAAAATTATTTGCAATAAAAGATATTTATTTTCTTGTGATATTACAATTAGGCGAAAATAGTTTACTTTTAAATTTTCTTTTTAAACAACTAAGCATATGAAAGTATAGGAGCATTCTATTCACTCTGAAAAGTGCATTTCCACGACTTACCAGTTCTTCATAATGATGAGTTTTTATTTTTTTTTTATTTTTAAGCCAAGCTCAGGGGATACCCTATGATGCAAATCACAGCATGGAAGGAGATAGGGAAAGGATTAGGGGATATGAGGAGAGTGGCGGAGGTGCCGATGTATGTCGCCCTTAATCTTCCGCAGATTGTATGCCGGAGGAAAACCAGAAGATGATAAGCTGTTCCACATTCGGACTGTTCGGGATAAAAAAGCATCACGGAATTTTACTGTACGGCTGAAAGTAATATGAAGTGTTAAAGGATGTGCGTGGTTTTCAGCGCGAGTATTGCGTGCAGGAATCATGCTCCAAGGGATTAGACTAGATATTTCGTCAGAACATTGACCATGGATATAGCGATAAAGGAGCGAAACGCATTCAACATTCCGGTGGTGCTCGAGTGAGTCGATATGACAAGTTATTGCCAAATTGCCAATGAGAGGAGCGCTAGATTTGACTGGCTGAAATATTTCTTACACCTTTTCAGAAATCCAAGATATGTCGATGCTTCTTTGGCAACAGAGAAGATGTGAAACGGTACAGTTTAACTTACTGGAAATATTAATGCCAAGAATGCTTAGTGACGGTGAATCAGAAGTTAATGCTCCATCAAAAGAAACGGGTGTGCTTAAGTTAAGATCTTCTTTTAATGATATGAGACAGCTTTGGGTCTTAGATGCATTGAATTCGACGCGATTCGCTTTGCCCCAAGCGAGGATATTGTTAAGACCGTTATTCAACGATCTAATCATGCAATCTCGTTTAACACATTCGGCATTCCCCCTGGAGTCCACAAGAGTGTCAAAGGAATAAGCGAAATCAAAAGTACTGTCATCTGCGAAACTATGGATGGGATTGAAAGTAAGGGAAAGCAGATCATTAATGAAAATTAAAAAGAGAGTTGAAGAGATAACAGAGCCTTGAGGCATTTATGGGATGCGGTTCAGATGTAACGCCATCTATTTGGCGACTAGATAGGAAACTTTCAATCCATAATAGAAGATTAGGAGAGAGACCAAGTGCTTTAAGTTTGGCTAAAAGGGCTGGATGCCAGACTCTACCAAAGGCCTTTGAAATATCTAGGGCAACGATTTTAGACTTACCAAAATTGTGAAGACTGCGGTTCCAACGTTCCGTAAGAAAGGTCAGCAAGTCTACAGATGAGCGTCCAGCTCGAAAGCCATATTGGCGATCGTTGATGAGATGATTAGTTTCTAGATACTTCATTCATTTTGAGTTAATGATAGATTCAAAAACCTTTAAAAGAATCGAAGTGATCGCAATTGGTCGATAATTTGAGGGATCGCTACCCTCTCCTTTCTTCGGAATAGGCTGAACGTGAGCTAGTTTAAAAGCAGTTGGGAATTTTCTTGTCGAATAAGACAAGTAGAATAGTTTGCGCAGAGGTTTAGCCAAGGATGAGGCACTGGTTTTAATTAACAGGGGCAAAAAACCATCAGGACCTGCGGCTTTGGAGACGTTGATTCCCTTAAGGATCCTGAACACATCTCTCGTACGAACGTGTATTGGCTCTTGTACTCAATCACAGGGGCGATGCAAAACAGGTGTTTGTGAAGTGGGTGGAAGACGAGAATTTGAAGTGAATCTAACAGCTAAAATATTACCTTTATACAGGGAGTCAACCCTCGATTCATCATTATTAAGTAGTGAAGGTATAGAGGAACTGGTGAAGTCGTTCCTGATGTTTTTGACCAGGGACCGCAACCCGCAAAGGTAGCAAAGGTTTCTGGTTTGCGGCTTGCCAAGATTCTTTGTCTAATATTCTGGTCAATAAGATTTTTTTCTCTCTGGATAATGGACTTGTAAGTGTTCCGTGCAGTCTTGTAGACTTGTTTCATTTCCGCACATGGATGCAATTGATAGGCGCGAAAAGCAGACTCTTTCGCTTTTATAGCTTAGTTGCACTTATCGTTAAACCAGGAGCGACCATGCTGTTGTTGAGTTGAAAATATGTCCATTTTTGTACCGAAAACCGCCCATTTTTTCATCTAAAGAAGGACTGATTCACTTCTTTTGCATTTATCGGACTCAAAAACTAATTACATATCTAATTAGGGAACAAAATGTAGATGCGATTTAATCCTACACACAAGCTTTAACGTGCATATTTAAAAATTTTGCAGCATCTCCTCTGTACTGGAAGACGACCAAACTGATCATTTTCCCGTGAATTAAAATGTTTAGCGGGTACCTTGAGACAACAAACTCCTTATTTCTCTGTAAGTAGTGGAAGGATTTCAATAATTTGTTTTTGAAAACATAGCCAGGATATGCGGTGAATTAGAAAATCCTAGTTACTTAGGTACCTTCACAGAACACAACACAAGCAGACGGTACTGTCAGTTAAGAAATATTCTTCTTATTTCTCCACAACTAACATAGCCGAGAGTTTTGTCGAGTGGAAGAGAGAGTTTCGTAATTTGCAATACAAATTCCTCGAGCCACAGAATTCCGAGTGGCGAGTTAAGAATCAAAAGAACTCTCAACTCCACAACTCTCCGTGTTAGTGAATCCGGCCCCGCTTGAAACTCCATCAAAAAACTTACCTGTCCTCTTAATGAAGCACATAACGTATTTGTGAGGTTAATTTTTCAGCTCATCCACTGATTGGAGGACATATCCAAGCGTGTCTAGCCTACTCCGGGCAAACGCCGAACAATCACACAGAAAGTTTTCGGTTGTCTCAGGCTCTCCTTCCACATATATTGTATATATTGTTTCCTTCCGAGCCCCAACAAAAATCTTTAGTAAGAGCCGTCAGTGAAGATTCTTAGAGCTGACCGGGGAAGGCTCGATAAGGCACTTCCTTCAGCCCACGATTCCCTTTGAGGAATATTAACGGAAAAGCGACGTCAAAAGTGGAGCTCTGGTACCATAGCATGACATGGCATGCGGGCCAGAGGGGTTTTCCGTTCCAGTACACACGCTAAACGGCAATGGGAGGAGCCAATTTAGCCGTTCTTCTGAAATCCCCATGAGCGCAATCGACACATAGCCTTTTAGCATAGGCCTGAATGATAAGACCAAGGGCTGGCAGATTAAATAAGACCTCAAGAGCAGTAGTAGTCGTAGATCGCATAGAGCCTGGAATTCCCATGCAAGCAAGTCTTTGCAGGACCGGCAGATTCCGGAGCACAGTCCCCATATGTGAGCATGGGTCTTACGATCGAGGTGTATATTCAGCGCACGACACTCGGTCTTATGCCCCAAGTACAGCGAGAGGTTCTGCTATGAGCCCAGACTCTCATAGCCGCAATTTTCTTTTCCTCTACATGCAATCCCCACGGCAGCTTCGAGACAAGATGGTCTCCGAGGTCCTTGACATGGGGCGAAGTTTACAGAGTGTGTCCTAAGATTCTTGGTAGAACAAAGTATGCAAGCTTCCTGGAGAAGAACACCAAGCTGGTCTTTGTAGGATTTACCATCATATCATGACGGGTGCACCAGTCCTCAACAGAGACAGGTAACAGCCATGCTGTGCCTGGAGATAAGTAGAGGGATGTCATACGCATACTCTTCACATGACAATACCACCGTGATAAGTGAGTCAACCAACATACACCAGATTATCGGGGAGAGCACGCCACTCTGCGCGCAGCCTCTTCCTATCAGCATATTTAGAGAGGTTCGGCTACCCAACTCACGGTTAAGTATCATCGTCTTAGCATTTGGCCGATCAATCGCGCGACAGTGTGATCAACACCTTGCCGATGAGCTACCTCACACAGCGACCCGGGTGTGGCCCTCACAAAGGCCCCGTTGATGTCCAGAATATTTGATAGTTACTAAAACGTTTTACTTATAGTTATGATTAGTAACATGAGGAATTCAAAATATTCAAAAATGTAGTTCCGGTTTAAAAAAGAATTTCTGCAATGGATATGCCTATATAACATATTAATTCGTATTTGTTTCATTTTAAATCCTTAACTATACATATTCATAATTATCTTTTAATTCCTTCCTTTCACCTTTGTTGGCTTACCTACACTTTAATATAAGATTATACAAGTGTAGAGTTTAGATTCACAAATGCAATTTGAATTTGAAATGGATGAAATACAATGAGTTTTTGAATTTCTATACGTTGGATGGTATCAAATTAAATCAAAAAGCCACTGCTCGCTACATGCTCATCTAACAAGAATGGGAGCTCTTCACAGTCTGCAGTCTCCGTCCTGCCTGGAAAATGAGCTTGAGACAACCTAACACTTTCTTTGTGCTTGTCCGGCCTGCGTCCGGAGTAGGCTGGATATGCTTGCGTCTGAACCTCCTGTCTGTGGATGAGCTGAAAAACTTACTGACCTAGACCTGATGCGCTACATTAAGAGGACAGGAAGGTTTTGGGTGAGAGGATTTTTACCAGGTTAGTACAAGGGATCGCCTTCCACCTTGGCCTCTCGCCCGTCTGCCTTAAAAAAAATTGCGACAGTTATCGTGATTTTTTCCAATGCACTTTGCATTTTGTAGACTCCAGTGAGAGTAAAAGTGAGTTAGGTATTTTAGATTTCCAGTATATTTATCTTATTCAATTTTTAGGATCACGCTGCATTCCCTGACCGCTACATAGCTACCATAGCTGTATGGCCAAGAGAAAGTCTGTTATTCCTCCGTTTATCTAAGGTTTTTAATGTTTTTCCTTATTAAACCTGTAATTAAATAAATATCTCTGCATAACTACTCTAATATGACACTGACATGTACAGCATGAACCGCTGACACTACTGAAAATGCTTGCATTATCATGGGATCACTTTTCTATAGTTGTATATTTTTGGTTTAAGTATTCTATTCCCCAGAATTTCAAATATTAAAATTTTATATGAAATTCACAATACTCCAGTTTCAGTCTGTGCATATTCCAAATACCTACTTTTGAGTTTAGGTAAACAAAACTTGCTTAATTTTATTTCCTTAAAATCCGAGTATTTGTATGTTAGAGAACATAAGATTGCAATGAAAGTAATAATTTCGAATGTATTTGGAATTTGCTGAACTTGAAATAAGAATATTGAAGCGAAAATGAAACTTGAAATTTAGATAATTGTCACACCCCTGCCAATAAAAATTACCTAAATGAAATAGATAATCAAGTAGTCTATGTTATAAATGTCAGTGATTGACGCATAGCGGATAACACATCGTGAACTAAACGTACGTTTTATTTTGTTATTTGTTCAACTAATTTCTATTCAGCATTTTTTACGTCCCTGATTGTTCATATAAAAAATGCTACATATTACTACAGAATCCCTTATAAAAATCTCCGACGATCAACCATCAAACGAATTCGTCCGAAATCTTACAAGATAGCAAATTACAATCAACCAGCCAACCTCGTAGCATTTATAACTAATTTTTGTTATTTTATGATTTTATTTAAGATCCTGGGCTTTTGTACTTTTGGACCACCTGTTAGACTCAACGGCACTATACTACCCTAAATGAATAATTCGAAAGGCCTTGGAATCTCCATCCAAAAAAATTTTCCGGCTTTCGTTGACTATCGTTGGCTGCGTCTATTCTACTACAGGCACTCGCTTGAGACTGGTAAAAGGCTTATTATTGCCCCTATTTACTTACGGAAACTTAATTTTTCCTAAGCTGGACAGTGATTGCTCAAGAAGGCCAAATATAGCTTTCAATGATTGTGTTCGATTCATCTATGGTTTTCGTCGGTTTGACCATTTTTCATCTCTTAGAAACTCTCTCCTTCAACAATCACTGGATCCATATCTTAAACGGAGGGCACTTATTTTTCTTTTTAAACTTCTGCAGCCATGCTAACTTGCTACCTTTTTTGATTTCCTTCAATTCTTACAAACTCAGCGGCATCGAATGATACATTTTTTGTTCAGATCCCCCGCTTATGGAACCCGTTACCAGTCACTGCTCAACTTGCTACCTCCGATGGTGCTATTAAGAAAATTATCAACACTAATTAGTGCATTAGTGGATTAGTCTTCTCGTCGATTGCACTAAGTAAATAGTTACTAAGCTTGAATTTCTTGTTAATTTTAATTATCTAAATTTTTTGAATTTTATTTAACTAAATTGCCTGTTTCAATCTTTTTCTTTTTGTCGTAACTTACATTTTCTTTAATTAACTTAGTTTAACTCATAATCTTAAAATTCTCACTTTTGAATCTAAATTAACTACTTCTTATTTTAAATTATATCTTCCCAGCCTCATTTTGTTTTTAGTAATACTTTAATTGCCAATTCATTATGCCGTCATTTTAATATTATACTAGATATAAGATTCTTGATTTTGTGTACATACATACATGTATTGTATTGTATTCTTTCATGGTCCCATTTTATTGTTTATATTGCCCAAATGACGACAGCATTTTAAAGTAGGTAGTTCTATAAAATTTCGTTCTAATTCAGCTGTGAATGAAGACGATATAAAACACAGTTCTTTAGAAAAACAAATTATTTACATCGCTTGGGAGTACTTAAGGAAATCTGCCGGCAATCATATAGTGTAGATGTGCACTTGCATGCAATACACAACTAGACATACCAAGAGGAAAATGCAATTTATTGCATAACTGAAATCTAAGCACATGTGTCATCCTCATGTAGTCCTTGGATATACTTCGGATTATGTCAGCTGAATCAGATGACCTAAACAGAAACGTCTTATGAAACCTCAACCAACAGAAAACTGTGGTATTCTGGAGCAATCTTGGCTCCAGTCTGGCGGCTTCCAGTTTTACCACCCTTCTACGTATTAGTATTTTGTATGTGAGTGGAAGAAAATTCGAAAGGCCATAAATTCTGTGGACTTATTGTAAGTTCGCTTAAGAAGTTTATCTGGGCAATATGTTACATCTGATATTGTCACAGTTCCTGGCGACTATCATAAGGCGCAGACAGAAGACTCCGGGATTCGGGAATGAGGTGTACAAAGCTTTATAAGAGAAGCAATAATGGGGAAACAATGGAGCCTTCATGATTTTCTGAAGTGTTCGAATAATGGAAATTGTTTATCAGAAACTTTCTGAATCTGGTATAGAATTTTCCTGGGTAATAAACCCATCAAGCCCTGAAACAGAAGTGCATTGTGTCCGTATTCCGTAATGGCTTGTTCCCCGGAGATGTCGGGTCGAAATGAGATACTACCAGCACATTTTCTCGACACTGAAATAATTTATGGCTGCTATGAGTGCTGTTGGCACTATTTGAATCGCTATGCTTTTACTGATTGAACTAATGGCCATAGTAGTGCATGTAAATAATTAAAGGCCGTTAATTTTCCACCCACAAGGCACTAATTTTCTTCTTAGCCATCATCGAGCATTTCCTGCAGAATCGATTAAATTCGAAAAGTGGCTCTATGTCCTGTGCTTAAATGGGCGACATTTTATGAACAGATCACAAATTATTTTCCTATTATTCACCTGATCTGATTGCTATGTATGGGACTGTAATCCGGAGACGAAATTATCGGTTGTGGGCTTGCGGCTCCCAGGGCTACGGATTGACCCCGTTGGGGTGTGGGCTAGATAATTTATCATTCGGCTCAGGATGAGAACGTAGAATTCTGTTGAGTTCAGCGTACGTTCTGACCATTTATTTACAACAGCGGGAAAACACAAGCGATGCCATTTATATTTGCCCTTCTGTCATACATACATATTGAACATGTAAGGCTATGTGCCTGCTGGTGTATTTCCGATTTACTCTTGTTCCTGAGTGTAAGTTATCTTTACAGTATTGTATATACCTCGTGTAAGTGACTCTCATCATGAAAAGTGCATTGTTCAGGTAAAAAAGACGTCGCTCCTTAATCAAGTTAACTAATTAGGAGGCTCGCTCGGTATGTGTTCATATATGTGGCCTAACATTTTCTCCACAATTCCGATGTAAATTAGTATGCGGGAGACCAAACCATCGTTAGCTATATAGACGTTTTCCGTAACTATTATAACCATACAATACAATACAATACAATTTATTTGGTTAATGTACAAAGATTACATGATTTTAAAAGTACAAAGGGCAATGGTGTAATAACGGGAAGTTTTTTTAAATACCAAAAGACTAAATTAACTAATCTTACAATAAGAAAAAAGAAACTAGGTACAAAAAGAGGAGACCAACCTAAAGAAAGTAATGAAACAAAAGAAAAAAAAAAGCAGTAAAATGAAATAAATAAAAAAGAAGAAATAAACATAAGTAACGATAAATACTAAATAATGTATAATAATTAATAATAAATAATAACTTGTAAACAATGAATAATAAAGGACAAAGATGAATTCCGGAAAAAAACATAATACATAAAGTGAGAAAGAAAACTAAGTGCGAAAAAAAATTTGTTGATTAAAAATAAATTATAAACACGAGCAAAAGCAAAATAAATTACACTAAACTTATACATAAAATATGCAATGTTGGGAGGAAAAAGAGAGAGAGAGAGAGAGAGAGAGTAGAAAGAGTTATCGACCAAAATCAAATACTCAGACTGCATGACTTTTAACAAATATTTGAAGATTTTTTAAGCTTTGCAAAAGTTCTGCCGACAGTTGTGCATTGAAGATCATCCGACAAAAGCTTCCACTTGCTTTGGAAAAAATAAGAACGCTGTCCATACCGCGATCTGCAACGAGAGATCCAGAGTGTCTTTTGTCTAGTCGATTGGAAAAGCTCAGTTCTCGAAAAGATACGATGGCTTCCGATTATATATCAGTTTATGTAGACATTTTAATCTGCGTTGAGTTAAGTAGTCTTTTAGAGGGCAACCAAGCAAGGTCGATATATCAGGCGATATGTGGCTGGTCCGAGGTAGCTTGAATTATGTAAGCATCATTGTATGCAACCAAGAGTCTTCTACGACAAACTGAGTGCAGATATGAGATTATTATGCAACCATAAGTAAAATGGGGTATCACCAGGGCTTTAACCCGTTTTTTCGCGTAGGAAGCGAAAGCAACCCAGAGCTCAGTCACAACCGCCGTAGACACCCATATATTTTTCCAATTGTAGCACTAATATGGTTGCAGCAGGAGAGCTTGGAATTAATCTCAAAACCCAGGTTGCTTGCAGAATCCACGTAGCGAAGTCTGGTATAAATACCGGCGATATATTATTGACATCAATGTCTTTTATATAGATCGCTAGGCAACTTGATTTGACACGATTCAGTTCTAAGCTGTTCTGTACAGACCAATCATAACAACGCTGGAGATCTTGACTTAGTGTCGGTATACGTAATCCTCCGTTAAGACAATTGAGATAAATCTATACGCCGTCGGCATAAAGATGTATTACAGGATCATGGATTACGGCAGTCAGGTCATTTATTAAAAGACTGAACAAAAGGGTAATGATCCCTTAGAAACACCGCAATTCAGCTTTCAGCTGCTCCACTTCGTTACTTAATTTAGTGACCTCAGATTGAGTTGAGGCAGCTAATGATTCAATTTTCACAGCTATGCGTTCTTCAAATTGATAAAACTTATCTGATATTAATTCCCCCAGAGCAAAGTAACATCGACAGTATGAACATGTGACCATTAGCCGAGGCCTTCTGTATGACCATAAAGAAAGCAAATTTCAGGATCCGAATATGCCTAATAAGTTTGGAGCGAGTTTCGTGTGGCTTCAGAGTCGTCTAGAGGAGTTTTTTTGTTTTCATGATGCCAAGCACAGCACATTATAAGCCTGAGGATAGCCAAAAGATGATAGACTGTTCCCCATTCTCACTGATTGGAATAAAAAGGAATAATGGGATTTTACTGTAAGGTCGACAGTATTTTGAAGATTTGAAAGATAATCGCGGTTTACAGCGTGAGTATTCCGTGTATTAATTAATCTACAAGGGATTAGACTATAAATTGCATCCGAAAATTGATAATGCATCTAGCGATAAAGGCACGACGGGCTTCCGACATTGCGATTGTACAGGAGCGAGTCGACATGAAAAGCTATTACCATATCGCCAATAAGCTAGGACCTTTCAATATTTCTTTCACCTTTAAAGGAATCTAAGACCTTTCTTTGCATCTTCGATAAGCCTCTGGGTACATCGGCATTGATAAGGCGGGGTTCATATGTAACGCGTCATCTAATAAAATCCCACCATACACTCATGCAAAGTCTAGCTTCCTTGCGGACTATAAGAAGTTCGGTATGAACCCTGCCATTAATTTGACAGAGGTTATGATGAGAAATTATGTGACGCAACCACAAGCTTTTTCTGTCTACGCTGCAAGGCTATAGACATACCATCAAATAATAGATATTTTATCTCTCTAGAAAGAGAGAGAGAATTGTGTCATAGTAAAACAGAACTACTCTCTTGTTAACGTTAACATCAAGAAAACACTTGCTATTGGAACGTGAATAGTACTACGGGCACTCGAGCCCTAGAGGTCATCCTTAATAAATACCCTGTGCAGACACACATAAAGAAGTGCAGCGCTGAGACTACTCTGAAAAGTAACTTTAAATCGAGAGATCCATCGTGTGCTGGATGGGAATCATATTGGATGCTTCAGCCATTGACAAACCCTTTAATGTACACAAACGGTACCAAATCCGAAGAAAATATTGGAGCAGGCGTTTTCTACGAGGAGTCTCATATAGAAGTGCCATACACCTCGAAAATCATGTCGCAGTTTTACGACAAATCGTACTAAAGGTACGGTTTGCCTTTGGTTTAATTCTTTTTTTTTTTAATTAAATATTTCTACTGACAAATTTTGCTGAAGGCAAAATTTGTCATGGGAACTTTTTTAAAAACGAAAATGGTATGTGAAGAAAATTGCGTCATTGAATTGATAAGCTAACCATGTTTTAGGCATGGTTAGCTTACGTGAAAATTTTATGGATATTTGATATCCCTTTTTTAAAATATTTTTTGGTATGCAGGATTTGGTGTGTAACAGTAGGTAGCGGTTGAATTTTTAACGCTGCAGTTATTTTATGTAGTTGTTGTTCAAGACTGTCAATATGTTGTTGGATGCCGGTGTATGTTTGTGCGAAATTGAAATGGGGGTGTTAATAGCATCCACTGTTTCTGGGGGAGAGATGCGTTCCAATATTTGATCAGTTATTTCTGCCAACTTTGTTAATTCAACTTCTGTGCTTGCTGTTAAAATACACCTTACACTGGTTGGCAAACGCTGAATCCATAATGAATGGATAAAAGGCTCGAGTGTATCTGGTGGTGCTAATTTGAGCATTTTGCGTAATAGCTGAGTAGGTTTTTTGTCTGTCAAATGCAACTCCGTTAACAATGAAACTGAAAAACGGGAGATAAGCTGAATTTTGAATACTTGATACTTATCCTCCTTTGGTGGGGAGCGTTTGATATCAGTCACTTGACTCAGTACTTCTGGTTCGTGAAATGCAGCAAGAACTGTGAAATAGCGTCCTAGATCAGAATGAATGCCGTATGTATAGAAAAGCGATTCAATTTCAGTAAACCAGAGCTCTGGTTCATGTTTCCAGAAATTTGGTTATCCTGGTCAGCCTGGCGTGCCTGCTGAGTGAGATGCTAATGAAGCACCCGGTTCATCAGAGGATGGCGAAGCGTTTTGCGTAGAATTTAGAGTTGAGCTTTCCTGCTGCTTAAATTGTGTTTGCATTTGAATTTCGGAATTCTGTTCAATGCCGCTAGCATTTTCGTTATGCATTGTAATGTAAACTGACATTGTAATGGCGGCATGAATGTATTCTAAAAACTGAACGCTGCCCAAATTTCACTGCGTGTTTTTATTTTTGGGGTCACCAATTGTGGGTATTCAACAGTGGTATAAATAATAAAACAAAGAGTATTTAAATAACATCACTATAAATATTTATTAATATTAATTTAACAAAAAGGCTTTATGAGCTACAATGTTTTTAGACGTAAATGTTCGGTCTAAGATGAAAGCGAGAGAATGAAGTAGTGCGAACAGCAGCTAAAACGTTAAAGATGATTAACTCATATTTTTACAACGCTTCTACTGCAAGTAGAATTATCGGCAAATAACGATGGCGCCACATTTTAAAATGTTTTGCTCACGCTCGGCCGCTAAAAGTTTTGAAATTTAAGTATAGTATGGACAACGCGCTCAAGGCATAAGCCGCAAGAGCATAGACAAACTAATAACATAGAAAAGGCAGTAGAACAACGAGTAACGTCTCACTTGAATATAAAATCAACGATGCTCCGACTTGATACCGTTAACAGGGCGGTGATTCTGATCTCTTTGTCGTAGCTTAGGCGTATATTTTAGCCACTTATGTTGATATTTCATCACAAATTTGTCGTACTTTTATATTATCCATATTCATTTTGATTTATCCTTTTCATGAACCACAAAATAAACTAAAAGGAATTTGCAATGAATTAATGTTAGAATACACGCCTAAAAGTTCGACAAATTAGTCTACTGCTTTTGAGGTTATAACAAACATTTTATACTATGGTAAATGGATATTCTATACCTAATTAGAGCAATATAAGCGCTTAAATTCGAAATAATATTTTGAATTTGTAAAGTGCAGTGTCATTTTCAGTTCATTCTACATAATACAAGGCTTGCTGAACTGAATAAAAACACGAAACAATCAATATATAGCGTATAATTGTAGAACCTCACATAACGAGCACCTCGCATAACGAGTAATTCGCATAACGAGCAAAATAAATTGTAAAATAATAGCCCGCTTAACGAGCGACCTGGATACGGAATCCCCGAATTGTGCGATAGGACTTTCCGTGCTATTACAGCGACGTGGATAGGGAATCCCCGAATTGTGCGATAGAACTTTCCGTGCTATTACTACATCAGTCTGTGGTTAGAACTCTTTGCGCTAGCATTTTAATGTCGGTAGAATCACATATTTTTCCAAACTTGTGTTCAGACATTATTTGTAGTTTTTTTATTCTAATTTTATTCCGCTTGTAACAATGTCCCAGAAGAAAAGGTCGAAAGAGAGCAGCTGTAAAAGACTAAAAGAAGAGTTTAAGGTAAGTCCCGGGTGGTTTGAGAAGTTTAAGAGAAGAACAGGCATCCACAGATTATGAGACATGGGGAAGCAGCAAGCTCTGATACAAAGGCAGCAAAGTATTTCATCGCCGACTTTAAGAAACTCGTAGATTCTGAGGGTTACCTGCCGCAACAAGTTTTTAATTGTGATGAGACTGGTCTCTTCTGGAAAAAAATGGCGAAGCGAACCTATTTAGCAGCAGAAGCGAATGCATTTCCTGGACAGAAGCGATCAAAGAACGTCTAACGCTGCTGTTCTGTGCCAATGCAAGCGATGATTTGAAAACTAAACCGCTGCTTGTTAACATTCTGAAACTCCACGAGCATTTAAGAAGTGTAAAGTTGAAAAGAGTAAGCTAAATGTGATGTGGAGATCCAACAACAAGGCTTGGGTTACACGCGTCATTTTCACAGATTGGTTATCGATGAGTTTGTGGAAGATCACATCCAAGAGCTGACCACTGAAGAGCTTATGGAGTTGCGTTACGTTTCACAGCAAGTGGATGTTGAGGAGAGTTTCTCAGTGGATGAGGAGGAGGTATCAGCAAAGCAACAATTTTCAGGCGAAATAAGAGAAATGCTGAAAGCATGGGAAACTTATGCATCGTACATTGAGAAGAATCACCCCAACAAGGAGGTGGAAATGCGTGCTACAAATCTATTCAATGATAATGCGGTGTCGCATTTTTACTAAATTTTCAAGCGTCGACAGAAACAAATGTCTCTAGACAGTTTTGTAGTAAAAAAGAATTAGGTATGTTACCAATTATTTCGATGCTTTTGTTTTCTTCAAATCTAATTCTCATTCTACGTTGGTTCATTCCGCGATAGAAGAAAAATGAAGTTGAATAACGGTTCTTAATAATTCATATCTATTTTTCTTTAAATAAAAGTTACACATGTTTTTTTAAATATTTGTTTGGGCATGGAACGCATTATCATATTTTATATTAATTTATATGGTTAAGATTGTTTCGCTTAACGAGTGTTTCGCATTAGGAGTAAAACTCCGGAACGAATTATGCTCGCTATGGGAGGTTCGACGTATTTTGATATTAAAGTACGACAAAAGATCAGAATCACCACCCGCAATGCTTCGCTCTAATATAAAACCAACGATGCCCCGACCACATTATGGACACACACAGGATCCATGATACTTGACATGATACTTGAAATGACTCATTTTTTCCTGATACTTGACCGTGTGGGGAACGATCCAGTAAAAATTCAAGTAAAATTGAAGACTTGAAAGAAATCAGATCTGATCTGATTTTCATCAAGTATTTTCGTCAGTATGTGTGCATTTTGTGTAGAAGCGTACATGTGAGCTGACGCGTTTTGGTAGTTTTATTATTCATTTCTTGAGCACACATCGAACATAAAAACGTTAATTATGACGGGCATGCGATTGATGGATAAGAATTTTATAACTGAATTTTTGGAAATGCACAGGCAAGAAGAATGCTTGTGGAAAGTAAAATCGGAAATATACTTGGACAGAAATCTAAAACTCAAAGCTTACGAAAGACTAGATGGAAAAAATGCGTGAAGTTGATAAGAATGCAAATGAGGAATTAGTTAAAACAAAAATTTATGCAATGCGAACTAACTTTAGAGCTGAACTAAAAAAAGTCAATGCATCAAAGAGATCTGGAGCAAGTACGGAATCGATATATACACCAAAGTTATAGTATTTCAGTTTATTAAGCTTTTTGAGTGATCAAAAAATACCTAGAACAGGAAAATCTACGAAGGAAGAAACCCTTGATTGTTATAGCGATTCGCCAATTCCTCCCATCGTGAGTTATGCAAAGATATTTATTATGAGGGTGCTTATCACTTTTTCATTTCAGATTGATTCTGTAGCGCAGCATAACGCGTCACTACCAGAGAACTGACGTAATGTACGAAGCACAATTAGAAACTCTTAATCGAACTACTTGCATAATGGCCACCATGACGCCTCTCTTATTTTCTCCCCGGCAGAATCTAACGTGTCGTTGGGCAGCTACGTGGAGAATTTTGCATCTGAGGATAGATTAAATGAAAGTATCTCATGAAGAAGAAAGTACATACATATATTTTAATTAAAAAGTACACCACATTATATACTTTTGAATGTAACGAATGAAATCATATTTAAGTTATTTTTAAAGATTTTTGTTCAATTTACAACCTTTTTTCTTGTTCAATAAAATATCTTACAAAATAATTGCGTGTTTTTTCACTTTCTATTACAGAATGACGATTTGGTGTAGGCTTCAACGGTATCAAATTTTCTGGGAGAATTATATTTTCTTGTTGGGATGAAACGTCATTCCAATAGCTTGAACTTTTCTTTCGTAGAAAATTATGTAGGGAACAACAAGCCAAAACTATATTTGTCACTTTATCTGGATTTAAATTTATTTTATTGTGGTACGAAAAATCCGGAAACGAGAAGCTAGTATTCCGAATGCTATTTCAACGCATTGCCTAGCTGAACATAAACGAGTGTTGAAAACTTGACGATTTTCTGTTAAACTACGTTGACTGTATGGCTTTAAGAAATTTGTGCGAAGAGCAAAAGCTTCATCCGCTATGTAAGTGAAGGGAAGTTCAATCTGTGAATTATCTGGAGTGGATGGTGGTGGCAAATTTAGCTTATTCTGCTTTAAACCGCCATAAAAATCTATCGTTTCAATGACTCCTCCATCTGACACGCGTCCGTTAGTTCCAATGTGACAGTATAGAAATTCATATTTAACGTTTACGACAGCTAGTAGTACAATGCTATAAAAACCTTTATAGTTATAAAAGTAAGCACCACTTCCAGGAGGTTTCATTATTGCTATATGTTTGCCATCTACGGCACCAAGACAATTGGGAAAACTTGATTTATTTCCAAATCCGTCTGCTACTTGAATCCATTCTTCCTGAGTTGAAGGAAACTGTAAATGTTAAAAGTCTATGAAATTTTTATTATTTGTACTTAAAAAAAAAACATACCTGCCAATATTTACTTTTCAAAACATTATATATTTCTTGACATGTTTCTGGGATTATTTCTCCTAAGGATTGAGGAGACATACGATTAGAAAATTTCAGACAATCATAACTCCTGCCAGTAGCTAAATAGCGCAGAGTAACTACAAGTCTTTCTCTAGCGCTTATAGACTGTCGCATGGTTGTATCCTGCTTGGAAATTCTCGGAGAAACAAGATTCAGCAGCTCGTTAAACTTAACGTCATCCATCCGTAAGTAATAATAAAAATCGGTGGGTTCGTTGCGAAGTTCCTTTAATAATCGTAAATTACTATGAAATTTTCTTTGCTGAAACCACTTTTTATCCTTGGTTAGAATATAGAGCAAACAGGAATGGTGATAAGCCAGATTTTGCGTAATGAATTCCTGGTTGTGTTGGTAGTCCATTTTTACATGTATTTACACGGCATCCCTATTCTAAACAACTTGTCAATTTGCAAAAAGTAAACAAAGGTTTTGTGCGGAGCATCTGTGGAAAAAAATGTTCTTTTTCTACTTTATTCTGAAACAATTCACATAATTAATTTATATAAATGTTTGCTTCTATTAACAAAAAAGATAATTTAAGTAGTGCAGTTGCCTCAAACAGGATTCCCTAGTTTATATTCCAATTTATATTTGCAAGCACTAACCGAACACTTCATTTCTGTTTTTTTAATTGATATGAAGATTTTAACAGGCACTAGTGGCACTATAAAACTTTGCACTAAATAAAGTTCAAAGATAATAGTTTTGAAAAGAATTGATTCGGTATTTTTGTTAAATTTCACAAAAGAATTTTAAGTTGACCAAATCTGCTCACAAAACAAAAGCACATTTGACAATTTCTCTATCCAGCATCTCACTTACTCCTATGTATAGTCTCCTGCTCTTGACAAATTACGCTCATGTACACGAATTTTACACGATTCAACCATTCCTGTTTGCTATATATTCTAAGGGTGCTTGAGCCACTAACAATTTTTATGAGCGTAGACACGTACATGAGCAAGCATTCAATTTTTCTTAGAAATTTACAGAATATGTTCCAGCGGAATTGTTATTCAGTCTGGTGGCCGACCGGAGGTATGTATATTCAGATACAATGTGTGCCGTTGTATGTAGGACTCCAACAATGCATAAAAATTCTAAGGAAAAAATTTCTAAGAAAAAATTAGACCTTCCCTACATCATGTCGAGACATCGTTAATTTTATATTGGAGGAAGGCACTGCTGGCTTAACCTTTGGTTAAAGATTACCTAATAAGTTAACTTTGCTTTGGTTACATCTGCCCTGCAGAAGTAGCGCTTCTACAATCCAACAAGGTACTAAGTCAAACTTCGTTCGCAGTCACATTTCACAATATAAAGGCTTAAACACAATTGCGACGATCGAGCGACCGACGATTCTATGCAATATACGCTCCAAAGAACGTTCCTGGAGAAATTGTTCCTATTACTGCAATAGTCGTCGGTCGTCGCAATTGTGTTTAAGCCTTAATTCTATACACAAGGCTATTACTAAGCCTCTGAGTCGGTCTTTCCGTCCGCCTGTCATAAACCGTAATAGGTAGACCATTGAAATTTTCACAGAGCGTGTATTTCTATTGCCGCGATAACAGCAAATAATAAAAATAAAATAATGAAAAATTAAAGGGGGCCCCCATACAAGAAACGTGATCTTTTCAGCGTTTTTTGCTTGCTTTTTATCATTCATTATTATCATAAGTACCTACCTAGGCATTATTTTTTCAAATGACGCCACTCTCATTTGAAAAAATTATGTAAATAAAAATATGGCCTCCAATGTTGCCAGGAAATGTTGCTAGTCTTACTGTATTTTAGTTATCATTTTGAAACTTTTCTACCGTATAATATTCCCAAAACAAAGATTATACTCTTCATTTCTGTAGAAAGACAGGTTACCATTTTTATACCCTAGATAAAATCTATAGGGTATAATAATGTTGTCATTCCGTTTGTAACGCACAGAAATAACGGTTGTAGAGCAAAATGGATTGGACACCCACGCATAATAATAAAAGTTATTTTGACTTTTGCATGTCCGTCCGTCCGTCCGTTCATCCGTCTGTCCGTCTATGCGCACGATACCTCGAGCACGCGTTCACTTAGAAAGCCGAAATTTTGTACACTGATATGAAAAAAAAAGTAAAATTAAGTTCGAAAATGAGACAAATCGGGCAATTCCTTTATGGTGTCATACAAAAATTTCTTTTTCTTTTTTTTTCTTTTTTCAGCCCACTGCACACGTATACAGGTTCGATTCGTTTCGAATGAATCTGGTTTTGTAAATTTTTTAAAAATTTTTTACTAATGGATTTTTTTTCTATTTTTCCCAATCTTTTTCATTTTTTTCATTTCTTTTCTTTATTCTATTTTTCATTTATTTTTCAAGTCACTCAGTTTCGCTATTTGGGACCTGTTGATGAGTCACACCATGACTTGAAACTTGCCACCAAAAATATAATGTGTTGTGTGATAGAATAACAGATTAAAAACATTTTGTAGCTTTTGGTATATACCGGAGAATCTAAAAAAAAACAAAAACAAAATTCCTTCTTGAACAAATATAATTTTACCCCGGTAAAAAGTCCTAAAGAGTAATCTCTACTTTTATTCTTTTCCTTCTTGGTGTAATATAGGAGTTTTCGCCTCATATAATTCACACCCAGAATTTATTCTGAGTTTATATGAGAGGAGATCAATTTGACATCGACATCGAGAGCTAAAATTTGGTACATGCTGTTTTTATAGAAATATGAAATAAAATTTCAAAAATGGACTAAATCGGGTAATCCTTTCTTGGTGTTGCCATATAAAAATTTAAGTTGTTTATAAATACTGTGACAACGATCAGTCCTCGACATTGTTATTGTACTAATAGCTTCTTCAAAATACGAAATCCTATAAGATTGTTTATAATCATTTCTTCTGTCAGACGAACCGTTCTAGAAATATATGCGAAAAACCACTTCAGAAATCAAACTTGCATAGATCAGTGACCATACGAAAGTTTATGCGGGTATCCGGTTTGTCCGCAGAATTAGAAAGTCAAAATTTACCCACTTTTTGGTATCCAATCAGACTGACCCCACCCCCCCCACACACACGTACACACGCACACACACACACACACACACACACACACACACACACACACACACACACACACACACACACACGCGCGCGCGCACGCACGCACACACACACATACACACACACACATATATATATATATATATATATATATATATATATATATATATATATATATATATATATATATATACACATACATACACACAGTCAGGAACAAAGAACTATTTTAAATAAATATCAATCGCCTCGCATATAAAGGATTTATAGTTAAAAACTTTGTTTTTACGGGTTGATTTCTTACTACTCTTGTTCACCCATTTTGGAATATGGCAGTCTTATCTGGTCTTCTTACAAAAATCACTCATTGAGAGCGTGAAAGAAGATTGTTACTTTTTGCTCTAAGAGGTCTCGAATGGAGGATCGGTTTCATTTCTTCCTTACAACGGAAGATTAAATTTAATACACCTTCCAACTTTTGAGACTCCTAGAAAAATTTGTGATATAGGCTTTGTATTTCAACTTGTGAAGCGTGACATCGACATGCCTTTGATGCTTGAGAAAATTAATTTCAATTAACGATTGCGATCTAATGAATTAATTTATGTTTGTTCCCGTTGCACCAACTATGGACACTTTGAGTCATGACTAGAATGTACTGCACTTTTAATTTGAATTTCCATTCAATAGATTTTCATATTAATAAGACTCAATTAAAAAATCCTCAATAATTGTTTGTACTTTAGCTTTAAGGCACTTTCACATCAAAAACAAGAACAGAAAAATGTAAACTGAAAAACTCAATTTATTCGACTTTAAAACAAGATTTTTTTTCCAATGATTAATAAAATCATGGGAAATAGGATAAACTAATAATTTTACTAATAAAATAGTATATTTATTTCAGATTTTGAAGAAAAACACAACTTTTATGTTTTATCGGCCGAAAAACTTTTTCGGCGGAAAAATTCGTCCGATAAATCATAAAAGTTGTGTTTTCTTAAAAATTCTAAAATAAATATACTATTTTATTAGTAAAATTATTAGTTTATCCTATTTCCCATGATTTTATTAATCATTGGAGTAAAAATCTTGTTTTAAAGTGGAATAAATTTAGTTTTTCGGTTTACATTTTTTCGATTCTTGTGTTTGATGTGAAAGTGACTTTAATTCAAGTATTGTGTCCTGGGATTGAGCAAAATAAATAAATAAACGTAAGATCCATGTTTTCTATTTTTTTTTTACATTTATTTTTCAAGTAACGGGTGGCGCAAAAGTACTGGCACTATAGAAATTACTGATATTTTTTTTTATATGACATCTCCTGTTATTCTGATATTGAAAATTGGGTAGTAACTATATGTAAAATTACTGAAAATAAACATGGACCGTTACACTCCCCAAGAAGTGGAATAATCGTGTCAATGTTTTTACGGAATAATTCGTCAGTGCTAAAAACACAACGCGAATTTCGTCGACGATTAATCCGCCTTCCGGCAGCGGTTGGTCACACAATGCCACGTTTTGCCACACGCCTCCAGGCAACTGGTGCAGCATTGGATAGATCTATAAGTCTGGCAGACCAAGAACAGGCCGTTCAGCCGAAAATATCGATGCTGTACGCGAAAATGTGGAAGAGTGTCCAGAAACATCAAAGAGGCGACGTGGCACGCAATTGGCCATTTCCGAGCGAACTCTGCAGCGTATTTTGGTCAAGACTTGAAGATGTTTCCATATAAAACTCAAATGATTTATCAGCTGCTGCCTACTGACCACCGAGCGCGTCTAGAGTACAGCCAGCGCGTCATACACCTCAAAATTGAAGAGGACGTTTTTTTTTTTTAAATTGGTTATGAGTGACGAAGCGCATTTCCATCTCTCGGGGCAGAATACTCGCTTCTGGGGCACTGCAAATCCGCGCATTATTCAAGAAACACCTTTACACCCAGTAAAAGTGACTTTATGGTGTGGCGTCTGCGCTGAAAGGGTGATCGGACCATATTTTTTTCGAAGACGCTGCAGGCAATGCGATAACTGTTACTGGCGAGCGCTACAGAACCATGTTACGTGAGTTCTTGACATCCAGTTTGGATGAATTGGGGCTGGAGCTCATCTCGTTCCAACAAGACGGCGCCACGGCACACACAGCGCGCGACACTATGGACTTAGTGAGGGACGCTTTTCCATTTTGACGATTTGCCTTGGCCTGCAAGATCACCCGATCTGACCTATCCAGAATTCTTTCTTTGGGGTTATTTGAAATCACTAGTGTATGTAAACAAGCCACAGGCTCTCGCAGCCCTAAAAGAAAACATCCACCAAGCAATAAGGAACATTATAGCAGGAAGTGTTACGGCAAGTTATTGAAAATATCATAAATAGGGCTGAGATGTCACCATTTAAGAGACATCATCTTCAAATCCTAATGCGATGAAATTTCATGGCCCAAATATACATATATAAAAAACTAATTCTAGTTTTCTAATTTAGAAAAGAAGTCGTAGCTGAACCAAATAGGGTCATTACTTTTGCGCCACCCGTAACTACCTGATGTACCATCCTGAGGTTTCCTATAATTATATATCCCTTCATTTCTATTCTATTGCGTCCTCCGGCTTCATATTTGCTTCCCAATAAGCTTAACATTTTCACAAACTTATCGCTAAATTTATTATAAATTTCCCTAAGAGTTAGACTACTAATATGTCCTACATATCTAAGCTAGCCTGTGCGTATTTGCATTAAACCAATCTATAGTCATTCCAGAAAATCACTTAAAGGTGGTCAATACATCACCAAATTTTCGGTTTGCTCTGGGTATATCCAAGGTCATCAGAGAATCCCCGAGTTGTTTCAACGACAAATGATGAGGGTGGAAATGAGCTTTCCCTTTTGTTGGGTCGAGCTATTCGGCGACTAATCTTGACGGAATTGTAGATTAGTCCACAGCTTCTGGGAAGTAGCCACGTAAAGATTTTTTCCGCACTTCTTCTTTATTTTCTGGTCACTTTAAATTACAGACCGCATGGATGGCTGACGCCGTATAACATATGGTACATATGCATATCACGTTTAGCAATTTTTTTTTACAGTTTCAATAAATCAAAATAAAAAAATGGCTGATCTTGGGGGCACAAGATTATTTTTCTGTGAATCTTGGGTGTATAAATTACCATATTGCCAACTTTATCAACGTATTCCATAGTATGGTCATTGTATCAAACAATAGCCATATCAGATTGCATATATTGTACGTGATGGAAGGAAGGACATATTACTGCTGCGTTGACCAAGTCATAAGATGAAATTTTGTACATAATAGTTTATTTAAAAAAATATGTTGATGTTCATAGTTCGGTAAGATCGGACAACTACTTTATAGTATTGCTTGAGAAGGCGTTGAGCTAGAGTATTGAAATTTTGTATTGTATACGCAATTATCGTAATAATTGCAGATTTAAGTTCGAAAATTGACGAAATAGGTATACCATACAATAATTTTCAGACTACAAGTCATTCTAGAAAGAAATGCGAAAGACAACTTTGTGATCTTCTGAGAGAATTTATCTAGGCATCCAGGAATTTATCTAGGGCATCGCCCAAAATTAGCCTCAGCCAAATTATAACTTCCTCCATGGTTGTTTCATTTGTGATTGAATTACATAAAACGCTGTTACTGATGACTATTATTTTTGAAGCCGAAATTTGAACGAAAAATTAATTTAATATTTTTTTTTTTTATAGAATGCCAAACCAAATCGTCATATATGGAAAACTTCGAAGTATGAATTGGCTGATACAGAACTCCCCCAAGCTGTAATAAAAGTGTTCCTCCTTTTCATTTCTACTTAGTTGCCATCTCTACACTATGGGAAAGCGGTACGTTGACTGCATATCAAAAATCTTAAATTTCGCATTAATAAAATTTCCAAAAAAAGCTAATAAATAATGTGCAATTGACAAACAGTTAGCATTTAAAATCGAATTTCACAAAAGGACATTCCACACCTTTGCAGTACGCTCGCGGAGAATACTGCGGTCACCAGCCCGATTTTACATGAAGCGATAAAATTTTGATAGGACAGAGCTCTAAATATGTTGGCAGCCCAGCAGGGCATACTGTGCAATATTCTACCATAGGTTAATCTGGTGTGTAAGGGCGCGGTAAAAGCGTTCTCAGATTTTTAGGTTTCTAGGATAAATTGAGTTTCGGTAATGGTATATTCAAATTTCCATATGAGGAAAAAAGTTTGCACACTTTGTTGTTTAAATCACGCTTTGTTTTTAAAATGAGGTCAGCCATAAACCATTTGCCGTGATCATACTATTTCGCGAATGTATATACATACTTTTTCCGAGTGCAAGATAAAATCCAAATTCGTGGGGGAATCGGACCACTGTTATGAAGAAGTATGTCCCGTAAATTCTTCCCTTTCAATCCCCATCCAGCAACCTGTTTACAAGTTTTAAATATCTCAGTTTGAATAACTAAACAAAATCAGTGCATGACATACAGCATTAGTGATTTTATGCGTTTTATATTTGTGAAAATGTATGAAAATAAAACCTCTAAGCTGAATAAATTACTAAAACTCGCAACAATATTCTAAGAATCTTAAATTCGTCAAAGTACCAATAGGTGGGAACGAGCCCACGATACTTTTTTGCTAATGAAATCTGAATGAAAGTGCGACTCAGGATTCTATCTTCCATTGATACTTAAAGCAAAGCACACGTAAATCGGAGCTTCTGAAAGCGGATTTTCAAGGGATCACAATAGATTGCTTTCTCTTTGCTGAGTTCCTGCTTCTGTGCTTTATACATTTTCAACGGATTTTCACATTTTCATCCCTTTACAGTATTTAACTGTCGAAGTTTCACATTCTATTTGCTGGGAATAAGAACGACAGTAAAACTGTGAAATATGGTGAGTACATACATATAAGGGAAGGGAGATGTTGAAAGCAGCTTTCATTTCACCAATACAGGCGGCGGAGATTATGAATTCACTTAGAGATTTATATTTATGAAGTTTTCAGTATAAGATACCTTGCAGATTTGTGCGTGAGATTTAAAAGCTGAGGATTGCGTTGGGTGCTCTTGGTTTGAAGGTTACGAACGTAAAATATATTTGATTTAGAAAAGAGATTTGACTCGAATGTAATGAAAAAAGGTTAATGTTAATGTAATTTTCTCTGATCATTGTATATGCATCATGTAACTAATAATTCCATTATGACATCAGATTATTATCCCTCCTACGATGGAATCAAGCTAGTTATTGCAGAAAAGGTATTTGTGCCCCCATAGTCAATGAGATCAATGTCAATGCTCAGCAGCCATAAAAACGCAAAGTGAAAGTAAATTGAAATTGTCGGAGTAAAGACATTTGTTTATTTTAATAGAAAATGCTGGACGATGGTAAAGAAAATGTATGACCTGAATGATCTCCGCCCTATATTCTGTGTCTGTGTAATGTAGATCATCAGACAATCCTATTCTCCTATGGGCAGAGGGTCCAGTGATAATGGACACCACTATTTTAAGCTGGATTTCCTTCACAGTTTTTTAATTATGCTTGTGACTTTGTTATGAAATTGAACTAGACAAAATCAGATGTTAACTTTTGCCTCCACTCGCAACAAACTTTATTCAAATTTTAATTCATTCCTATAACAAAGTCGTCAGGTTTGCTTGAACACAATAGTTTCGTTAGATTTCATTCATGACAGAGCTCAATCTCAACTCAAGCTCCAAATTGCGCTACACACAATCATGCAAATTATACGAGTGGGCCATGCATGGCCCACCCGTATGATTTGCTTGAGCGTGTGTAGCGGCCTTAAGACTGTTAAGACTGATCGTTTTCACAGTATACGTAAAAATCCATAATGTGTATATGGCAACACCAAGAAGGGGTAGCCAGATTTAGCCTATTTTTGAAATTATACTAACTATTTTTATGAAAACGGCGTGTGCAATTTCAGCGTTCTACGTTAACGCGTTCTCAGGCAGTGTCCAAATATGTAATGAAAGACGAAATATTTGTATGGCAATCCCACGAAGGAGTTGCACGATTTATCTCATTTTTGAATTTAATTTTACTTTTTTTTTTCAAAGCTAAGTGCACGCGCTCTCGAATTATCGTGCGCACAAGGGACGGACAGACTAGATGCAAAAATCTGAAGAACTTTTAATACTATGCGTTGGTATTCAATCCATTTTGCTCTACCATCACTACTTCTATGCGTTATTATACAATAAGTTCTCATTGGTGACCATACAGCATGTATTTTCAGGATAGTATTTTGCGAAAAACCAGCATATTTTCTTAATCACCCTGTAATTTCTAAACGGTTGAGATGCCGCCACCCCCCCTCCACACCTCCATACAGCTTTTTGTTTAACTAGGTACTATCTCCTCGTGCCCTATGGATCTCCATGACTGAAACACTATGTCTAGCTTAAAGCCCGATGTTCCTCGTAGGCCTTATCAACCATCGTTTATAAAACTAATGCCACTTTTTAATTGTGTCACAAGATGTCCTAACGAATTTACGAAAATAAGCGTAACGAAGAAGCAACGCTACACGCATTTGTAGTTTCTATTTGGGCTTTCTTCTCTGTGGTGCACTTCAAGTATTTTGTCTGGTTACGCTACCGTACTATGGAAATTAGGAATCGCTTTCATCAATGCATCGTCCTTTAGCCACTTGTGGTAAATTAAATCAGTGTGTAAAATCAGCGCTCTTAGGGTGAATAGCAAATCTAAATCAGAATTGTAAAAATGTAGCAATTTGTGGAAATAAATAAAATAATATCTGCTTGGGAATATGGCACTAGTAGTTATATGTATCTAAACCCACAATTGTTTCGGAAATCGAATATACAGACAAAGGTTTTGTTTTCCATTTCGATTTCGGAATTTTAATTTACAAAGTAATTGATCTGGATGAAGTGCTCTGCAGGACACACTTCACGCATGCATAAAAAGACAGAAATCAAAGCGACCATCCATAAAGTATAATTTCAAAGTTTGCAAGCTTCCCAGATAGTCGAGATAAAATATTTCTGGTTGTGTATACCGAACAAAATTCTAAGTAAATACCACCCAATCTTAATTATTTGCTAGAACTGCATAATACGTTATACATAATGTATACAAAGCTTCAACATCATGAAATACGTGCAGCGGCAGGAGTAACACCCACTGATATAAAACTGTACATATTTACCTGGATCCGCGAATGAGATGCAGGAAACTGGGAGATGAAATGTTACGTTCTCTCCTGCTTTTTATCCAGAAATTGCAGCCTTGGAAACAGTGTTAACTGTTGAAATGCTGGTGGTAGGTGTACGCCTGTCATATATCTGGAAAAGCTATCTATCTACTATGTTCCGTAAGTTGTCATAAAGGAAAATTTATTTGAATTCTGGGCTTTACTCTGGTTGCAAAATCCGAGAAAAGAGATCTAAGAGGAATTTAGTTGAAGGTAAATATTTGTGTTTTTATAATTTTACCTTAACGTCATTAAAATAACTAGAAATTGTGAGCGAGCATGCAGGAAGATTCATCATCACAACAATATTAAACATCAGTGACTTATAATAAAAGAGCAATTTTCATTTTGATATTCCCCTCAGAAAAATGTTGGTATACCCATGTATAAAAATATAAATTAAGTTGCTTGATAGGCAGGAAGAATTCCATTAATATCCTTAACTTTACCCGACACCTACATAAATGTAGTTTCTGAGATGCTCCAATGTGGGCGCTGCAAATGCATTGTCGTTACTTTCATAGCGCTTGCGTCGTGAGAAACTTGAAGTCCTTCTCCGTCAACTTCTTCATTGTCGTTGCATAATTCATCGAAGCAATCTTCAGCGAAATCGTCATCATCGATGTCTCTAATACGAGTAAATTCTGAGTCGGAAGGTAAAAAAAAAAACAAGTTTTCAATTTCGGTATCTTCTAATGCCGCTCTTTTCTGAAAGTTAAACGGAACATTCTGATAAGTGTAAGTATACCATAAAAGCACAATTTTTAAAATATACCGAAAATCTATCATTCTTATATAAAAATATTAAGTCGGTAACACCTCAGATAACAAAATACTGAAGAAATTATATGATTCAGTGAAACTGTCAATTTATTGAAACAAGATAACAAATAAGCCCATGATGCTCTTCTAAGAATACAAAAAATCTAAAAAGCCTACTTAGGTTAGGCAAGAGGGATGCCGCAAAACAACTAGCCTGCATCACTTAGACCTCCATTGTGCGCCTTTGCCCCATGCGATAATCTTTTCAAGCCGCCTCAGATCCATCCTGCTTCCCTTAGGGAACTCCGGATATCTCCAATACTCTTTACTTAGATCCATCCTGTTTCTCTCAGAAAACTCAGGATATATCTGAATTCTTTGTTTTGCAGCTCCTCCAGACTTGAAAGGAAGTAGGTACCCAATAGCCTACTTCTTTTATTCATCAGAGGGGGCATTCGCAAAGCACGTGTTGTACGGATTCGATTTCCTCCGAGTCCTAACAGCTGCTCCAGAAATTGTTCGCCGCTATACTCAGTCTTCTAGTATGGTCACCTATGGCCCAGTGACCCGTAATGACCCCTACTAGAACCCTGGTATTTGTTCTGCTGCCATTAAGCAGCTCCTTTGTCCTTTTCATGTCATATGCAGGCCAAAGTTGCCTCGAAATACGGCAGGTATCCTTGCTGGTCCACCGGAGGCTTGAGCCTCCTTACACATCTATTCATTTTGAAGCTAAACACCTTAGCAAGCAATTTTTTAAATATTTCACTTTTAAATATATTTAAAAAAATAAAAAAACAAAAGAAATTTAACTTTAAGTTTTAGTTCAACGGCAAATGAACCAAACAGGTTGTAAATCGACCGAAATAATGTTTATTGTATATAGATTGGAAAGAAATCCACTTTGTGGATAAAATGAAATATTCAAAAGTGTAGAGATTAGAAGAATTCAGTATAGTTTTAGGCAGTCTGATTTATCTGGCTTAATATGATGCCGGTGGATGGCCGTGAAGAGGTTAAGACATCTTAACACTAAGTCAAAAATACCTGAGGCATAATATTAATAAAAAATATCATGTTTTGTTTGTTTCTTTTGAAATAACTGAATTCAGTTTAACGTTTTATGAATATGTCTTTGTCCCACCTGCACGCAAAACGGCCTTGACAGTTTTACCTGCATTCTCTCGACTTTGTGCACCGCGCGGTTTTCGATATACAGCGTTGCGGCATGAAATTAACAAAATGATAAATGTCGTACGGATACTATATCGCTACGGTACCGACCCGTAAGCGACAGAATTTAGTCGGTAGTTTTTACAAAGTATTTTCGATAAGAATTCTTCGATTACATTGCAATTCATGCAAAAATAATTTCAATAAGTCCTTCGCCCAGCGTAATACACACCTTGATGAAAAATGACAAAATTCCTTAGAATTCTCGATTTTTAAGCTGTGTCTTACTAAACGGAGAAAATTTCTGAAGAAGTATGTAGACAAAGTTGCGCTAATTAATCGATAAATTTTAATCACAAGATTCAAGCTACTTGGTTGCCACCGGTTGATACTTCTGCACCAATATAATCTAATGTGCCGAAATTATCGAGTTTTGTTTTTCTATTAACGCCTTTAAACCTATTAAAGACTAAGAAATAAATAAACCAGTAATCATTATTTCCTGATATGCAAAGCGATTTCTTTAAATTTTCAGAATTTTCAATAAGTTGAAATTGCCAAGGCAAGGAAATATTTTAAAATTTAAATTAAAGTTTCTCTAAGCCGCAAGAATTTCTTTAATGTAAATAACTAAGTATCCGGGAAAATATGTTCGCCTGAAACCCTTTTATAGTACCTTGACAACTAACTGTTTTGCATAAAGCCACCATCCTCTCATATCTAGGATTCCCAATACATTGAGCAGAGACCGAACCGTTATTAAAATTAAGTCCTCAAGGACCATTACTTTGGCACTTGGAGATTGTTTTGCCCAAATCAATTTTCTTGTATAGTATTTTGTGGTGATTAGCAGATTATTGGGATTCTGTGGGTACTCATGGACCGCTCTAATATTGCATGTATACATATTATTATTCCTATGAGTTAGTTGTTGAACATCTGGCTCATGTCTTTATCATATATGGGGGGTTTCGCAAATCTATCCGATATAAAAAGTTTTGGTAAAATAATAAGAATAAAAATCTTTACAAAAACTATAATGACTGTAAAATCTGGGAATGATTAAAGTTAACGTTAGGAGGGTAGATTAAAGCGGCCTTAGTAATAACATATTTGAATCGAGTTCAATCGGTTTTTATTTTACAGAAAGGGTAAGGAAACTAGGAACCTTCTCCATAAAAATTTTCAAATTCATCTCAGTACTGTGTAGCTAGTGACATTAACACAGTTTAGAAAGATTAGTAAACCCAATTTAGAGCAATCTGTATAGGGGATTTGTAGTGTTAATTGAGGTGTAAAATATCACTCTATTTTATATAAAAATAAGTTTTTAGTCATTAGTAGTAAAGTAATGATATCAATTTAATTCGAATACTATATATGTAAATGTAAACATAAAAAAATAAATTTTTAAAATATATAATAAATGAATAAATTTTCCTTTATTAATTTGCACAATTGAGATATAAAAATTATTAAATATGTGCTCTCTGGTATATAGGTTAAACGACAAAAGATTGAAAGTAGAAAGCAAAATCCAAAGAAAAATGAAACAATGATAATAAAAGAAAATTGTAAAAAAATTATAAATAATTCAAGCAATAATGAAGCAACTTTTAAGCGAAACTGTAATAAAATTCAAATAATTTAGCAAACAATTCATGTATGGTATATTAAATTTAGAACCAATTTACCAAGATAGGAAAACTCCTTTTCACAACATGTGAGTAAACTCTTACATGACTAATTCATGTAATCTCTTACATGACTAACTTTAGAATGATAATCTTATATTCGCCTTCCATGAAAACAGAGTATTTAAGATAATAGATGCAAACTCATGAGTAAGGCAAATACACAATAAAACTGTGTAAGAAGATTATATACATATAAGTGATTTCTCCCATTTTTAAATGAGTCTTTAGTAAAACTTTGATGTCGGTAAATAGTTAATAGTCAGCTAAGTAATTTGAGTGTGAAGAGTTAAGAGTGTTCTTATAAGTTATGTAATAATGAAATATTTATTTATTTATTTATTTACTTTTTATTTATTTTATTTATTTTACTTATTTTATTTATTTTAATTATTTATTTGTTATTTACTTATTGGCATAACTTGAGATCCGCACCTATCTCTAGTTTTTGTTCAATCTTTGCACACTAGTTCTAATTTACTCACAAAACACGAATCTGAAAACAATTTTAAGTGGAAACTTATAAACTTACAAATTCTCGAACTTAACACTACACAAACACTTTGATATTTTCAAAATTAATTTATTCTTCTTCTTCTTCTTTAAAGTACTTGATGTGTAGTAAGCATCATTTAGTTACAATGGAATAGAATCGCATTTACTAAGGAAACATACACACGCGCACGAAGCCTGTGTTTTTGCGGGAGTGTTTTTGACGTCTTGTTTGGTGCGTGTCGCTTTGGGTGAGTGTGTGGGGCTCCTATGGGCGTGTGTTGTCAATTGAATATTTCGAACGAATAAAAAAACACAATGCTGGTAACCCCAATGGATGTACATACCCGCCATTGCCCCACTATTGCTACTTTAAAGAAGAAGAAGAGTAAATTAATTGTGAAAATGTCAAAGTGTTGTGTAGTGTAAAGTTCGGGAATTTGAAAGTTGAATGAATACCTCGCAAAGTATAAGCTTCCGCTCAAAATTGTTTTCAGATTTATTTTTTGTGAGTAAATTAGAACCAGTGAACAAAGTTTGAACATAATCGAAGAGTAGCTGCGGATTGCAGGTTTTTCCGAAATGACAATAAAAATTAAAACCTATTTACAAAAAATTGATTTCATATGTACAACTGCGGATGTATGGTCCTCGATTCATTGAAGATTTCTAGGAGTGACGGCACATTGAATAAAGGTATTAGCCTGAGATACCAAAAGCGTAGCTTTAGCTTGTGGTCCTTTTCCGGGTAACCATTCCTATTATAGGTTGACAGAATATTTAACCAATAACAATTATGAGAAATTAATTCTACAAAGATTGTTGCTAAAGTTACTGTAAAATGGTAGCAATTTTGTTAAGGTATGTCAGGAATACGGAGTTATTGAAAACGATGACCCTATGGAAGATATCTAGGTCAATGAGTTATCTTCATTATATCAAATCGGTACTTTACCGCAACATATTCGCTGCGCCTCACACAACTGATATTACCAGCGCAATAAAAAACTCAACTTCGAAGGACCTATATGAGCAACCTATTAGAAAATATATGTTGCTTTGGTCTAAATCGTCATCATCGCCGAAAATTCCACATATTACATAAGAAGTTCTGCGTGTACACTTAAAGAAACCCACTCCAACTCGTTTGAGCTATTTGATTCAATTGCAACAGTTTTGAGGACAAATTAAAAATTCTCAGGCCTTGGGCAAAAATTGAGAATTATTTAGAAAAATTTCAAATGTGTATGCAACCTTTAGCAATTTGTTTGAAAAAAGTATGCACTACGGATATCTCCTCCCATCTATTTGAAACTGAGAAAACAGGTTGAAAAGCTTTTGTCGAATGATGAAAATAAAATAATTTCATATATTATTCTTCAGAGTTTGGATACAAGATTTGAGAAGCAGTTGAAACTTGAGGCAGGAGCAAGAAAAGAGATAATGTCAGCTTTTCCCATCCTGTTTTCAAAGGTCGATCGATTGTTAGCTACGATTGATGTCGATCACCGAGAGAGGCTAAGGACGTATTTTATATCGATGGTAGCAAATGCATACGAAGCTTTTACAGAACTTCCAACTAATTGTAAAGGTAAAGAAAATTTGTAGATGAAGATATTGATCCAGCTACGCCTTCATCAAACATAGAGCTTCAGGTTTTAAAGTAAGTGACAACAAATTTAAACATATTTTTATTATCTTAAAGGTCATTGATTAATTTTTTCAATTTTCATTTTTTTCAGATACTTTAGTGACCCACGAAAAGGGATTTAAGTATGTCAGAGGCCTACCCAATTCTGAAGGCAACATTTTTAAAATATATTATAGTACTTCCTTTTTCAGCACCTGTAGAAAGACGCTTTTCGCAAACCATAATATTAAGCGGATCTGAATGTGGTTCTTTAAACTGGTGGGCATTTTGAAGAGAAAGCTTTATTAAAAGCGAACGCATATTATAGTATATATAAATTTAGTTAAAATGTATTATAATCAAAAATAAAAAACCTATCATCGTCTGAAGAGGTTTCTTTTTTAAAATTCAATAGAAATTGAACAAAATTATTAAAATCCATCTTAAAATTTAAATTCCAAATGAACGGAAAATCTTTACTGTAAACATCGAAACATATCAAGGGAGTTAAATACAAACGAAAAACCCACCCTGCGAAAAGAAATGCGTGCACCAAGAATTAATTATTGAATCATTGAAATTGGAACTAATTGACAGCAGAAATTAGTAATCACAAATAATTATTTGAAATTTAAATAATTTGCACCAAATAACAAATAATTATTCGCGAATAAATCACCAAATAACGAATAATATTTGTAATCAAATAAATTTTTATTCGATTTTTCATTTATTCGGTTTTCTTTATCTTTATTCGAATAAAAAATGCCTATTTCTGCTTTATCTGTTTACGTTTCTTAGTTTTAGGCAGGCCGCACACTGCATAACTAAAAAATCAGAAGAGAGTTGACGACTGACATCTAACTGAATCGAACCGACTGTTGTGCTCAGTCTGGAACAGGAACCTTAATATCAATCAGTTGATTGTTGTTGATTGCTGCCGCCATAAGTAAAGGATTTTCTTTTGTAATAATGGTAAAAAGCGTTTATCCTGACTAAAGTACATACTTCTATAAACATTTTAAAAAGTGATTTACATATAATATTGACAGGTAAGATCTTATGGCCTTTCTGAAGAGAACATCCTGAAAATTGAAAGTGGAAAAAATTCGTATTATTTATGAATTTGCTCGAAGCCGCCAGCAATTTACGAATCTTACAGCTTTGATGAAATTTTCAACTTTTAAGTAAAGTTCGGTTTATTTTATCAGATTTTAAATATAATCATTCATATTTATTCTTGGGAAGGTTGGATGGATTCATCCACATCCTTTTCTTCAAATCCTTCTTCTTTTTCTCCTTCTCCTCGACCATCAGTGAATTACTACAACAACACTGTAAAATTTTAACGAAGAAGCACCACTCAAACTCATCGTCTTTGACTGGATTACTAAGCTAACAGAACTAGATACAATAAACGCATATACCATGGTAGTCAATCAGCAACGATTAAAAATCAATCAGTCGGTGACCAGTCAATAGACCAGTCGCTGACTGGACAATCAATTGACTCGGCAGTGTGCGGTCTTCCTTAGGATTCAATTAAAATCAAAACATTTCTATTCTAATTTTTACTTGAACATTGTTTTATTTCTTATTTCCCCCCATTTTACGTTCTTCACATAGAAAATATGCATAGGTTTCCCCAAACCTATGGTGTAGACTCCCGTGGCCACGACAGTGGTGGAGACACAAGGGTTAGTTACAATCTACTTACATGTAGAGAATTATAATAAGGAAAACAAGAAATCAAGAACTTCGACTGACCGTGCATTTACTTTCATTCTTTTTTTCTGGTTTATAAAGAAAAATCGGAAAAAGATTTTAAATAGTTTAAAGCAAAAAACTTATGCAACCTGGAATTGTGCTCGGTTACCGTTTTAACATGCGCTTTTGTTTCTTTGTTACGAAAATTTGAAAACTAGACATACTCAAAGTATGTGCAAAACAAAAATAGATACAGGGATGAAGATAAACGGTGGCTGTTATGTGAGTTTAAGAATTTATCGCACTCCGTTTGACATTTTTCAACTACCCTAGAAGGATGACTATTTTGAATTTGACAGAAAAGAAATCGATTTTTTCACATTTCTGATAATATATCAAAATTTACCTGTCAAGAGCACATGATGCATCTCCCAAGCAAAAGACATTTCAAATGTTTATTCCCTTTGCAGTACGGATGTCATACCAGCAGATGATTTATTGATGTTTTCATAAACTTGTCGTTCATATATACATACACCTATGCAAATACCTTATTAAAAACCTACTTTATTTCTCCGACACTATTAAATTGTCAAGATATATTGGTATTGAGGTGTATATGAATTGATTATAGGGTTACTTAGTCCTATGGATGAATCGACAATAAGTTTAAATGTTGTGACTGTTACGATTCTTACGTAGATTAAGTGGGTACAAAAGATCAGTTTTGGTGAATATCTATTATTCTTTTCAATTTTAAAATTGAGTGGAAAAACTTCATTGGGAGAACTGGTTTCGACAACAGGTTGGCTAGAGTCAAATTGCGAGCGCATGAAAGATATCAAATAAAAAAAAGTTCGATTTTCAATTTCCATCTACATAATAGATTTTGCCGTTAATGACAACAGTACCTATAAGTACTTAAGAGAAGTACGAATTAATAACTGCATGTACTATTTCCATTTAAGGTGTTTACCTCCCTGTATTCACATAATTTCATAACCATTCTCTGTTTTGTATTTGATTATTTCGACGCTCATTAGTGCTTTTGTAATTAAATTCAATTAGAAATTGCTTTTTGTTTTGTTTTTTATATGCCTATGTAATGGATGAGGGTTCGATTTGAAGAATGCAATTCAATAGCTCGGAATTGTTCAAGGGTTGTATAAACATCCTTGGGGCGAATTTAAAATTTAAATTTAATTAAAGCAAAACATTAAAGCCTATGCATGTGCGTTTATTGTGAAAAAACATTGCTTTTTGTGCTGAACCAAAGCATTGTAGTTTTATGTAATTAAATACACGTATAGAATCAATACCTATTAGTGATTGTTGTATGTATGAGCAAAATGAATTATACAAGATATGAATGCATTTCGATTTGTCTTCAGCCATTAAGAAAGGGCTTCCTCCAATAATTTGGACTGACACAAACGCCCAATCCGTCGTAAATTTGCGCGGGTTCGTTTACTTCGGCCTAATTGAGTCGTGAGTGGTTTGCAATAAATTAATTAAGTCCAGTTAGTAACAGGATGACTATCGAAGAAGTGTTTTGTTATGAAAGATGAAGAAGATATATCGTCAGTAATACTGCATAACCGCGAGATTAGCAACACCCGCGCCACTGCAATTGAAGTTAATGGTACGAAAATACAAACTTGTTTTTTGTTAATTTTTATGTCTAAAATCCAAAAAATATGATATTTCTCATCTTATCTCAGCTCAGTATCAATAATTTTGTCATTAAAAATAAAAAAAAAAAATAAATTTAGTGTATGCTCAAAAATTTGACTTTGACTTTAACTTATGCCGTAGTTTACATTAGCAGTCTAGCGGTTATCACCCGTCATATTTATACCCTAGATGAAATCATAAGGTATACTAACTTTGTCATGCCATTTGCAACGCACAGAAATAATGCTGGTAGAGCAAAAATGGGTAGGACATCCATGCATAAAATTAAAAGTTATTTTGGTTTTTGCATGTCCGTCCGTGTTTCCGTCCTCACGATAACTCGAGAACGCATCCACTCAGAGAGCTGAAATTTTGCTCACGGCCTTTTTTTTTTAAAAAAAAAGTAAAATTATGTTCGAAAATGGAACAAATCGGGTAACTCCTTCGCAGGGGTTGATAAAAAAAGTTTCAGGAAAGTTTCAGGAAATTGTCAATTGTCAACATGATATTAAAAGTAATGTATTGTAAAAAGAGTATACCAAATAAGTTTAGAATTTATTCAATTTAATACTGAAAAGAGGAGGATTACTTTGAACTAAGTTAATTAATTCATCATCTTCCTCTTGACTAGACTTGGAAGATGCTGTAAAAGTGCATTCCCAGAATAAACTTTTTTGAAAATATTACATTAAACACCATGTAAGTAATTTTCTCATGTCTATTATTTCCGTTTCCCACCAAATTTACTCACATATTTTTACGAACATTGCAAATTCTTTATTTTTTTAATTTGTCTTCGAAATCCTCCGTTTCTTTTACGGTGGAGATCGGAAATATTTTTGAATATTACTCCTCCGAAATACTGCGTCTATAGTGTATTGGCAGCATTTAGATTTATCAATTCAATGAATTCTTTCAAATTGTAATTCAGAACCAGTTGAGGACTTTAGAATTTTTTCTTTCAAATCGTTTGATTTTCTAAAATTTGCTTTTGGTTTCGCTCCATTTTTTTTTTTTTTTTATTTTCTAAACACTATTTTTTGTTCAAGCACTGCAGTGTTCATGGGTAAGCCTAAGCTTGAAAATATATATTCTAATTAATTAATAAAATGCGATTTGCGACACATTGTTGATATTCTTGTTGAATTTCATTTCCTGGTATTATTTCTTCAGATAATACAACAACACTTGTTGTTTCCCTTTCAATATGGGATTCTTAGTTTGGAGACAAGGGCTTTCACTTCAGTGACATGCCGACTTGGTAACATATATTTATTGTAGTTATATATTTTTTTGTATACGTTCAGGATGTTTTGGTTTTTTTAACATAAATTTTACCAGCACTGAGGATTACAAAGTTTCTATATAATAACTAATTCACAATTAATATAAAAGAGTAATACTTACTGTATTTCATCCTCTGTATCCGAATATTTACTCAAAGTTTTCTCTATCTGTAGAGTCTCCTCGCAAACTACTTACATATATCTATTATCTTTTTTGACCTTACACGGCTCACTGTTCCAAGTCTTATCAGGGAATATATTTGCATGTTTTTTTTTTTTAAACGAAGACGCATTTCGCCATGGCGGCTAGTTTTCTCTTAAAGATTTGACGTCGATAACTGAGAGCAGAAAACAGCAGCTGTTAATTCAAAAGGGCGAACGCAAATTCATTGCTGAAAATACGGAAACTGCAACTATTTCGCTGAAAATTTAATACATTTTCAGAAAATTAGCAAAACGAGCTTGCATAAAAGGATAAAAGCTAAATATGCAACCATTTGCTGGAAATGAAGTGTTTTTTCGGCTAAAATCTCCTAATATTGCTGAGCTTATAACAAATTGGAGTAGCGATGAAAAAATTGCTGAAATTGAGCTTAGAAGGTTTTTTTAAAAAGTGTTAGCAAATGCATCAATATAATAGTGGTTAGAGTGCATACTGCATAAGCCGGATGTCCCAAGTTCAACCCCATCGGAGTAAGGTAAATTCAAAATTCATTTAAAATTACTTTACAAATTTTCAGCTCCCTTGTATTATTAAAGCAAAATATGCTCCGTAAATTCACTTAAAATCGTTCACAATAAAAAAAAGGAAAAAAGTAAAAAAATAGTTTTGATTCTTTTCGCTTATAAAGCCTTCAAATTCAGCTAAAAGTATGTTTTTAATTAAGCCATACAACTTAAATATAAACAAATATTCAGCTATGTAATCTACAATATTAGGCAGAAAAATTGCTAAAATTTTTCTGTAATTTTGTAAACTGCAACCATACAATGTGGTTGCATAAATATTCTGACAACGTTGTGTCAGCTAAAATTATTTGTTGCAGGATCCAATTTCAAAAGGCTCCTACAGCAAAAAAGCACTCCTCCCTTTTAGATCAAGAGACGTTGCCACAACCTTATAAATTAGTAGTTGCAGAAGCTACTGTTGCTAAAAGGCTGCTAGATATCTCTGACGATACGTAGGGCCAGCCTAAAATAAAGTCAGAGTCTAACAGAGTATAATAAATATTCTCATCAAGTTGATATTTATTTTGAAGAGCACACTATCCAGAGAAAAGTAACTTATTATTCGAAAAAAACTAACGACATGAAAAAAATTATCAAATTATTTGTAATATCTTGTATAAAAGAAAACTTCAATACACACTTCTTTGAAAAAATTACGAGAAAGGATATTAGTACAGGCAATTAGTACTCTCATGTTTCTAGTTATAGCCATATAATTTATAAAAATTATTCAAATTCATGCATTCACTCATCTACTACCAAGGTTAATTAAAACTTCTAAATCATCAATTTCTGACACCCAAGATGACATTATTGTGTACTTGGTCAATGTGAATAGCCTCAACCAAAAAGAAGACGGAACAATAAATTGAAGACAAGGTATCGGCGTTATTTAGAAAGTTCTTACTCTGCTAAGAGCAATGGATTTATTAATTTAAATCTGCTCTGTTATACCCTAGATGATAAAATCATAGGGTATACTAAGTTTGTCATTCCGTTTGTAATACCTCGAAATAATTATGGTAGAGCAAAATGGATTGGACACCCACGCATAATATTAAAAGTTACCTTGATTTTTGTACGCCAGTCTGTCCATCTGGCCGTCGCGTCGGTCCATCCGTTCGTCTGTCTATCTTCATGATGACTCGAGAACGCTTTCACTTAGAATTTTTGAAACTTTGCACACGGACTTTTAAAAAAAAAATGTAAATTTAAGTTCGAAAATGGGACAAATCGGATAACTCCTTCGTTGAATTGCCATACAAAAATTTTGTTTCTCTTTATATATTTGAACACTTTCTGAGAATACGTCACCGTAGAGAGCTGAAATTTAAATAGTAAATATAACTTCAAAAATGGGTTATATCAGGCAAACATTTCTTGGTGCTGCCTTATAAAAATGTTGGGTGTTTACGTAGTTATACTGTAGTTATACTTGTACTTAAAAGCTCTTCAGAATACGAAATCCTACACGGTTATAAATTTAGGTGTAAATATTATAAGCAAATAATATACATATTAGGTCCATAAAAAGTTTGAATAAATTGTATACTTCTGAATTTATAAATAGAAATAATATGTGAAAGACCACTTCAACAACACGGGGGGCTGACCATAAGAAATTATGTACGGGCATTCATCTAGGTTATCATAAGAATTTGTCTTGGACAAAAGTTTTGCTTTTTTACTTGTTTTGAATGGGATTGACATAATTCAGGATAAGTTTTAAAAATTTATTTCTGTCCGAGGCAAGTGCTCGGTGATAATTTGTGAATCAAGTTTATAATAGGGTATAAAACAAGCTTTAATTCATACAAATATATTAGAATTTGTAGTAGAACAAAAAATCAATGTGAAACTGATTGCCTCGAGGTTTTGGAAAGCATTAGAAAACAAATTATCAAAATTGTAGCACGCCACTGGATTTCCCTTAGCTACCCAGGAAGCAAATGGTTTCCAGTCATTCCCACTATACCGCAGACATCGTATTCTATATAAACAGAATACAATGTACAAACTTTGTCAGATCTTTTATAAACTGATGACTACAGAATTGAATAAACTGTTTTACTTTAAAAGGTTTTCTTTAATTACTCTACAATTGGCGCTCAACTCGTGGCTCGCTACACGACAAAGCAGTATAAGTATACATATAGAGGTATTTTGTTTTGATTTCGATAGTCCATTCACTCTGGTTACAGGCTTTGGTCCGTCTTCTCAAAATTATCCCCTAGGATTTTGTTGTGCTTTAGGATTGGTACCAATAAAAGTCTTTCTTTGCATACACCTACATACATAACAAACATTGCACGTGCGTTCGCAGCAATCATTCGCTTTATTAGGCTTTGATTGGCTACGCATTTTCAATTTAGTGCTTACTTTACTGTATTGGTAGCAATAGATTCGATATTCGAGCACCGTACGCGGACCGAAAGTCTTTCTTTGCATACACCTACATACATAACAAACATAACACGTGCGTTCACAACAATCATTCGCTTCATTGTTAAGCTTTTATTGTCTTCCATTTTTCAGGTGTAGCACTTTGAGAATGACGGACCACTATTGGGAGCCTTTGACAAAGTTTTCATAACTCATTGTTGTGATTTGGTCACGTCACCATTACGTTATTTCTTCGAAGAAGTCCACGCCTGAATCCTATGATGGGTATTCACATGAAAGCAGAACAATATGAACAGCAATCAGCGTGCGTCATCTTAAAAAAGCTTCTGACATCAGCTCCAATACTTAAGCAAGCTGATGATAACTCGCCATTCATAATAAAAACGGGTGCAAGTAGTTATGCTATTGGAGGAGTTTTAATCCAGGGGCCGAGCTCAGAAGAGCACCCAATAGAATACGCCAGTCAGCTCTTAACATCAGCAGAAAAAAATTATTCCACTATCGAGAGGGAGGCCCTAGCAATAGTATGGTCCGTTATCAAATTCAGTGGTTATATTGAAGGAGTGCATACAACTATAATTACAGATCATCAGCCTTTAAAGTGGTTCAAGTCACTTAAGTCTCCAACTGGCAGTTTGGCAAGATGGGCGTTATCCCTCCAATCATATAATCTCACGATACAATATTCACCAGGAAGAACCAATGTAAGGCAAACCCCGTAGAACGCAAAAATAGAGATTTGAAAACGCAGTTAGCCATCTTAAGTGGAAACAATCATACTACCTGGCCAGATAAACTCCCGGCAATGCGATTTGCCATTAACACTGCTCAATGTGAAAGCACTGGGCGTACAGCTGCCTATCTAACATTCGGTAGAGAATTACGCACACCCGATGATGTCCATCATGACCTTCGAGTAATAGTTCAAAGTGAGAACTTTGTGGACCAGATGACACGATACCTCGTATGGCTTAGTGATGTTCTACGTGATGCCAAGGATATGACTCACAGGGTTCAAGAGCGAAATCAACGACAATCTGACAAACGAGGACGTCCCGATCCTGGTTATCAGCCCGGAAACATGGTATGGGCACGTACTCATACTTACTGAGCCGCAAACAAGCTTAGCTCTAAATTTGCACCTAAGAAGGATGGCCCGTACGTGATTCTGAAGAAGGTGGGAGCCGTCACTTATGACATAGCAACTATGGAGTCACCCGATATCCCAATCGGCCGATATCATACGTTAAGTCTCGCGCCCTATAATGGAAGCAGCATTGAAGTACCTCAACCAATAGTACCTATTAGGCCACGAGGGCGACCGAAACAGAAGAAGACAACACCGGAACAAACGCCGGCCAAAGTACCAGAAGCGCGCCTTGTCACTAGAGGGGGAGACTGTAGCGCGCCACTGGATTTCCCTTAGCTACCCAGGAAGCAAATGGTTTCCAGTCATCCCCACCATACCGCAGACATCGTTTTCCAGACCCTTTCTATATAAACAGAATACAATGTACAAACTTTGTCAGATCTTTTATAAATTGATGACTAGAGAATTGAATAAACTGTTTTACTTTAAAAGGTTTTCTTTATTTACTCTACAAAATGAATTAAATCTAAATGTCGGTGAATTTATATCAATAAGCGTACGGATCTGAGAATATAGGAAATATAAATAAACCAATACAAAAAAAAATATTGTTACCAAATCCCTAATACGGTTAAAGGTCTCGATTAATAGAGCATAGACAAAAGAACGAGCATATTGGAATGCAACTCACCTGCTGATAAAATTTTCAATTATGCAGGAAAATATCTCCCATGCAGTACCGAACCAAGTAGGCAGTATCCAGCTCCAATGGCAAATTCCGGATCAGACCTAAAAATTAAATTGAAAATTAGAAGAAAAGAATAATGTTTTTATGTTAATTAAAATTTTAAGTTTATAAATTTATTTAAAATTGATTTGAAATGCTATATATGCTATAATTAAAACACCGAAATTCCGATGTCATAAGAAATAACGACTGATCCCATTGGAAAATGCAATTTCCGGCATTTCCCAAGAAACAGTTTTACAAGAAGTTCCTGGTAATGAACATCTTGCTCTTGTCTTCCTTTTTAACAAGTATCAGAGTATAGATGAAGAACTTTATAAAAACGGATTAATCTAAATAAAATATTCTAGTGAAATTATTCGGAAAGTTTTTTTTTTATTTTAATTAATGAAAAATCGTGCGATTATTTTTGTTGGTGTGAATCAATTTTCTTATTGGACAATAAAGATGCAGTTGTGAAAATTTTGGAGTCTGATGAAAAGGGCGGTGAGTGCCTACATTTATAAACATTTCCAGTGATTTCTATTTAAGTCGAGCAATTCTGGATTCTGTAAGTCTTTACAAAAGTCCTCCTGAAAGCAAACTTTGCTGTACAACAGGCGGGAGAAAGGCAGAGAAAAAAAAGAATCGAATTTGAAAATAAACAAAAATATCCCCTACAAATTTTTCCGGGGCTCTAGTTTATTTATTTCCTTAAAGGAATTTGCTTCGTGCCATTAACATTGGTGGCAATACAAAAAAAAAATGCTATCTTTTGGTCCACCAGTTGCAAAGCATTCCCTAAGATGAACTTGGATCTCCCCTCATTAGCACGAACACTTTTTTGGACAAGCACGCATACTAATAAAACTATAAAATAAAAAGGGTTTCTTCGTTTATTAACCATTAAAGTAGATCCGCCATCTTGTATGATTCCGTAGATCGCTGCTGGGAAATTTCATTACGTTGAGGTATCCACTTCGCCACAAAAAACCGAACGAGAAGTTATAAAAAGAACAAAAACCTCTCGTCCCGGTGCCCCGTAATCTTTCGACGTATTCAATAATTTGATCCAATCGTCGCAGAACCACACTCACTAAATGGCAACTTCACTGCACTAACACTACACTCCACATTTTCACAGTCCACTCCTCCATTGCTGTTCTTCCACGCGCGATGAGATAAAAACTACAAGCAACTTCAATACAAACTGCACAGTATTGTTTACGGAGACCCCATTCAGTCCCAATCAATTTATCTGCTGACAGCCAATCGTTTCCTCTTCCTGAAGAACGAACATCCTACGCTTTTATTCAAGTGAGTGCAGTTGCTGAATACGCTCCTCCGCATATGGCAAGCCACAAACTGCAGCCACTGACACCGCAAATCATCTATTGAGAAGGCCAGCTGATCGTGGCGAATTGACATTCTGACCTACTTTGGAGTTGGGGTTAATTGGTTTTGTTTACTCTTGTAAACGTACGCCCCACTGGAAGCTGATCGCAATAAGCAAAGTTTCCCTCTCGGCTTTATAATTGATTTTTTTTTACTACCAGAACCAGATTAACACAAGCATGGACACGTTTAATAAATAAACGGTCAACAATATACATGCGTTTAATCACTTAGTCGGTGTTAGTATTAGTAAGTTACACTAAATATAGGCCAAACACCGGACGAAATCACTCGAAATGCGATATAGAACAAAAAGATAAAAAACTGAACTAAATTAAATCTAACTAAAAAGATTAAATATTATATAGACGTTTTTTTAAAACATGCTTAGAAACGTCAACAACAAAATTCTCAGCCGTATTATTAACAGTAATACAGATGCAATTAATAGGTTCATACATGCTAAAGCTAAACCTTGAGGGGTTAACATGCAACAGAGGTAGCCTTCTCAAATTGTGGCTACTATCACGGGAAGGGATTTTGTTAAGTAGCGACGGAGAATCAATATTCGCGTTTAAGAGTTGACGCACAAATTTACATCCGCAACCATGCATGTTATGGTAGGATTCGAAAACTCTCAGGACCACCGTTTTATAAAGCCCGGCATAGAACTACTCCTTGATACCATGAAGTTTATATGGGAGACGATATTCAATCTTTGGTCACATTTGACACCCAAGTCACAAACAGAACTAACACGGCGAATCGAGGAATTCGAGAATTCATAATCATAAGTGATTGGTTTCAGATTCCTGTGGAAAGTCATAACCTCACATTTGTCGATATTGAGTACCAAATTATTGCTTTTGCACCAGTCGTAAAATTTTTGGAGGTCACCCTGTACAAGTTCACAATTGTTAAAAGATTTAATCTGAGCGAAAAGCTTAACATCGTCAGCATAAATCAATACCTTACAGTACCTCACGACAGAGACAATATCATCAATAGACAGAACAATATAAAGAACAATGAGCCCAAGTGACTCCCTTGAGGTACGCCAGACGAAGCCTTCAAAACTCTAGAGATGGAATGGCGGAATAAGATTTGGTATGTTCTGTTATCTAAATAAGACTCCATCCGTTTTAGAAATATTGGGGGAAACCCATACTTTTCCATTTTAAACAGTATAACGGAGTGAGATATGTAACTTGTCGAACGCCTTACTAAAGTCATTCTAAATACAATCTGTCTTATAGCCTTTTGCAAATCCGCAAATGGTATCCGAGACAAATTCCAACAAGTTAGTGGTTGTAGACCTGCTCGAAATAAACCCACGTTGGTTTAAAGAAAGTAATAAATTCTTACAGGAGCTTGATAGTTGAGAATAAATGATACATTCGAATACCTTGGGCATGCACGATAATTTTGCAATAGGTCTATAGATAGAAATTTCATGTTTACTACCTTTTATGTGGATAGGTATGATAAAGAAATTTTTCCATAGCTGCGGGAAACAACCACTATTGAGCGATTTTTGGAAGATAATTCTCAGCGAAGCTGCCAGGGCGAAGCAGCATGAGGCTGGAGGGATCCCATCAGGACCAGTTTTGAAGTCATTTGGAAGCCCATTAATATGATCGAGTATATCCTCTTCTGAAATTGAAGGGATGGTGAATGAAACAGTATGAGAGTCATTCATATGACTGAAGTTGCTATTTTGCTATTTTGGGGAAAAATCGAGATGCGTTCACGAGAGTAGTACTGTGGTGTGCCGACTTGTTTTTATCTGAGTCTTTATATTTATTTTAATTTATTTTCCGCTATCTGCTGCAATTTTTATAAAGTGTACATCACGTTAAGAAGCCGTGGAGTTAATTTCGCAATTTAATTATATACTGATCAATAATCTATTATGGCTGACAAAAAAGTGAAGACCAGATCGGATTCTGTATCATGTGCTTCTTCTGGATCCACTACTGTCTCTGGAGAAATGGCTAACATCATGAGTAAGATCGAGGGTAAGATGACCTCACTAGTGCGGGAGGTGGAAAGGAAACTTTCTTCTATTGCTATTGAGCTTGATGGTAAATTCAAGTCCTCTATAGCTGAATTCAGAGACCTGCTGACTGATTTGGAGACTAGACTGCATAAAACTGTGAATGAGCAATTATCTACTATGCAAGAAAAAATTTCTAGACTGCAGGTCAATGTGCAGCGGGCTGAACGGTGGTGTGAGCAGACCGAGCGGCAAATTGATAACTCTGAGCGCCTACGTCTGGTCAATGATGTCATTCTAACTGGAGTCCCTTCCATTGATAACGAGAACCTTGGTGAGATTTTTGCCAGACTATGTACATCTCTAAGCATTGATAAGGTAATTACACCAAAACAAATTTTTCGTACGCGGTCTGTTAAAAATAATGCGCTCGGGCCTCCTATTGTCATTAAGTTTCATGATATTAGTGACAAAATTGCTGTACTGATGGCTCTTCGTACTACCATAAAATCTCGGCGCAGATGTGACATAAAAAATCTTACGCTCCACGACGTTGGGATGAGTCACGCCACGAATGCCGTCAGCTCAATTTTCATAAACGAAAGCTTAACGGCTGCTAACTACCGAATTAAGAGGAAAGCATTAATGTTGAGGAAGCAAGGTCACCTATTTGCTGTATTTACTTCCTCTGGACGTGTTTTTGTGCGTAAGACTAAAGATGAAAGTGCTGCCTTGATTTCCTGCCTTAATGTCTTGGAGGAACTGGTCGGCATACGATAATTGGCATTGTCTACCGTGTAATGTCTTCAGTGTTCTTACATCCAGCTACTGCATATGAACTTCGTCTCCCTTTATTTCTAGAATTATTTTTTCATTTTTTCTATTATATATTAGTTTTTCGTTATTTTTTTCTTAGTGTTAGTTTTGATGAACTTCTCTTAGTCTGTAAGCTTAGCCTATGTTATACTGCTACATATTTTTTAATATTTTTTAGTGCTATAATTCTTAGTGATTTGTTTCCAATTGCTTTCTGCTTCTGTGTTCAAATGAATTTGTTTATAACTGTTAATGCCTTTTGTACTAAGGTTATTTCTCCTCACTCTTCAAGTTATTGCTGCTTGCTTAAAAAGTTTATTCTACGAAAAAGTTCATATTCTTCTGTGTTACTGATGCTTAAGGTGCCCGGCACGATCGTGCTGGGATATGAGTGATCTTACCTACATGACTGGAACGGGCAATACTCGGGCACTCCTCGGCGTTCTATGCAAACAGAGATCTGGGCTAAAAATTTGTCATTTTAATGCTAGAAGTGTGGTCCCTAAAATTGATGAAGTGCGTGACATTTTCTCTAACTTAACTTTTGATGTAATTTGTGTGTCGGAAACCTGGCTAAAACCTGATATTCATGACAATGTCGCCGGCATTCCTGGCTATAAAATCTTTCGTAACGACCGCCATAATCGCAGATGCAGGTTTCTACTAGCAAGCACTAGTCAGGGTGGGGAGGAATATATATTTTGTGAAATCTTTTCAAATAGCGAGAGGTGTTTGGTTGGATGTGTTTACAAGCCACCTAATTGCCGGACAGTTCAACTACTGCAAAACGAACTTATTAATCTTGTGCCTAAGTATGAGCATATAGTTATCGGTGGAGACTTCAATCTCAATTTCCTTAACCCGTGCTACCTGACCAATTCCTTTCAGCACATTATCGATGCTTTAGATATCCACCGTGTGAATAATGAACCTACACATTTCTCTAACCATTCTTCGGCTCTATTAGATATTTTCTTAACAGCTGATACTTCTAACTCCTTATTTTTTAATCAAATATCTTTATCGGGCGTCTCTGATCATGATTTAATTATGATTATTTACAATTTTAGCGTGCTTCCGGAACATCAACCCAACACAGTCTCCTACTATAACTATAATCACATAAATACTAATGCTCTTTTCAATGAAGCGGACACCATAGATTGGAGCTCGGTACAGCTTATGCCTGATATTGATGATCAAGTTGAGTTCTTAAACAATGTTTTGAACTACTTACATGAGAAATACGTTCCTCTCATTCGCAAAAGATTACTTAATCAGAGTTGCCCGTGGTTTAATAGTCACCTCCAAGGTCTGATAACTGCTCGCAATATGGCATACGAAAAGTGGAAACGATATAAAACCACTAGTTTCAAAGAGGAATACAGAATTCTTAGAAATCGTACTACTCATGCTATTCGGGAAGCAAAAAGACGACATTTTTCAAGGTATCTTAACACTGGGCTGCCTCCTAAAGTTCTCTGGAGTAATCTCAAAAAAGCGAGCGTAGTTGCCGCTGGTAATTCCGGATGCTCTGTGGATCCTGATGTGCTGAATACCAAATTTTTGTCTCATAGTTCTAACCCTGCTCATGGCAGTGATTTTATTAATTCATTACAAACTACAGGTACCTTATCTCCTTTCCATTTCATCAGAGTTTCTACGGATGAAGTTTATACGGCTTTGTGTAGTATCAAGTCTAATTCTTTAGGTATGGATGGGATTTCCCCAAGGTTTGCTAAAATTGTTGCGCCATATATAGTGTTGCCACTTGCTCACATTTTTAATACCTGTTTTACCATCTCAACCTTTCCGCTTAGCTGGAAGTTCTCTAAAGTGATACCTGTACCTAAAGAATCTGGGCGTAATTGCTCCGACTTCCGCCCTATCAGCATCTTACCGTTCTTATCTAAGGTTCTTGAAAAATTAATGTTCTTGCAAATTTCTCATTATTTGCGCATCAATAGTCTCCTTCATGACTCCCAATCTGGTTTTCGTCCTCGGCATAGTTGTACCACTGCCCTTTTGAAGGTAGTCAATGTAATTAGAGAAGCAATAGATTTGGATAAATTAGCTCTACTGGTGCTGCTCGACTTCTCCAAAGCATTCGATACTGTAGATCACGTAATCCTGTGTAGAAAACTCATTACTAAATTTAATTTGTCCTTAAGCTCAACGAAACTTATTTTTAGTTATCTAACAGGTCGTTATCAAACAGTGTTTTCAAATGGTAATTACTCTACCTTTCTTAGAATTAACTCTGGTGTTCCGCAAGGCTCTGTTCTTGGCCCGTTGCTTTTTTGCATGCTTATTAATGATTTGTTTGACTGTCTTACTCACAGTGAAATGCATCTCTATGCTGATGATGCTCAACTTTTCTTATCGCGACCCTTAGGACTTGTCGAAGATGGAATTAGTTGTATCAATGAAGATCTAAATTCAATATATCTATGGACGACTGACAATGGCTTGATGCTGAATCCCAGAAAATCATGTTGTTTAGCTGTGTATCGTAATAAACTTGATACGTCTACTTATTCTACCGTTGTACTTAACGATACTGTCATACCCTGGGTAGAGTCTGTCCGCAATTTAGGCGTAGTTATCAATAACACTCTCACTTGGGGTGATCACATCAAATCAATAATACGTAAAATATACGGTGGTCTTCGCTCCCTGTGGACTTTGAGCTATTTTACCTCACTTTCTACGTGCATGTTTCTTGCTCGTTCTCTGCTTATTCCTGTCTTAATGTACGGTTGTGAAGTATTTGGAAAACTTGATTATCTTAATTTTACCAAATTGCAGATCGCATTTAACTCCATTATTAGATACATATATCACCTCAGAAGATACGATCACGTGTCAGCTTATGCTTCATCCTTCTTGGGTTGTGATCTTTTAACATTTTTGAATTTTCGATCGGTAATCCTTCTAGTTAAAATCATCAAATATCGCAGTCCAACCTACCTATACAGCATTCTCCAATTCGCGAGATCTTCTAGAACTGTTAATTGCATTCTGCCCAGATCTCAATACTTAATTACTAAACGCCGGTTTTTCAGTCCTGCCATCAAAGTTTATAATTCCTTACCGCCCAGTATTAAGTTATCGGTTGTGTCGGGATCTTTCGCCAGCACCAAAGAAAGAATTTTTGAAATTATGTGCTCAAGCAGTAGTACTTGAATAGTTAGGAGCTAAGTAGTTAGAGGTTGCTTTATAGTACAGCAGATGTAGCAAGTTAAGTTAAGTAGTGATTAATTTTGTTGTTCCTTGTGTTTTTGATTTAGTTTTTAGCAGTAAATTTAGTAGCTTATTTCTTGTATCATACTTATATTATTTGATTTTATTTTATTATTTTTTTTTCTCATGTCTCTTTTTTTCCATTTTTACATATACATTTTTATTTTTTTTTTTGCTTATGATAGATTTAACTTGTACAAGTAAAAAAGATTATATCTTAATTGTACAATGCCTTGGAATAAATTAAATTGAAATTGAAATTGAAATTGAAATTTGACGAGGCGAAGGCATTGTCAAAAAATGAAGCAAACATGCCGCAAATCTTAGACGAATCTTCACTAGCAGAATCTTTGTACTTCATGGCTACCCCAATACCATTGCCCGCTTTTTTCTTCATATTAATAAACTTAAAAAAGATGCGTGGGTCACTAAATAATTTCGTACGCATGCTTTGCATATCTGTTATATATACACCAGGCGAACAAATTTGTAGCAATATAAAACAATGAATGTGGCTGAAATGGAAACCTTTGTACACTTTATTTTGTTAATGATTGGAGATTTAATTGAACAATCTGTTCCTGTGGATAAAATCTTACTTCTTTTCATTCCGATTGTTGATATTGTGTTACTTTCTGAATTTGACGATGATATTTTGAAAGAATTTGAAGAACTAATAAGTCAACATAACCAGTTTTTGGTAGATTTCTTAAAAGTAAAATAAAACCAAAACATAAATTTTTGTTGTACTACCCAACTGTTTGGCCCGCACAAATCCACAAGTTCTCGTTCTAAACCCCCAAAACCGTCGAAAATACTTCCCAAGTCATGAAACAGAAATCTATATGTGTGCGTTGGGAGTCCGTTCTCTAAAATGTTCTATATTGTTTGTTATGGAAAAGTGCCAAACATTGACTTTATATATGCCATCTAGCCTAAACTACTATCCTTACAGGAAAATAGTCTTCTAGTAATTTAAAGCGTGGTTCCTTACCTTCCCAAAGCCTGCACTTAATATATACCTTACTTAACAAAATAATAAAATAGTTTTGATTAGAAAGCAAACTTACCATTTTACGCTCACTAACTGTCAGCTGAGTAATACTTGCATGTGTGTATGTGCAGCCGAGTCCGAATCTGTAATACATTCGATATCATCCGCCCACGGCATGCCATGACGGCACAGCGATATTACAATGATCACTGCGTTGAGAGATTTTGTATGAGGAATCGTAGTCATTTGGTTCATATTTCATTTGGTTTTAAATAATTTTAAGAAAGGTATAAGAATTTTATTTCCGTTCGGAAGATAAGAAAGTAAGCTTAAGATTATCAGAATACCATTTTTCTGTACGAATAGTAGTTTAGGGCGCAGGAGCTATTCAAATCAAACATTTATCAGTTTTACGTAAGAACACTGCAAATATTTTAGAATGTTAGGACTCTGTTTGAGCCCTCATGTGGTAGTGAGAGAGTCTGTTTCATGGCTTGTGAAGTATTCCCGAGGGTTTTGATAACCCCATTTTTGTTTTGAAGATATTTGTCCACATACAATTTCCTAAAAATACAAATGAAGAACACAAAGTATCGAGTTCAGAAAGTATACAAAAAGGAAGACTTATCTAAAAATAAATTAGCATCCATAGAATATCTCCATTTCCACAGTTTTCAAACAAATTCCTCGAACAACTTGCTTTCTCACGCTTAAGACCAGCCTGTTCTACTCTCTAGTATACTTCATTATGAAATATAAAAAAATTATTATTAATTCGAATAAAAGTATATAGATTGTCCACAAATTCACTTGAAACGGACATACCTGCGTGTGTTTTCTATTTGCAATGACATTTCCATGACATCATGTCAGCTAGTTTCTTCGCAGTCAGAATTCGATGAAACGAAATCATTTTAGCGTTGCCAGTGCAACCCATCATGGAGCAGAGACGTAGCGGTTCACGGCGGCTATAAAAAGGCGAAGAGCCACAGCAGAATCACCCCTTCTTGTTTTAGAATTTACTCGGAACGTATCCTCCACCAGAATTTAATCGGTTTCCTATCCTTTGCAAAAAATCTTATTTTTGCTTCCATTATACAGAAATTTAATTCTATAATCACAGAAATTTAATTCTCGAAACCTCCATCCTTTACGTAAGCAGGAATTTACTCCTGCTGCAGAAATTTACTTCTGCTTCATTTTCGTCCACATCTGAGCAGAAATCTAATTCTGCTACCGCTCCTGTGCCCAGACGGGCAGCATAGACAAAACTTCATTTTGTTGCGCTGACACGGCACAGTATAGTTCAACTTTGTTAGAAGTTCAACACTGCAGCACACTCATTACAGTTTCATGCTGTAGCGCTTCCATTTATAATCGTACACGTAATAGTGCACTACCAAAAAAAACCATTTTGTAATTCATGAATTTAATAGTGGATTCTCGTTTTTTTACAGAAATTAAGGGAAGAAAACAATTAATTGAATTTTATTTTAATTTGTTGAAATATTGTAGTAAACTAGGTTATTTTTAAGATTTGAAGTTTGTGATAGTAGTTTTAAGCAATATTTAGCTGAAATAAAATTTTGTATTTGAATTATCTGATTTATCTCTTAACAAACCGGCACCCCTTTCGCATGAGCTCAGATCTCACATTGGTCCTTCGAAGCCGGATAATTCAGCTAGTCAAATATAGAATTGAGAAAATACATATTGCTTATCACATTATAGTGAGAAAAACTAGCCGCTCTATACAAAATTACCAAAAATGGCGAATCCATTTCATCTAACGTTGGTGACGAAACCATGGACTTGGTGTCAGAGTTAATAGGGTCCCAACTCGAAGTTAAAGAGCATATGGAAGGCTTATATAAAAAGCATATATACAATATAAGCTAGCATAATTTCATGTAATAGTGAGAAACTCCCTAGAATTAAGCTGCCCACATTTAATGGAGAATATTGGACGTGGATTTCATTCCACGATCTATTTAACTCGCTCATACACAACAACAACAAGAATTTAAGAGACGTTGACAAATTGTACTTTCTATAGACAAATCTAATTTGAGAAGCTGAAAAATTGCTCACGCATTAAGAAGTATGCGATGCAAATTATCAGCCAGCTTGGCAGCTCCCGAAAGAACGCTATTCAAACAAGCGAATATTAGTTAACGTACAATATTAAAGAAATTATTATCTCTCCCATATATAATATAATATACCCGAAGCATTATTAGCTGTACAAAACCTTGAAGTAGAAACTAAGAATTGGGAACCCATAGTTATTTATTTGACCGTGCAGAGACTATAGCCAGATACACACCAATTACAGAGTAGCAGAGAACTACCTGAACTAAAAACTTTAACTAAATTTCTAGATTCTCGCTTTCGAACTCTAGAAATGATAGCAAGCAAAAGTACTACGTCAAATATAACACAGAGAAAACCATTCTCCCAAATGAACTTATGGACTCTTCAAAAAAACTAAGAGTGCAGCACCAAATCAACCACCTACAAAAAAATCCTCTTGCAGCCATTGCAAGGGTGATCATATAATATTACATTGTCCGATCTTCTGAAATTTGAGCACCCGACAACAACATGAAGTTGTCGCAAATAATGATTTATGCAAAAATTGCTTATCTTCCAACTACACAACCTCAAATTGCACAAGTAATAAAAAGTGTTACCATTGTTGCCAAAAGAGTCATAAAACATTGCTCCACAACGAGTAAAGTCACACGATGACAAAATTGCCAAGTCAGTAAAAAAAAATAATAATAATACACTGACAAAGCAAAGTATACCCACCACCTGTGATAACGAACAACAAGTTCAATGGTTTTTAACCGCAATCATGAAAACAGCTCTCCTTTCTATAGCTCTGATGAACGTCACCGTACCATCCGGAATCATGATGGCATTCGGAACGTTAATATACTTTGGGTCACAAGCGTCTATTATGGCCGAAAAAACCTTTAAACGTGTACAGCTTAAAGGATCTCCAACCAACCATCAGCTCATTGCAATTGGTACAACTCTTACCAATACAGCTTAAAAACAAGCAACTGTCATAATGAACTCTCTACACAACAAGTTAAAAATAGAAAGCAATATGCTCGCGATTAAAAAAATCACCGAGTTACTGCCAGCATAAACCATAGAAACGTCGAAATGGAGGCACATAAGCAATATACCTTTAGCAGATCCTAAATTCGCTATTCCAGGAGAAATTGACATTCTCCTAGCAGAAGAGGTTTACGCCGCCATTATCAAAAATGACATAAAAAGAGGATCTGGCAACTCACCAACAGCCCAAAACACAGAATTGGGCTGGATTCTGGTGGGAGCAGTGCCAGAAGCTAGAAACACAGTTACAACTGTGCTATCCACACACCACCGTAAATACTAAGTTGGACAATCAATTGAGAAAATTTTGGAAACTCAAAGAGTGTACTATCTAACTAAAATTAGCTCCATATGATCAATTATCTGAGCAGATCTATCAAGAGACAACTAAACGCTTACCTTCTGGCAAATTTTTTCAGTAAGAGAAAAATTTTTCTAATAACCCAGCCATACACAAGTTATAAAAGGACTGCATAGATGAGTACGCTCATCTTGGCCACATGGGGCCGTTTCCTCCTGCAACAATCGAAGATAAATCATCATCATTCTACTATACATCACATCAGGCAATGCTAAAAGAGAGCACCAACACAAAGCTTCGAGTTGTGTTTAACAAAGTAATAAAGCCCAACGAGATGACAAGATTAAGTTTGCATTGCGAACCAATATTTGAAAGCTCAATCTGAAAGTTTGGATGCAATCGTCAAAGCTTTTCTTGTAGAGCTCTCATCTTTTGTATTGAATTTACAGCCCACTGTACAGACGTAAATATAATGGATGAGTAATTCTAACAGATCGAAATGGGAACATTTTCGAAAATAAAAACAACATTTTTACAAATTCATCAATTATTTTTTCCCCTACGTCGATGCACCTACTTCATATTGTGATCGTGTGATATTCAAATTGTCGGTATTATGAACGGAGTGAGAGCGACCTAGCAATCAATTTATTATGCATTTTAGTTTGCTATTTTTGATTGATAAAGCTGAAAATTTGAATACAATTATATTTTATAAATCCCCATCGATTTACGTTACAAATATATTTGTAAAATTTTTAAATTTTATAAACTCATGATTTTGATACCTTGGATGAAGTCTGATAGGGTGTGCTAAGCTTGTCATTCCGTTTGTAACGCATAGAAATAAAACTGGTAGAGTCAAATGGATTGGACACCCACGCATATGTATGTATTATTAATTATTTAGATTTTTGCATATCCGTCTGCCGTCCGTCCGTCACCACAATAACTTGAGAACACATTCATGGTTCGTTTCAAATTACATCATTTTGCATATACTTATTGATATTATATTTGATGTACTTACTGGAAATTTTTTCAGAATATAAAATCCTACGAAATTGGTTAAAATGATTTTTACTGTACGACAAACCGTTCTAGAAATACATAGATGCGTAAAACAACCTTAGGATCTGCCTATAGGCTGAGACTATATGGCATCGCAGGAATTAGTCTTAGGCCAATTATACCTTTTTCCCGGCTTTTCTAAAATAAAAATTTCGGATTTTCTTACCCCTTTTTTTACTTTGACCTCTATATTTTTAGAAAAACGTTTGGGAATACGTGAAGAACTAATAACTTTTTAACGGCTGCACATAGCACCTATTATACCCTATAAGTCAAAGTAAAAAGAAAAGTCTACAATTTACAGTTTTTATAAAAAAAAATTATGTTTTTCTAGAAACATAGAGGTCAAAGTAAAAAAAGGTAAGATAATCCGAAATTTTTATTTTAGACCACCATAACCAGCATACCTTATGAGACTTTATCTAAGGTAACAAAATCGTGAGTTTATAAAATTAAAAAATTTTATAAATATTTTTGGAACGTAAATCGATGGGGATTTAAAAAATATAATTGTATTCAAATTTTCAGCTTCATCAATCAAAAATAGCAAACTAAAAAAATAAAATGATTTCTAGGTCTACGTAAAATGTTGTTTTTATTTTCGAAAATGTTCCCATTTCGATCTGTTAGAATTACTCATCCATTATATTTACGTCTGTACAGTGGGCTGTAAATTCAATACAAAAGATGAGAGCTCTGCAAGAAAAGCTTTGACGATTGCATCCAAACTTTCAGATTGAGCTTTCAAATATTGGTTCGCAATGCAAACTTAATCTTGTCATCTCTTTAGCCTTTATTACTTTATGGTTTAACGCATTAGCACGTACCCCGAACGGCAAATCGTTAAACGAACAATTTGTAGTTGAACCTACAATCCAGCGAACTCTCTGAACCATCCTATTAAGATGGCGTCTTTATAACTTTGCACTTACCGTAAACATAGAAAAAATTTATAAAATGATCCACTTTATTAATTGTGATACACTATCAAGCTTAGGCTTACCCATAAACACTGCAGTTCTTGAACTAAAAATAGAACAGTGTTTCAAAAAGGTTTCCTATCTCTAGCGTAAAAGATATAGAGGACTTCGAAGACAAATTAAGAAATAAGGAACTTGCATTTACATTCGTAAAGTATATAAGAAAATTTGGTGGCATAAACGGAAATAATATGTTGTATAATATAGTACATATGTAAGTATGATAGCAATCAGGAGGAATAGAGATCAGTCAGGCAGTCGAAGGTAGTCTTGGTCAGAGCTCGAGGTGATAATTAGCACGTAGTTTAATTAATTAATTTAATTAACTATAAAAAATATATAAAAAAAAAATTTTTTTTTTGTTGATACATTTGTAAAAACTACATAGCACATAATTAAAAATATTTGCAATGGAATTTCTTCGAGCCCCAGCACCACTTGATTATACTCACACAAATCTAGCAGAACAATGGGTGTTAGATCATGGTCTTATTCTGACAAAATAGAAGAGACTAATTTCCAAGAAATTCTAAAGAAATATGTAGAATCAGCAAAAGCAGAACAAATTTAAAGCATTCCACTTTCCTACACTTAAATAATTTCAAACTTAAAACATTTATTTTCCCACATTATAACTACGATCTAATTAATATATTTTGCCTTGCCGTTCTTTGCGATCACATTTCAATTTTGTACGTGACAAATATGTACATTGCATTGGAGATCATGGCTTAAAAATTTATAAAAAATTCAAATTAGAAAAAAAAAGATTTAGAATTTGGAATTATGACTGCTGCCGTTGACAAATACTTCTCTCCAAGGAAATATATTGGTTTCGAGCGTTATCGATTTCGTTAATGTAGACAAAAACCATCTCAAAATAAATAAATGCCCGGCTGAAGGAGAAATATGCGTCAAATGTCAAAAGATAGGACACTTTGCAAAATTTTGTAAAAATAAAATTATTAAAAATGCCAATTTAGAATCTGATTGTAGTACAAGTTATGATAATACTTTCTTTTTAGATAGCATAGATGAAATCCCTATTGGAAGTACAGTTGGATCTGCAGAAGTAAATGCGAGTAAAAGCTATTGGACCATAGAAATAGATGTTAAAAACGGAAGAAAAATAACTTGTCTGCTGCATACAGATACTCAGGCAAACGTGATGTCGATATCAACATTTAAAAAATTTTATTTGCCAGTAGGGAAAATTATCCCGTGTGATATCAAGTTAAGTACATATTCTGGAGAAAAACTCCAGGTAAGAGGCAAATATTTTCTTAAGGACATAACAATTTATAATTATAACGCTTGATAAGCTAACGGTTATTGGTTTAAATGATTGTATAAGACATAATTTACTTAAAAAAATTTCTTCCGTTGATTCCTTCTATAGAAACGAAGTTATTTCCAATTATGAAGATTTACTTTCTGGTCTGGGTTTCTTTAAAAACCCTTGTCAATTGACATTAAACAACACTTGAAACCGATAATAGACCTTCAACGTAAAATACCATTTAAACTACAAGAGAAATTAAAGTCTGAGCTAGATAGTATGGAGAAAATGGGGGTAGCTTCGAACGTAACTGGTCCAACCGAATGGGTAAGTTCGATAGTCTTAGTAGAAAAACCCAATAAGTCTTTAAGATTTTGCTTGGTCCCTAGAATTTTAAACCAGGGACCTCTTAGATCTCAATATCCGTTACCAGATATTGAGTATATCAAAACAAAACTCAATGCCGCATCATATTTTGCTAGATTTGATACAAGCTCGGGTTTTTGGATGGTTAAATTAGATGAGTATAGTTCAAACCTGCGCACTTTTAATACTTCCTTTGGCAGGTACAAATTCTAAAGACTCCCATATGGGTTAAATGCGCCCCCTGAAATATTTCACAAAATAATTACAAATCTATTTAGTGATATCGATGTCATAGTATATATAGATGTCATTTTGGTCTAGAGTAAGACAAAAGAAGAACATGTTCTTCGTCTTAAAATGGTTTTTGACAGGCCGAAGCAAGCAAAAATAAAATTTAATAAAAATAAATGTCGATTAGGTCTTACAGAGGTTTCGTATTTTGGGCATATATTTGACAAAAACGGAGTCAGACCTGAAAACCTAAAAAGATGCCTAGTCCAACGTTTCTTAGATCTAATTAATTACCTAGGACCCTTTATAAAAAACTTGTCTAATGAATCAATGCCCTTCAGATCATTACTAAGAAAAAATAATTCATTTGAGTGGATAGAAAGTCATGAAAACTGTTTTAAAAAATTAAAGTCCTTAATTTCTAATCCTACAATCTTGGCATATTATCACAAAAATATACCAGTCATTTTCCCGACAGATGCTTGACAGTTTGCCGTTCGAGCTGTCTTATTACAAAACGGTCGTCCACTCGCATACGCCTCCAAAGCACTGACATCGTCCCAGCGAATCTATGCTCAAATTGAGAAAGAGCTTTATGCAATTATCATTATCTCAAAAAGTTCTAGCTGATGTTGCAGCTAGGCTTCAGCGCATGACTCTTATTTACAGGCATATTGTTTTGAAATTATTTATAAACCGGGAAAACTGCTATCCATTGCAGATACTTTATCTAGAGCGCCTCTTCTAGAAATAGAAGAAGACCTTTTATGGTGAGATTCAACTTTATGTAGGTCTAGTTAAAGCTTCTTTGGCCATTTCACAAAAACGAATGGAACAAATAAAGACAGCAACTCTTAGTGACGAGCAGCTTCAGCTGTTAAAGAATCAACTATTGCAAGGTAGGCCAGATGACAATAGACAAATTCCGGATGCAATTAACCTTTTTGGAAAATAAAGGATGAGATTTTTGTAGTTTATGATCTGTCATTCAAAAATAAAAGTGTAATAATTAAATTAAAAATACTATTTTAGAACTCTTACACGAAGGGCATCAGGGATGGTAAAAAGCAAGAGCAGAGCGAGACACTGTCTTATAACAATCGACTGAGCGATTTGCTATTTCATTTGGCACAAATAATGTGTTTCTGTATATCATCGTTAGAGCACCCTTTAAAACGTTTACTACATAAAGAACATGTAAAACTCAACTAACCAGATGAAATTTGACACCCGAAAATCGAATTAAATTAAAAAAATATATTTTCATTTGTCCAAGTGATATTTTAATCCCTTATAAGGAATTAAACTCATTCCGATTTTAATGCTCAAAAGTTATTCGTAACTGAATCCTGCGTATGGGCAAGAGAGATGCAGCATGGTAAATAATATCTTTACCTTATTCTTTCTGCCGTGATTGCATCTGCAGCCAACATAAAAACATCAAATGTTATAAGAAAACGTTTAGTAAGAAATATTTTGTGTTGATAGCTACAACTCTGCCATAGGGCGAAAAAGAAAACTGTAAAACTAGTGCCATTCTTTCCTATAGGAAAATGGCAATACTCTCAGTACGTTGTTATATGTAAGTCAGTGAGAGCGAGAGGATTGTTCTATTGGGCAAATATGTCCAGAGATATTGAAAACAAAGTCAACTCTTGGGAAGTATGTATGAAGTATCAGAACTCTAACAGGAAGGGGCCGCTGTTATTATACCCAATACCAGGAAATCCATGAGAAATTTTTAGTTGCGATTTATCTGAGTTAAATGGGAAAATTTATTTTTTATTGGTAGATTATTTCTCAAAGTACGTCGAAATATGTGAAATGTTATCGAATGATGCGAAAAATGTGATATTTCAAATGAAGTCAACATTTTCTAGACGCGGTATTCCCAGAAAATTAGTTCCAGACGGTGGTCCCCCTTTATCGTCAACGCAATTGAAAATATTTTTAGAAGAATGGGATATTGAACACGTAACTAGTTCTCCGTTTTATTCTCAGTCCAATAGCCTTGCAGAAAGATGCTTTTAAAAAGCTGAACACTGAAAGACAGATCCCTTTCTAGCCTTACTCATGTATAAAGTACACCATTATACAATGGTTATTCCTCGGCCGAATTACTTATGTCACGGAAGCTACGCACAATATAAAAATCTTAGAGTCAAAGAAGTATATGACAAAACAGCAAAGTATTTATCTACGGGATTTTAAACCTGGCGAGGAAGACCTTTTCCAAAAACATCCGAAAACTAATTGGATACCAGGACGTATAATAAGGAAAAGTACACAGTGTAGGTCATAAATAGTTTCTACGTCGAATGGTTTATGCTATAGAAGGAATCGAAAGTTTATTATATTGAGAAAAGAAAAGAAAATACCTGTCTCTTTACATGTATATGAAGAAAATCAAAACTATTCTAATGAAACCACAAATGATTCAATACAGCATAAACAAAGCCTTACAACTAGATATGGTAGGATAGAAAACTTAATTACTTTTTCGAAAATTAAATTTGTAAAATTCCTTCACGTTTGAAATAAATAATGAATGTTAGTTGTTACTTTCATAAGTTTTTGTAAAAGTATAAACTTTTTATTTGAAATAATAATTTGCACATCTAATATTATATAATTTTATTCTTCCTATATGAATTACAAATTTAATTTAATTAACTATGTCAAGAAGAAAGTTGAATTATTATTGTTCTTATAATTTGTAAAAAAAAAACAAGGATCATGTTGTATATGGTACATATGTATGTATTTTTACGAGCGCGGCCTTAGTTCGTTATTTAAAACACAATATTTCGGATATAATTGAAAAGTTCTTTCTTTATTTAAATTTACCGTTTACTCTCACAAATTCACAAATAATTATCAAATCAACTCTTTATTTATCGCTAGTACTGTACTTCTAATTATCACAATCCTAATAGTTTACTTCGTTCACTTCACTGTCTGAAATAAGACTCCGCCTCCTGGATGTGAGAAGCGCCGTATTTATACTCTACGAATTATCCCAGAACCTTCCTGAATATTCCGTTCTCCGAACCCAAAGTTTACTAAGATGACACGAACCTAAAATTGTTCGTATTTTCAACAGATGTCGCTTGTGTCACTTTGTAGCGCATAACAGTATGATAGCACAAAGCAAGATAGCAATCAAGAGGAGTAGAGATCAGTCAGGCAGTCGAGTGCAGTCTTGGTCTAGAAATTGGGGTGATAATTAGCTCGTAGTTTAATTAGGTGGTAAATTTGTATATTATAATAAACTTTTAGATAAGTACAACAAGTAAATTTATCTTAAACATACAGATATAACATAATACACATGAGAAAATTACTTACATCTTCTTCTTTCGCGGATTCTAAGAAGCGTAGGCTCGATTCTCGTCCGCGGGAAAAATAAATAAAAATTGAATTTACAATTAATTTGTACGCTTTCATCGTTACTGGTTAATGCCAGCTGAAAGCAAAATGTGGCTTACATATATGGTTACGAATTATGAAATGCGAGAGGGAAAATCATCTGTTTCGTTATCTTAAAAATTCTTCTATTCTTCATACTTACATGGTGTTTGATGCAATATTTTCAAAAAACTTTATTACGGAGATAAAGTTTCCTTCAGATGGTTTAAAAACTTTATAACTAAATTGTACAACATAATAAAATTGGCAGGTAATACCTGCACCGTTGATTATAATTTGCAATATATTAAAAAGTTTTAAAAAATATTCAAAAACCTTACAACTAAGTATGGCAGTTAAACGGTATGAACTTGACGAATAATATAAATGTTGTTATATTAATCATTTTCATTATTTTCTTTGCAGCAAATCGGAATCTGAAGATTTCATCAGATAAAAGAATTTAAGAATTTAGGACAAAAAGATAAAATTCAGACAAGAACCGCATAAATTAAATACAGGGTGTTTGGTAATATTTTATATTGGGGCAGAAATAAACAAATTAAAAGAAGTTCTTTATTAACTCTCATTTTATTTCATATTTGAATAAAATCACTTTGAAACAAAGGGTGTAGCAATGGAATATATACAGTTTTATCTTTATATTGTAAAGCAACAAGTTTACACTTAATGTTATTTATTGTGTATTTTTGTCAACTATTTTCCTCAAAGGTCGATTGAAATATATTCTAATAAGAAGATCTTATTGGAAAGTCAAATAAAGAGATTATATATTTTAAGCAAAAAATATCCTTTCCAGGTTTAGTTGGAAATTTCATTTGAATAATTTTGCCAGTTTTTGTTTTCATTTTTTTTCATTTCTGTAGTTAGCTTAAAGCCATCTATTATATAAATACGATTAAATCTGTTATGAATTTGCTTTTTTAATACTGGAAATTATTAATCAATCTCATAGTTTATTTTTTATTTTTAAGGCAGGGGGACAGGAAACTCCATTCGAAGTACGGAGGCCATGGCGGCCAATTGTGTTGTCCTGATAGAATGCAATTCACAAAAACCTTCCTGTCCTCTTAATGAAGCGCTTCAGGTCGTGCTGAGGCAGGTTTTTCAGCTCATCCACAGATAGAAGGGCACCGGGCCAAGGCCAGACATGCACACAACAAGTGTTCGGTTGTCTCGGGCTCTCCCTCCAGGCAGGACTGTCAATAACTCCCATCCTTGTTAGATGAGCGTGAAGTGAGCTGTGGCCAGTGATGATGTCAACCACAGTACTACATTGTTTCGTTCCGAGTCCCATGAGGAAATCGGAGATATTCCCATTGTGCCCATCAATAAACAGTTTGTACATTTGCAAGTACTCCGGTTCGCCCATCTCTGCTGATGCTTTCTACGAACATCCGCTTTGATGAGAGAACCAATACTCGAGGCGGCAACATCTATGGTGGGTTCCGGTTCGCGAAACGGAGAATCAGAGCCAGCCCTAGCTAAAAGGTCAACCCTTTCATTCTCCATGATCCCCATGTAACCAGGAAGCCACATAAGGGACACCTTGTTGTGGATATACAACTTATCTAGAGACGACTTGCAATCCCGCAGAAATTTTGATGTTATCCAGGGGCTACTCAGAGCCATCAAGGCTGCCTGACTATCAGAAAGGATAGAAATGTCCAATGTTTTTCGCTACCATTTATATAGTGAAGGCTTCAGCCTGGAAGACAGTGGTGTGTCTACCAAGTGAGTACTCCATACCAATATCAGACTCAGGAAAGTAGACACCTGCCCCAGTTCCCAAATTAGTGAGAGAGACGTCGGTGAAGATTTTTAGAGCGGACCGGGGAAGGCTCGATAAGGCACTTCCCTCAATCCACGATTCCCTTCCAGAAAAGCTCACATCGAAGCGACGCCCAAACCGTAACTCAGATACCATCGCGTCGCCTGTCATACTGCTCCGAGGGTTTCCAAATCCAGGCCGTACGCCAGAGAGCAATGAGAAGAGCCAGTCCTGCCGTCCTCCCAACATCCCAATGAGCGCAATCTTCACACAGCTTTTTTGGCATCTGCCTGAGTAACAAGATCCAGCGGTGGCAGATTAAATATGACCTCAAGAGCAGCAGTAGCCGTAGATCTCATGGAGCCCATAATTCCCAAGCAGGCGAGCCATTGCAGGCCCGCCAGCTTCCGGATCACAGTCCCCATAAGGGTCCTCGGCACCCATACACATGAGACATATGTAAGCATGAATCTAATGATCGAGGGGTGCATACAGTGCACAACCCTCGATCTCATACTCCATGTGCAGCCAAAGGTTCTCCTGCATTGAGCGAAGAACCTCGTAGCCGCATTAATTTTATCCTCTACCTGCAATCCCCTTGTCAGCTTCGAGTCGAGGAAGACTACAAGTTGCTTGACATGAGGAGAGAGTTGGAGAGTGTCTCCAAAAAGCTTTGGAAGAATAAAGTACTCAAGCTTACGTCTTCTGGAGAAGGAGACCAAGCTGGTCTTTGTTGCTCTGCCTGGAATTGAGCAGAGGGATGTCATCCGCATACCCTTCACATGAGAATCCCACGTTTTTCAGCACCGTGATGAGTGAGTCAACGAACATACACCAGAGTACTGGAAAAAGCACGCCACCTTGCGCTCAGCTTCTCTCCACCAGCACACTGAGAGAGGTTCGGCCGCCCACCTCTACAGTTAAGTATCGTTGTCTTAACATTTGTTCTATCCATCTCACTATGACTCGGACGTGGCCTTGTCAAAAGCCCCCGCGATGTCCAGAAAGGCTCTCCCGGTGAACAGGCCATGTTCCGGTCCCCGCTCAATGACAGTAACCATTCAATGGAGACCCGTCTCCGCAGATTTGCCACTCCAGTAAGCGTGCTGTGAGGTGTTTAAAGGAGAAGTATTTAGGGCTACTCCTTTGATATATTTTTCCACAAGTCTCTCCAGGCATTTCAGCAGAAATAAGGAGAGCCTTATGGTTCGAAAACTCTTCGGGTTCATGTAAGAAGCCTTACTAGGCTTCGGAACGAAGGCAACTCTCACCTTCGTCCACACTTCAGGGACATATCCAAAAGAGATGCATGCCCTAAAAATGGAATCGATGTATGGAGCCAGCACAACGCTCTCTGCCTTAAGAAGGACTAGAAGAATACCGTCTGGACCTGGGGCTTTAACAGCAGAGAAGGCTGAAATGGACCATTTCACCTTCTCGGTGGACCAATCACCACCAGTGCAGATAGGTAGCGGATGTTCACTACACAGCTGGAGGTCTTCTTCAAGCCTACAGTCTGTGATATGCGTCGAGAGAAGAAGTCTATAGGCTTCTTCTTTCTATGCTGTAAGAGAGCTATCTGGCCTTCTTAGAACACTCAGCTTGGCCGACGGGTCACTCCTAAGAGCCCTGCGCAGCCTTACCGGTTCACGATAGCCGTCAAGCTGCTCGCAGGAGTCTACAAAGGCCTGTATTTTTGATTTCCTAACAAGCCTCTTGTAGTTACTCTGAGTCAGTCCTCCTGGCCTTATTAAAAAGCTTTCTAGAATCCTTACGGAGTTCACTAAGACTGCCGTTCCTTCCAATGTCCATGCTAGTATGACAGGAAGCTTCGAAGGCGTGAGTCAAAGTGGACTGAAGCCTTCATACTACCTTCTCCAAGGTGGCAATACTCCTGATTTTTTCCGCCGTAGAGGTGAGCGTGGAAACTAATTCTCTGTGGTATCTCCCCAATCAGTCCGCTTTGGATTCCTATATGGCTCTACCTCAATGAGGTCCGCACCCATACAGAATTCAATGTACTGGTGAACAGAGAAATGTTTCTCTCGCGATACCTTCCAGCCGGAAAACAGGATAAAAGCGTCAAAGGACGCTAAAGTCACATCGATGACTTCTCTTTTGTCGCAACAACACAAGCCTTAGGAATAGAGCACGTGGTGTCAGACAGGATCTGAACGCCTTGTGCATTCGTAGAACGCGGATAAGGTCCTTCCAGAAATAAGGCTCTTGCACAGCACCAGTTTTTGTTGTTGGAGTTTTCTACTCAAGTCAGCAAGGCTACGTCCTAACAAAGCAGACGCCCCTTGCTGTGTCGCAGGTTAATCTGGGTGAAGAGAAGTCCATTAGTGTGGAATTTTTCCCTACGCTCTTCTTCTTCATAAGAAAGGATGCGTTCCTCTTCGCAGTGCTCAGTTTACCGACGCAAGGAGGCTCACCACCACTTTCCACTACCTGCCTAGCCGGACCAACGACGACCTACGAAGAGGAAGAAGGAAAATGCCCTGGGACAGCATTAGACATCTCCTTAGCTCTTTTCCATCTCTTCCTCTCTGCTGTACCAATACTCCTGCTTCGGGAAGTCCAGCTTCGGCTGACACCATCGGCGGCTTTCGACTCTGAGGTTACAACATCAGATAGCCCGCCCGAGTTAAGGTGCCCCGAGCATGAGTGTTCTCCATGGGGGTCACGCCGCCCTCATAAGTAGAGAGGTCCCTGCAGGAGGAGATTTTCCATTAATGTCGAAATCTCAGGGATAAAATTCTCCGATTCTTCAGACATCCGTGGATTTGTTGCGCACTTACTAGAAGAGCATTTGTTAATATCTAAAAGAACCATATTCGGTCCCACAGTTCGCAATAAACGCTTGATATAATGCAGCATGTTTTCAAAAGGATAAGAAGAAATGGTGTCCAAAACACCAAATCTTTTGTCGTAATACACTAAATGTCATAAATTATGCACATTACTGGTAATAGCATCTGCTCCATAAATATATGTATGTATTTTTCAATGAAGTCATTTAGTATATTGCAGGTACATCTAAATAACAAAAAAGCTTTTTGTTCGTACACATTGTAATAGCGCAAAATAACAATAAGAAATGTTGATAAACATAATATGATAATTAATCTTTTAAAAAAACAGGAGAAATATGAAAGAAGAATGTTCTTTGTTCTGTACTCTAAACCTGTTATGAACGTTGCATGAAATTGGCCAAATTCTATTTTGGAACTGTTGTACACAAACACGTCGTCCATATTCATATGTATTTCGATCGCTTTATCTGCCTATATATTAGACAAATAATTCAATAAATACGGTCGTATTCCCTGATACCAATACTGACCACTATCCATCGGCAGAATTGTGATTGATATCGTGGTTTGCAGAAGAGTTCTTGAAGAAGTTGGTATGTTTTGTATGCCTACTTTTGGCAAAAGGGATAAGATAAGTAATTGCGCAACTTTTCAGTAATACACATAAATTGCCTTTAAAAGATACTCTATTCAAAGTATTCAATCGAGGAGTATTTGGGCACTTGGTGGAACATGATCGTATTATTTTTTTTTTTTAATTAGCAAAACACTTGTATGTAAATACTCCACAGATATATTTCTTTAAGTTTTAACAAATTTAAAACTACGTTTTAATCTACTAAATACAAAATCCCGACGCGTTTCGCCTTATTGGGGCATTATCAAGGGCTGGCTACTGAGTGCAAATTATAAAAATAGGCTTGGTTTAAGTAGCGGACTTCTATCTGAAAAATCTATTTGGTCATTCACTAATACATTGCCATTAGCTAGAGCTCGTCTAATTTCGAAAATTTCATAATTGGCAAGTATAGGACCATTGCGTAAATTATGTAATAGAGTAAGGTTATTGATGTTTGTACTATGATTTTCTATTGCAAGATGTTTTGAGAGACCCGATTTAGGCTTCATGTGTTTAGCTCCTGCGACATGTTCAGAAAATCTGGTTTTTATTTTTCGTTTTGTTTTGCCAATATATTCCGCAGAGCAGTCGTCACACTTAATTTTGTATATACCTGTTTTTTTCTAAATTTGAAACTTTATTTTTTATTTTGTTGTTAACCAAAATTCTCTTCAAATTATTATTGTTAACAAAGGCTGCTTAATGTTGTATTTCAGTGGAACATTTTAAAGGCTATTAGTTGTACCCTTTATATATGGGACTTTTCGCCATTGAAAATTATTGTTGCAATTGACGACCGGAAAAATTAAATTGAATGCAGCATTTCTATTTTTTTGGTATAAAAGTTTGTAAACTATTTTTTTCGTGTAACCGTTATTTGTAGCAATGTCGATTATCGTATTTAACTCTTTTTTAAAATTTATTGGACTTAAGGAAACTCGGATAATGTAATGTGATTGCAATTTAATGTTACGTACCTTCGTGTGACTCTGGCAGGGGAGTTATCCAAAACACTTTTCTTTTAATATTTTATATTTTATTTCCTTTAATTTTTTTCTAAATCTCCTTCAGGAACACTTTCACTCTAACTTTTCTTAGCATTCACGATTATTTTCTGTGCACATTGTTTTTGTTTTCCAATAACACCTATATACATAGCCCGCGAACCGATCTTATTCAATTTTTTTTCTTTTTGTTTTCTCTTCAAACCAACTCTATATAAAATTATAGCTCACAACTTTTTTTCTAACTTTTCCAACTTTTCCCTTTAAAAATAAAATAAAATATTAAATGCAACTCTATTTCTTTTGTTATAAGTCGACTGCCGATTTTATTTAATTTTTTACGAACCACCGTTAATTAAATTCAGAATTCAACTCGGCCCTTGATCACTTTGGTCGCGATCAAGAGCCCTCGTTCAGGGTAAAAAATGCATACTTGCATTTTTACCCTGAGAAAATTTTCATTTATTCTGGACTTGGTTAAACAAGTCCAGAATATTTTTCGTTGGACGGAGGCTTGTAATTTGATGCTTTTATAAACATCAGCCACCGTTACGACGATTGAAATTGCGGCGCGCGTATACATATAATGTATTTTCGCGGCGCGTAGTTCTGAGCGTGAAAGCTTTTTTTGATATGTATGTACGTTCGTACATACATATTGAAATTTTCACGACAAATCGTACTGAAGGTACGATTTGTCTTTTGCTTTATTTTTTTTCATTAAATATTTCTACTGACAAATTTTGCTGAAGGCAAAATTTGTCATGGGAACATTTTTGAAAAAAAAAAATGGTATGTGAAGAAATTGATAAGCTGCTCATGCTTTTAAGCATGATTAGCTTATATGAAAATTTAATGATTTTGAATAATTATTTTCTACCTTTTTTCAGGTATGTTTTAGGTATGTAACACCATTTTGCATTGGGTTGCATTCCTACATTACCGCATTACCACTAAAAATCTAAATTTAAAGATTTTAATGAAGTAATGGAAACCAGGTATGTTTTAGGTATATAACAATGTTGTGGTTGTTATTTTGGCGTCTTATCTGAGGTATCCGATTACTGCATATTTCTTAGTTTGATTCTGTATTGAAAATGTGCTGAATGGATATTTTGTGCAGTTGGATTCTTCCAAGATTGTCGTGATTTTGCTTCAAATGGATCATTGGCGTCTGATATTCAGAAGTGTCGGCCTCGATCCTTTTTATCAGCGATTTCAAAGTTACTTTCAACAATGTTGTTCACTTGTACTGTTGGCAGTACACCATACAAGTGTCCCCCGGGTCTCACTAGCGTGGCTAGTCTTATATACGTGGTCCACGTGATGCCCAACTGGCGCGGACCCGTTCGACTGGTCCTGCATAGAACCGGCCGGCAGCCCTTCACCATGTTGGGGGTGGAGGCCGTTGTTGGAAAGATGTATTGGGTGGACCTGCCATTGTAACCTCACCAGGGTCAAGCCTGGGTTGGCGTTGGTAAGTTTTGTGTACGCGTTTTCAATAGTATATTTATTTTAACTTTGTATTTTGTTCTTAGGTGCCACATTCCATATTACTGGGCGGTACGGCTGTGCGCGTGTTGCCACGCGGTCTTCAATGACCCGCTGACGGCCATTATACGCCGGGTCATGGCCACCCCCTCCCCCCTCCTGGATCAACTGGACCAGCCGAGGATGAGTAGGCCTGGCGCCTTTTCCATTGCATTTTTTCTATTTTTTTTGTAAAAAAAATAAATAAAATAAAATAAATAAAAAAACATGGTTCATCCCTACTTCAGGTGCTATTATTTCTTTCTATTTTCCTCTCTTGTATTTTGTTTCTTGTTGTTTTGTTAGTGATGAGGTCGGGGAGATGGTTTTTAATTGGTTATTCGGGGTGGCGATAATAAGCAAAGAACGAGCCGAATCTGTTCTTTCTGAAGATTCTGGAATGGCTTTACTCGCTGACGTTTGATTCAGGACTGTTTATATTTAAAGCCTACGACGTTGAAGATGAATTATGATTTTAATTTGGTCAATTTCTGCTTATAATGAATTGTTGTTGCAACCTATTTTATGTACCTTTTCTCTTAGGCTTTAGTTCACTTTGCATGATCCAATGTGCTCGCATTTCGGAAATTACAATTTTCGAAGGAGTACTTTTGTTTCCAAAAAAAAAATTTTTTCCCCCCCTTTTTTTTTTTACTAATTAAATTTTCGGCTTTCGTTTTTTGTTTCTTTAACTATTAGTTTAGAGTAATTTAAGTATATTCCCTTCTTTATTTACTTTTATTGGGGTGTAGTATTGAACTAGGTCGGTTCGGCTAGGCTTTACATTTTGTTTTTGTTTTGAAAAGTTCTTGCCTTTATCTTTGTTATAGCATGTTCTTCTAATAATGTAATTATTTATTTAATTAATTTAATTAATTATAATGTAATTATTTATTTATTTTTTATTCCTACTTTTAAGAAATGTTAATGCTATTTTTTAGTACCTTACTCTATTTTTATAAATCTTCAATTCTAATGTCACTTTATTTTTATATATTTTAGATTTTTTTTATATTTGTATATTTCTGTAGTACATAACCTATTTCGGCCATACTGCCTGTCCTGTATGTTCTTTATACATTGTTTTTTTTTTTTGTTTATTTAACCATTTTTAGTTTGGTTTGCTTACTCTTTATTTTCTTTATTTCTATTACAGTTCATTTTGTTCTTGGTTAGTTTTAATATAATTTTGTGTTTTTTTTATTTATTTGCATATTTATTTAGCATTAATCCTAACGAAAAAAAAATTTTTTTTTGTATTACTCATCTAATTATTTTTAATTCTATATACTTCTTGTATATAGTGTACCAGGGCTACTCCTTTTGTTTCAATTTTACATTGATTTGGTGATCCATGTTGACAGTGTCCGTGTTCCATTTTTTAAACGATTTGGACTGATTTTGTTTTAGCGAGGCTTCTAGTTCGCCTTAAACTGGGTTGGGGAGCAGGAGTTCGTTCTTCTAAAGGGATTCCCTCTGATGAAATTTCGGGGTTACCTTGTGGTTGATTTCTCTGTTGTCTCATCTTGATGACAACAGGGTTAAGATATTTTACTGCCACCGCAATCATTATGGCCAGAACAAGTAGGCTCGTAAATGATATAGATGTGGTGGACAGGATATGGGAGTTTCTGCTGGATACCTTTTCCTGGTATTTAATAAATTTGCTTTGGATTTCTTCCAGCGAATGGGTGTCAGTATAAATTGATTTATGGATATCGTCTCCCGTTAAAATCTCGATTTTCCCCAGACTGTGGTTTTGAGTTTCTTGTAAAATTTCAGTCAGGTTTACTTTGAGTAGAGAGTGGTTGAGCTCAGGAAACTGATTCGGCTGAATTATTGTTAGTGGATATTTACTCTGACCTTCGTATTTAAGCACTTTGTCACTTATTTGCACTTGACATGGTTGCGTTATCTCTAATATCCCTTTTCCTTCTAGTTTCGAGATTACAAAGTGATCTGGACTTGTGATATGTAACACCGTGGAGGTAATAAATGAAAATAGCCACGTATTGGGCTTGCTTAGTTTACTCAGCATGTCTTTTTGGGGAGCTTGTACTCTGGTCCTGCATTTGGGCACTTCATTTAAAGGGTTGTATAGCAATTTAATGGCACATTCGTTGGATGTTGTCCCTATGATTATAGGCGTGGTCAGCCGGCCTACATACGTGTTTTCTTCCAAATTACTTGTTATTTTCTTGAAACTTTTCATGTCATCGCCTTTTAATAAGACAAATTCCTGAGTTTTTGCGCTATTGGCTATGTATGAATAACCAGGGTCTGGAATTAATGAATAATTGCTGACTTGGGTACAGAATAGCATTGGATCTGTTGTAGCCTCATTTTTGGCAGATTAAAAATTGGGAGAGTAATTCTCACCACCAGTTTATTCTGCATAAGGAGTGACTGAGCTCCTGCTGTCTGATATAGAACAGATAGACAATTTTGGTCATTTGGGCAATTCGAGGTCGTCTTGCGGTATATCTCCAACAGATTTTGGGGAGACATTAGGAGTGGATGAATATGATTGGTTCTACTGGCCATTATTATATCCAGGAGGGCTTGTTGCCGATATTCGACCTCGATGATTTGGAGCAATAAGCTTGATATAATCTCTTGTCTTAGTTGCCTCCTAGATAAATCGTCGGCCACATGGTGGAGATCGTTTATCTGGTGTGCTATTTTTTGTTGTCTGTCTATTAACATAGCCAGCGGTTTTTGAATCTGTTAGTAGTTTTTACAACACTAATTTGTTGTTTCTCTAGCTCGGCTAGGGCTTGTGCATTCGATTCAAGTTCTTCTAACCTGCTGTACATTTCTTTTTCGTTGGTATTGTCCATGGTCCCAAATAGGTAGTGCATTGCGCTGACAATTCCGTCGAACAATGACCTAGTTTTACGTTTTCCTGGAACCAGTTCTTTAATGGTTTTCGTTCGTTTTTGGACACTGTCTATAATAGCGTGTATGTGATGCTGTTGTATGTTACACAGATCTGCTGGGTTTGTTATATTTATGCAGAGTTTATGCACTAAGTGCTCTGCATATTCTGCTAGCTTTATCTGGGTATCTAACTCATCCAAGTCTATCTCGGTGAGGACGTTCCAGGTGTCATGATATACCATCAGATTTTCCAGGTCCTCGAAAAGTATACCCGAGTCATTTAGCTGGGTCATTTTATAAGGTTTGTCAGCTATTGCTCCAGTTGTGTACTGGAGGAAGAGGGCAACTATGATGTGGACAATTCAGAAGAAGAAAACAATCCTTTAAGCATATTTGTCCTTACATTGTGTCGTTTTAAACTGGGCAGTGGAGTGATTCCACCGCAAATGTTTATGGGGAGGTATTGAAATGAGGTTTGATGGACACTGTATTAGGAATTTCAAGTCAACCTGGTTCTTTTTTGTTCAACATGCTTTTACTCGAAATATGGTTTTAATCGATTATTATGTACCGTTACGATACGTTTACCAATTTTGATGGTGGTATTCACATCACTTGGTATTGCGGTTACCTGATAAGGTCCTACCCAGACTTAAGAAAGCTTATGTTTTCTGCTTTCATTCTTGATGAGGACCTTGTCTCCTACATGGAAAGTTAGGGGCCGTACTGTCTTATCGTAGTACGCCTTTACTTGCCAATAAGTTCTTTCGTGCCGTGACGTATTATTTTTGGAGCTTATGCTTCAATATGTTATAGTAGCTCTCATGATTGTAAACGGGTGCTGGATCCCGTTTCAAATTTGATGGGACTTCCGCTGTGAAGCCGTATAGGCAGCCCATTGGGGTAAGTTTAGTACCCTCGTGTACACTATTGTTGTACACGAATGCAGCGGTTCGTAGGTATTGGTCCCATGTTTTGGGATTTTCATCTACGATTGTTCGCAGGTATTCTATCAGGGGTCTATGTGCACGCTCTAGTGCTCCGTTAGACTGTGGGTGGTATGCTGAAGTCTGTAACTTCTTTACCTTTAGAAGCTTACATACTCTTTTGAATAATTCACTCAGGAAATTTGTTCCCTGATCGGTGAGTATTCTTGTGGGTATGCGATAGCGCGTAACGATTTAATCAAAGAAAACTTGCGCTACTGTGACTGCTTCCTCATTAGGTATTGCATACCAGTCGACAAATTTTGTTAGATTATCTTGGAAGGTCAAGATATATTTGTTACCTGATGTGGTCTCTTCTAATGGACCTACAATATCAAGGTAAACTTCGTCGAACGGTTGTTCTGCGATGTCCGTGATAACCATTGGCATTTTATATTGTGGAGATGCTTTCATCGTCTGGCACTTTGGGCATTTTTTAATATATTTCTTAATGTCGCTGAGCATGTGTCTCCACCAATACTTGCGTTTTATTCGTTTGTAAGTTTTTGTGACACATTGATGGCCACCAAATGGAGAATCGTGATAATCTTTTAAGATTGTTTGGATCTCCGTGGGGCTCGTAATAACTTCGGGTGTCTTACCAGTACTTACTTTTTGTTCAAGCGATGCTGGGTTTAGCGTTTCTGCCTCCGTGAGTTGAATTTCGTTTTGGTCCGCTTTCGTGTGCTCTTCTGTCTCCAAACTGGAGCTGTTTGTTGTCTCTTGAGCCTTTTGCTTCTGAGCTCGAGTCACGACGAAACAATGAGTGGATTTCTTCTTTTTCTTGTTATTTGTGGGATTTTCTTCTTCCACATCTCAGTCCATCGTGTGGTGGACTAGGGCTTTTACCGTTAATGTTTAGGTTTTAATGCTTGAGGAATGCGACTTAGCGCATCTGCATTAGTGTTGTACTTCCCTGGTTTATATTCGATGTTGTAATCGAATTACGATAACTTGTGGTGAAATCTCACCAAACGGGAAGTAGGGTCTTTCACATTGAAGACACCTGTGAGAGGTTTATGGTCAGTATAGACCGTGAATTTCCGGCCTTGAAGATAGCACTTGAAATTCTTAAATTCTTGGTAGACCAGACGATAGCCAATAACTCTTTCTCTATAGTAAAGTAATTTCTTTTGGCTTTGTTTAATGTGCGGCTTGCATAGGCAATGGGCTGGTCCTTTCCGACTTCTCCTTGAGAAAGAACAGCTCCTAGAGCCTCGTTACTGGCGTCCGTAGTAAGATTAAAAGATTTTGTGAAATCGGGATAAATCAAAAGTGGTGGAGAAATTAAAGCATTTTTTATGCTCTGAAAAGCTGCTTGGCATTTCTCTGTCCAAGTGAATTTTACATCCCTTCGGAGTAAATTCGTAATTGGACGTACAATTTTGGAGAAGTCTGGAATGCATTTGCTGTAGTAATTGGCAAGCCCTAAAAATGACTGAACTTGTCTTACTGTTCTGGGAACAGGAAATGTTTGGACGCAGGCCGTCTTACTTGGGTCTGGTAGGGCTCCTTCGCTAGAATATTTATGTCCTAGGTAAACAACTTCTCTTCGTAGAAACTGGCACTTCTCTGGCTGCAGTTTTAAGTTGTTCTCTCTCAACTCATTGAAGACTTTCCTCAACTTTTCGTTGTGGTCATTTAAAATTTTTCCATAGATGACAATGTCATCTAGGTAGACAAAACATTCGAGGCCTTGTAGGTCTATTAAGACGAAATTCATTAGGCGTTGAAATGTGGCGGGGGCTCCTTTGAGCCCGAATGGAATACGCTTGAACTCGTAGCGACCACATCTTGTGCTGAACGCAGTTTTATGTCGATCTTTTTTGTCGACGAGAACTTGGTGATAGCTGTTGGCCAAATCGAGTCTGGTGAAATACCTTGCGTGACCTAATTGGTCGAGAATATTCTCGATTCGCGGTAGCAGGAATGCGTCTCCAATTGTCTTTTCGTTTAACTTACGGGGACAACTAGTAGCGGTGAATTCCAAGGGCTTTTACTAGACTGGACAATCCCGCTGTCTAGCATTTCTTTTAGCTGCTCGTTAATTACTTTCCGCTTTGTTTCAGGTAAGCGGTACATTTGTTGACTGATTGGTGCTTGATCTTGCACCAATGGAATATTATGCGTTATCGCATTTGTATAGGTGAGTTTGTCACCTTTGAGGTAGAAGATATCGTTATACTCTTCGCAGAGTTCTGATATCGCAGTTTTTTCTTTCGCGGTCAAATTAGGGTCTAGGCTGAGCTCTTGCTCTAGCCTAGGAATACGCGGGTATTGTTTTGGGTCATCCGGAGTCTTATTATTCGGGTATAGATATCGTACATGTTGTAAAATTGCTGACTTTTCAGCTGAACCTTGGGTTGACTTTTTCTTCCTGTTTAACTTGTTACCGGTAGGTATATGAGGCTTATTTGATTCCTTTTGAGGATTTATTTCGATATTTTTAGCATGTTGCAGGGTATTTGCTTCCTGCTTTGTTGAGGGTTGAGTTTGGTACACCTATGTGGTATTTGCCTTAGGTTGTGTGATATACTCATGCGCGTCAATCCTATTGCTTTTTGACCATGTAGAATTTTTTGTGTTGTGTGACGGTGGAGTAATATTCACCTCTAATATAGGCTTTAGCGAATCGCTACCGTTTTTATATGGCCGTTGTTTGTTTAATAGTGATTTATGCCTCGGAGATTTTGGACGGAAGAGTTATATGCACCCTTTTGGCAGGCTTTAGACACTCAGTTCCGTCTCTTGTGGTGTTTGATATTACCTCTAAATTTGGTATGGGAATGTGCGTATGATTGTGGTCTTTTGTGTGTGTCAATGGGACTATGGTGTAGTCGTTTATTGGAAATAGCTGTAACTTTAAGCTATGTATGACTACTTGATGACTGTTAGCGTTGAGAATACTAACCAGCACTAATCTTTTTCCAGACGACAGTAAACTGTTTGCCAAGAGGACTCCATCGCTTATCTCTTGTGATAAACAGAGCATTTCTTCTTGAGTTTGTAACCGGACTGGGGCAACAATTTGAGAGCGCGCAGGTATGCAGATTGGTTCCTTAAAGGTAACGAATTGCTGCCTGATTTCATCGGTCTCTTGTTCGCCCAGACAGCTTTTTTCACTTTCCTTGGGCTCTTTTGGAGCTTGGCAGCCAGCTTTTCTTGTTTGAGAAGTCTTGAAGACACTGCAGGTTGATAGTTCAGCCTGTTTAGACTCTACCTCTTCTGCGAGTGTTCTTACTTCGACTGCTTTTTCAGAATGTAGCTTGTCCGTTTCAAACATCAATGGCAAAGCAAATTCATCGGGATTAGTCTCCGTTAGTCAACGTTACAGTTTTTTGGTAGGAAATCATATCCTAGAAGTCCGTCATCGGAAAGGCCAGGTAAGTTCTTTACGACTTGAAACTTGCAGGCAATTTTGTTTTTGAAAACGAAGTTTCCCTGGCAATTTCCCAGCGTCTTTCCGGTACCGAATGGGGTCTGAAGTGTACATGCCTCATTGTGGTTAATTTCTTTGAGATCTTTTAATGACCTTTTCTTTATTATACTTACCTCAGCGCCTGTGCCTACTACTAGTTTAGTTTGGCCGTTCAGGCCTATGTCTAAAGGAAGTTTTCCTGTAGCGACACTGGAATCGGGCTGCTGAGGAGACCCTATTTTATTAGATGGGACATTTATAGTCGAGCCGGGGAGTTTTAGGTCGACTGTACGTCGTTTCCCTGCCTCCGGGCTTCCCATTTACGTTTTCTTTGACAGTTATTTACTGCATGTCCAGAACGACCACAAAATTCGCACTTTTTACGCACGTTATAGACTGTTGTGTTGCTGGGCCCTTGGGGGTCTCTTGGTCGTTGATTTGGTGCTTCTCTGTTTTGTGGTCTTTGAAAACTATTGTTGTTCCTCCTTCAGTCACGCACGTCATGATTATACATTTTGCAGTTCACACAGTACGGCGTATTTTTACGTTTTAGACAATCGGCGTATGTGTGGCCTCTTAAATTAAAAAAACTACAACTGATTTTATTTAAATAATTATTTTTATTTTGTACACTATAATTTTTATTAGGAGATCTTGGCTCCTGTTTGATGTATGGTGGCGTGTTTGCCTGTGTGAACTGCGGCTGCAGAAGGCGACTATTTGTGTTTGGCAGGGTCTGAGGAACTTGAGCGAATGGCATTATGCCGGGAGTAAATACGCTGTGATTTGCTGATGAATTAATTTGGCTAAATTGTGCGTTATTTGGTACACTGGCACAATCAAAATTTGGTAATGTATTCTGCATCATATTGATCTGGAAGTGTCCGGGAGGTTGCAGGAATAGAGCACTTTGCTGGAGACGCTCCATGTCAAGTGCTCTTTGTACGAGGTCATCCACAGTGCCATCTGTCATGGTCAGAAGGTATTGGTACATATATGGGTTATTTACGCCAGTCTTTAGTGCATTCTTTGCTAAATCTTCCAGCTGCGTTTTAACAGCTGAGCTGCTGTGGCTCCGTATTTGGATTCTGCTGCTTCATTACAGAGTGCCAGCATTTGTTTTACTCGTGCCGTGAAGGTTGTGAGGTTTTCTAAGGGATACTGCCTTGTAGTGATTAATTTATTTACCAGTTCCTGGTAAGTTTCCCTAGGCAGGTATGTACGATGTAACCGTTCTTCTACTTCTTTGAAAGTAGTGGGCATATTTGAGGCAAAAAGCTGGTAAGCTTCGCCTCGAAGTCTGGTGGGGAAGATTTGCAAAAATGCTGATAGTTCCTCCACCGAAATACACTGGATTACCTGCCTGCAGTATCCTAGGAAAGTTTGGAGCTCAAGGCTCAATTTTGGGTGCTGCTCTCCCGAGAATAGGGGGACGAGCTGGGCAGTTAGCTTGGCGATTTTAGCGTAATCGGCCATGTTTAAATTGGGGATTCTGAAACTAAAGTTTGACACTTTTGCGGAGCTAGTTTCTTCTATGCTGGTTTCCAGAAGGGAGTCGCCAAGCCAATTCAAAAGGATTTCACTCACGGTGGAATCACTGACACTGTCGTTGGCACTTTCACTTAAATCTACACTATTATTTTTATTTGTGGCTTCGAGCGAGTGCGAGAGATCTCCAAACTCCTTCAGGCTCTCTTTGAACTTTTCAGTGCTTTCTTTAAATTTTGCGATTTACTCAAGCCTTCGTTCCCGAGACTTGGCAATCTGTTTGTCAATAGAATCGCACTGTATAACCGAAAGTTCGGAGGAGTCTCGCACTTTCCCTTCTAAATACTTTAAATATTTTTCTAGATTTAAATTGGAAGGTCTTACTTGGTGGGGACCTGTTAGGATTGTCCCGCTCCTTAACGTGACTCCTCTTGTTGGTGAATTTGTTGCGGGTGTTTGATTAGCATCCTCTGCTGCGGATGTTGCTCCCGCGTTGCGTCCTTCGTACCGGGACGGATCTTCCTGTGCTTCGCCCGATGAGGAAGATTGTTGTGGAGTTGGTTGAAGTGGTGTGTTTTCCTGCGGCGTCTCCTGGTGGGAGCTCATGGACCACCGTATGTAAAATTTGCAGCTAGGGGGGCTTCTGCCGTCTTAGTTCCCTTGGTTCAAATTGAGAGGGGGGCTTATTGCCTTCTTCGAAGTCCCTCTCAATTCAGGATCGCTGGTTGTGCTGCTGGAAGTTCTTTTGCTGCAGGGGGGGGGGCGTTGCCTTCTTAAATTGCTTTGGGTAAAAGGGGGCGCGTTGCCTACTTCAAAGTCCATTTCAGCTCCGGATCGCAGGTTGGAGTGTATCTGATCTTCCTTCAAGTGAAATTTTAAAATTTTGGGATGTGGACTTCTTTATCCTGGGCTGGGATGAAGCCCTCTATTGTCCCACGTAGGCACTTTGTGCTTTGATGAGGGGGTGGCTGCGTGTTTTTCAAACAGAGGAAGTTAAAGCTGTCCGACCCCGAGCGTTGGGAGCTGACAAGATCGAAATACTCCTGAAGCCAGACTCAACTTCAGGCGGAGGGTAGGGTGTCTTCGGGTGTATTCGATCCTGTCCTTAACTCCTTTTTGATTCGCAAGATAGAGGGGTTTCGAGCGCTTATACTTTCTTTGTGTTGCAAAGTAGGCTTCCTCTATCCTACCGGCTGCGCCAATTGTTACGTACCTTCGTGTGACTCTGGCAGGGGAGTTATCCAAAACACTTTTCTTTTAATATTTTATATTTTATATCTTTTAATTTTTTTCTTAATCTCCTTCAGCTACACTTTCACTCTAACTTTTCTTAGCATTCACGATTATTTTCTGTCCACACTTTTTTTGTTTTCCAATAACACCTATATACATAGCCCGCGAACCGACCTTATTCAGTTTTTTTTTCTTTTTGTTTTCTCTTCAAACCAACTCTATATAAAATTTTAACTCACAACTTTTTTTCTAACTTTTTCAACTTTTCCCTTTAAAAATAAAATAAAATATTAAATGCAACTCTATTTCTTTTGTTATAAGTCGACTGCCGATTTTGTTTAATTTTTTACGAACCACCGTTAATTAAATTCAGAATTCAACTCGGCTCTTGATCACTTTGGTCGCGATCAAGAGCCCTCGTTCAGGGTAAAAAATGCATACTTGCATTTTTACCCTGAGAAAATTTTCATTTATTCTGGACTTGGTTAAACAAGTCCAGAATATTTTTCGTTGGACGGAGGCTTGTAATTTGATGCTTTTATAAACATAAGCCACCGTTACGACGATTGAAATTGCGGCGCGAATAATGATCTCAGGTAGATTTGTATAGGAAAAAAAAGATGAATATGGAAAAATTACAACACAATTTTATAAGTTATGAATCAATTTATTCCCGAGAACCGATTATTACCAAAGTCCGTACAAAACTGAATTTTAGCTTTTTGAATAAAAGTTACTTAGGGTTTCAGCGGAAACCGTCTAGACGTACAAAACAGAAATTTGTGAAAAAGTGTATGATTACATATAGAACGAGGAAATTTTATGGAAAAACAAAAGTGTTTAGTTACATTTAGAACTATGTTGTGTAAAAAATGCTTTATCAGTTAAAAATGAATGGGAATAAAATTTTACAAACTGTGGGAAAAATATTTTAAGTAAATGAAAATGAAATAAATGAAATTAATGAAATTAATATGCAATATCTGAAATTATTGATTATGTTAGGTTGTATGTGTAGTTGGGAACGTAACTCGCGCGTATACATATAATGTATTTTCGCGGCGCGCAGCTCTGAGCGTGAAAACTTTTTTTGATATGTATGTACGTTCGTACATACATATTGAAATTTTCACGACAAATCGTACTGAAGGTACGATTTGTCTTTTGCTTTATTTTTTTTCATTAAATATTTCTACTGACAAATTTTGCTGAAGGCAAAAATTGTCATGGGAACATTTTTGAAAAAAAAAAATGGTATGTGAAAAAATTGATAAGCTGCTCATGCTTTTAAGCATGATTAGCTTATATGAAAATTTAATGATTTTGCATAATTATTTTCTACCTTTTTTCAGGTATGTTTTAGGTATGTAACACCATTTTGCTTTAGGTTGCATTCCTACATTACCGCATTACCATTAAAAATCTAAATTTAAAGATCTTAATGAAGTAATGAAAACCAGGTATGTTTTAGGTATATACCATTTAGATAGATCTGTTTATTTAGAGAAAATGATTAATTGTACAAATAGCATCAACGTCACTATATTGAATTCGGATCCAACCTTGAAATATAAGAATGTTGTGAATAAGCTGATTAACAATAGCCCTTTGATCTTCGGTAATTTTGATATATTTAGACTAAAACAGTGTAATCCATCAGCGCCAATTCTATATGGCCTCCACAAACTCCATAAAGAAGGCATCCCAATGAGACCAGTTTCAGCTTCTTTTAATCCTCCTGCACAGAAGCTTGCTAAAGAATTAAGTTCAATAATCCCTAAGGTTATTGACTTTTTGCCAAAATATTCTTTAAAAAATTCTATAGAATTAATTGACAAAATCAAAGATCTTAAGATACCAAGAAATTCTAAATTAGTTTCCTTTGATGTGTGCAATCTTTTTCCCTCAGTACCGTTGACCAAACTGAAATCTATCCTTTTTAACTTAATTAGAACGAAGGTTTCGAACGCGGATAAGTCGTCTCAGTTAATTAACTTGTTAAATGTTTGTATTGACCAAAATTATTTCTGTTTAATAGTGTGTTTTATTCACGGTCGAACGGCTTAGCTATGGGATCAGCTCTGTCTCCGTTTTTGGCTGAGTTCTTTATGTGTCATTTGCAAGATATTTTATTTAACACAGTAAAAAATGATTTATTAAAACATGTCTTTGTCCGGTTCCGTTACGTGGATGACGTTTTTTGTATCTGGACTGGTACGCTGCGTCAGCTTACCAACTTTGTTAATAACATTTTAAACAGCCTTGACGACTGTATAAAGTTTACAGTAGACATTGGTAATAATAGTTTAAATTTCTTAGATATTAACATTTTAATTACTGACAATTCCTTAAGTTTTGACATATATAGAAAGGATACATATTCTGATGCTGTGATACCTTTCAACTCCAATCATCCTTGGTCCACAAAAATGGCAGCCTTCCATAGTATGCTTAACAGACTTATCCATGTTCCCTTAAGTCCAATAAATTTTAAAAAAGAGTTAAACACGATAATCGACATTGCTACAAATAACGGTTACACGAAAAAAATAGTTTACAAACTTTTATACAAAAAAAAATAGAAATGCTGCATTCAATTTAATTTTTCCGGTCGTCAATTGCAACAACAATTTTCAATGGCGAAAAGTCCCATATATAAAGGGTACAACTAATAGCCTTTAAAATGTTCCACTGAAATACAACATTAAGCAGCCTTTGTTAACAATAATAATTTGAAGAGAATTTTGGTTAACAACAAAATAAAAAATAAAGTTTCAAATTTAGAAAAAAACAGGTATATACAAAATTAAGTGTGACGACTGCTCTGCGGAATATATTGGCAAAACAAAACGAAAAATAAAAACCAGATTTTCTGAACATGTCGCAGGAGCTAAACACATGAAGCCTAAATCGGGTCTCTCAAAACATCTTGCAATAGAAAATCATAGTACAAACATCAATAACCTTACTCTATTACATAATTTACGCAATGGTCCTATACTTGCCAATTATGAAATTTTCGAAATTAGACGAGCTCTAGCTAATGGCAATGTATTAGTGAATGACCAAATAGATTTTTCAGATAGAAGTCCGCTACTTAAACCAAGCCTATTTTTATAATTTGCACTCAGTAGCCAGCCCTTGATAATGCCCCAATAAGGCGAAACGCGTCGGGATTTTGTATTTAGTAGATTATAAAGTAGTATTAAATTTGTTAAAACTTAAAGAAATATATCTGTGGAATATTTACATACAAGTGTTTTGCTAATTAAAAAAAAAAAAATAATAATATTCGTCGCAAAATCCATCCCATAGTACTTCGTCGCTTTCTGCACCCACATTTTCATCATTTCTGTTATCCTGCAAGTATATACTTTCTTAGCTAGAGCAAGATTCAGATGTTGAAACATATTCTGAAGATATAGGAGGAATATCCTAAAATTTATATACATAAATACAATTAATATGTACATATAAAAAATTTAAAGACTGTCTTCATACTTCAAAGTTGAAATGGCATTTAATGGGCCGTTAGATGCGATTGATACTTAAGCAGTGGTAGAATTGTTTTCAGAAGAAGGCCGCATAATTAGTTCCTGGTGTAATAAATACATCAAGACGTTATGAAACAATTGATTTTCGAAATTTAAAATAATGTCTACAATTTCGGAATTTTTTAAACATTGTTACGTCAATCGCTTTATTTCTTTCCATGGCTTAAAAACGCATCAGCACTATTCGCGTCTCACGAAAATTATCAATTGACTCATTTCAGATAGACTGCTATAATAGCAAAAATGTTTCTTTCACACCCAAATGCCTGCATTTAAGTTTTTTTTAACATCCATTGAGTTTTTTTTTTTAGTACCAAGAGCAATTATTAGAAAAATTGCTGCAAAGCAGAAACAATTTTGGTTACCAAAGCTGGCAATTTTCAGGCAAAATGAAAAGTATCCAATAAACTTTTATACCCTAGATGAAATCTATAGGGGTATACTGAGTTTGTCATTCCGTTTGTAACGCACAGAAATAATGATCTTAGAGCAAAATGGATTGGACACCTACGCATAATATTAAAAGTTATTTTGAATTTTACATGTCCGTCAGTTCCACCGACCGTCCGTGCGCACGATAGATCGTGACTTAGAAGGGCAGAATTTTTGTACACGAACTTTAAAAAAAAAGTTAAGTTAACCGTTCTAGAAATATATGCGAAAAACCACTGCGAAAATCATAATTGCTGAAATGGTTGACCATACGAAATTTCATACGGGGTATTTTTCATCAACAGTCAAATTATCTACCTATTTCGCTGCTACAACTATGCGGCAGCCAAAAATGACTTCAAGTATTCAGCACCATCTGGATTCAGCCAAACGTGGGTTGACACAACGTTTTTTCAGTTTGATTTTAGCTGCAGGAGTCAAATTGTCCATTGTGTGTTACTTGGGTAGTTTCTTAAGTAAAATCCACCAGGATCGTTATATGAAATCCATTCCTTCAAAACATTGTCAACATATACCTTTTCTTCACTAAAATGAAATTTTTTCCAATATTCGACGATATTGCTTGGTTTGATGTGTGCTAACTATTTAATATTGGTTTGAAATTCCTCTCTGTTGATATTTTGTCCATTATGCGTTTCCATAGGTAATATTACTCTGTTTAAAATTGTATTTGATGATGCAGTTGGTTTAATGAAGTCATATCTGTTATACAAATTGTTGAAATAGCAATCATAAATTTTCCGAGAAAGATCCCGCTTATTGTATCGTGGAACATAATATGTAGACTAACAAAAATTCATAAAATTACTATCATTGATAAAACTTTATAAAAAGAAAAAAAATGTATTAAAAAGCAAACAATGGCAAATTGTAGGTTTGAGAGATTTTATATCTATGAGTGGTACAAGTCTAACGAGAAGATGCGACTTTTTGTGGACGATTTCTTATTGTTATGGACATACACAAATGCTTATAGTGATATCATTTATAACATATAAAAAAGGTCAAATAGTAATCTTTTTTATTACTTACTATACTTTCGGTCGGTAGAAATGGAACAATTGCATCAAAACCCTTTTCCATAACAGTAGGATCCATGCGAGTTGTCCTGTAAACAGGGGCGAATTTGATCACTTGGCCGCCCTAGGCCTATGGAAGATTGCCGCCCCCCTACTCCCTGTAAAACACGAAAAATTGAATGATCTATATCCAGTGAAGGAACCCCAGGCTAGAATTAGCGGAGTAGGCTGCCTCATAAATCGGAGTAGATTTGAAAAAAAATGGAGTAGAATTAAAAATAACACTTTCCAACGAATTATTTTATTTAAAAAAACGAAAAAGTATAAAGTATAAGAAAAAATCAAAAATCATTTAAACATTTTGCCGCCCCCTAAATCTGCCGCCCTAGGCCCGGGCCTACTCGGCCTATAGGGAAATCCGCACCTGCCTGTAAATAGATCTAATTACAAGCACACAATTTTTACATGCAAAAACTTTGTTATCGAAGCCGCCTGGCTCAAGGTGAGAAAATTTCATTGTCGAAAACAACAAATGCTTACTCATGTGAAAATTTGTGATCGCAGTTAAATATATGAATGCAAAAATGTAAAATTATTATATAATTTCCTGTTTTGTTCCCAACTCGATTTTGAATTTGGAAATATGACACCTGTTTTAGCTGGATGTATATGTATTGTACCTTAGCATCAATCCATCAGTGTCACGGTATTCTACACTGACAAATCAACGCACACAACGGCTGGTAAAGGAATCGGTCGGGTCGCTTAAGAAACATTTTGGTGATCCCGTCGTGATCCACGCGATACGCGTGTGATACGTTAATTTAATTCAACAATTAAAAGGTTCACTTGTCTTAACTAAGGAGGCCTGATATATTCGATTTTCTTATCATCAATGAATTGAATCCAGAATATAGTCAATAGGGGTCACAATGGAAGCTATCCGCTCAACAAGAGCAAACCGGAAAACGTATCCAGGGTAGCATTGAAAGTTCCAGAAAAAATCATCCCAGTCTCAATAATTCAGCGTGTTACCAGCTTAAGTAAAGACTGCTGGAAGAGGACTGGATTCCTCCGAAGAAACATATAGCGACATCAGACAACAAAATAGAGATCAACTACAGCATGGCTATTTCACTAAAGACTGCTACGAAGCCATAAGAGTGATTTTTGAAAGGTTTTCGAATCAATTCAAGGAGAAATTATCCGATCTTCATGAAGTTGTAACCCGAAGCAGCATAGGGAAAGCCATTCAGCAGTTAACACACAAGACGAACTAGGATGATTTTAAGTTTATTCAATTCGAGTCACCAGTCCGATATCCTTCCAAATGCTGCTAAATCTTCGATGCTCTCCAATTTCTAAATAGAACCAAAGGTCTTTCTTCTTTTTTATGCAGACTGGCACTTTGTGGGGCTAAATTCCAATAGCAGCCACCTAATTATTAGTTTTCCTCAAGGAGGTGCTCCTCTGGCTTTTCAGTGGAACTAAATTTGTATAGTTCTATTCTGAAGATGTTTGGCACTGGTATTTCAAAATAACTAAATATTTGCGACAACTTACTCACCCCTGCCAGCCCTAGAGCTAAAAGCTTTTTGCAAAAATAAACAAATATCAAATAGACAAACTTGGCCAAATCATTAAAACTCCGCGATTTTTAGGTCGTATAATTTATTTTAGTTAACATGAATCTTGATTCTTGATATACTTTTACTAAGAAAATTCGCTTTCTTTTATACCTAACTCTTAAGAAAAAATATTGCCCGCATTTGTCTATCTTCTTAAAAAACAACGGAAGAACAGAATCCGTTTTTCTTTTCTCTCCATTTCTGTGTCTCGTTACGAATATTCTGCATTCACATTCTAATTCACTGGTGACGGTTCACTGGTGACGGTTTCTGCAGGATATTTGTTGTGGTCCTTTTTTATGTACATTTTCGTAATTGTTTTGGCTGATTTGGTCTAACCATTTTAGGGAATCTGTCACAATATGAATAATATTTTTCTTAAGACAGATCAACGCTGAATTCTTTTCAACTGGAGGTGGTTTTGTTGGTGGGTAGGCAACATTGACTTATAACAATGGAGCGTATTGTCATTTTCCTATAGCAAAGCATGGCACAAGTTTTACAGTTCTCTCTTTCGCCCTATGGCAGAGTTGGAGCTACCAACACAAAATATTGCATGCAGGAGCGTTTGCTTATGCCATTTGATGTTTTTATGTTGGCTACAGATGTAATCACCGCAGAAGGAATAAGGTAAAGATAGTGTTTACCATGCTCCGTCTCTCTTGCCCATAAGCAGAATTCAGTTAAGAATAACTTTTGAAAATTAAAATCGGAATGAGTTTAATTCCTTATAAGCGATTAAAATATAACTTGGGCACAAGAAAATATATTTTTTTAATTTAATTCGATTTTCGGATGTAAAATTTCATCTGATTGGTCGAGTTTTACATGTTTTTTATGTAATTGTTTTAAAGGGTGCTCTAATGTTGATATACAGAAACACAATATTTTTTGTGCCACATGAAATAGCAAATCGCTCAGTCCATTGTTATAAGTCAGTGGTAGGCAAATATGATCAAGACGCGCGGGCGAAAGGAAATTGTAAAATCTTGAACGGAATTTAACAGGGGAATATTAGGTACTTTAGAGCAGAGACATCTTGAAATATGATTTTGTGACAAAAAGTTACAGACGGAGGCATATAAGCAAATGAGCAATGATTGACATCTTAATTTAGCTTATTTATAATTTATTTGTCGCCGTCACGCCATAATCGCGAGTATGCTGCTGTTGTTCTGTAAAAATCTTATCTACATATATTACTATACCAATGTGATAAGATATTCCCGCTTTTCTTGTTCAAGAATGAGCTCAAATAATACTGCAAACTCTAACAACTCCTAAAATTGCTACATCTCAAAAGATTAATTTCTCAGTTTCATGAAGACGACGAATAGTTCACTCCGTTTCATAATATAATCTGTTATAAACGAATTTGAAATTTATCACTTTTGTGTATTGCAAATTCCGTGATATTTTATTTACAGAGGTCAAATGCCGTTATTACCAGACAACTTATATTGTTAGAACAGACTTGCGTATCTTTCCAATTTTTCTAAATCATTTATCATTGCCTTCGTTTTCGAGAAAACCAAAAATTTCAAATTTGTTTACAGCTTAGTGTGCACTTTACGATGATCACTTCTTTAATTCCTTTAATTTTAATTTGAAAGCAGGGGGCCAAAATTCGTGCCTACTGTCATTTCCTCGATCGTGGATACTTAAGCTTAAGGTTCAGGTTAAGAGAAGGGGATACTAGGCCACTAAGACCCTGTGGACGCCGCGACCAGACTTGATCTATTTTGTCCTCCCATAGAGTCGTTAACTTAAATCTATATTTTTTTGCTAGCTCGATTATTGCCTTTGGAGTTAGCTTGCAAAACTTATTTCGAGAGATGTTTCTCCAGAGATTTTTAACCTGAACGTTGATAGCGCGGGACACTCACATATGATATGCTTCGAAGTTTCCTATTTTGCTTGCATCTTTTTTTCAAAAAATAACTCCTGAAGTGCTTAAAAGCAGTTATCGAGAGAGGTATATATAATTTATTAGAACCGCTGCAATAACTTTTAAGAGCATGGCTATTTAACGCTTTTGTAAAATTATAATCTGCTTTAGCCGTATATTGCCGGTTTTTTTTTTTTTGGAATTGTGACACCTATGGTCTTCCAAAGCCAAATCTTGGGTGTGCTACTGCTATCTAAAGGTGGCTCAAAAGTAACCCTTGAAATTTTCAAAAAATCAAAATGGTTTTTTTTTTGTGCTTATACCCTTAAAAATATTTTAAGTGTTAAACCATTTCAATATAAAAATTATTTCCGAAGTTATAGATATTACAAGTGAGCTTAGAGCTAGTATTTTTTTTTCTTTTGCATTTTTTCTCGAAGCTACGTTTTTGAAATTGGGGTGTACCAGATATCTCAAAATGTATTTAACCGATTTTGATAAAATTCAAACTACACATTCTTTATAATATTTTCTAAGATGTAGCATAGGATTTCTTTGACTGGATGCCGCGCCTATTTTTTATAAATTTTAAAACTCAAAATTATGTTAAAAATAAGAGTTTTTTCAAACAGCTGTCATTTTTACAAAAAATATTTCAAAAAATTTTCCCTGCGCTACATTTTATACCTATATTACCTTTCTAAATGATTTTGTTTTATTTTCCGGATGATGCCTATTAGAGAAAAGTTGCGCCATCAGCAAGGTTTTTCAAAATAGGGCCTACTTGACGGCTCATATCTCCGCCATTTTTTGACATTTTTTTTTTTAAATCATTCATAAGACTGTAAAATAAAAATTATTATTATATTTAATAGCTGCGTAAAAATAAAATATTATTTTTACATCCATTTTTGCGAACGCCAAAGTGGTGTCACCCCTTAAACAGAACTCCTATCCAGCAATATAAGCAACTGATTTACAAGGTCATCCCAGATCATCGAAAATTGTCCCCTAATCTGGTCTATAAACTTTATTATGAGTCCAATCTCCAACTATTTCCGAGAAAAATTCACTGAACTCTGCCAGAAGTTACCTTGTATGTACATATGTTATTATATGTGCGGATGCATATTTATGTACTTTCGTAGTTAAAGGCGATAATGTAACGATTGCTAAGATACATCCAAATTCTCTCGATTTACGTGCAGTTCAGCTGTAAGTGCCTATCTAACATCTTTGAGTAACGTACCTACACTTTAACAACCATTTATCTCACGAAAAGCTTTTTACCAGAAATTTATGGGACATTAAATACAAATTCTAAACTTTCACTCAGAATTAATAGAGTCAGGAGGAAGAATAAGGAGCTGCCATAAATCACCAATGTGTATTCACTGGCAATTTCAGAAATGACAAATATAGCGGCATATCATAGCTATGTAAACTGCTTGTGTCCATGAGGGTGGGTGAATGAAGGATTTTATAGCCATTCTATTCGTTGTTAAGTGAACTTCTTTGACACACATATCTCATTCACCCAGTTTCGTTAAGATTCCCATTTAAGCCACATATTTATGTGCACGCGGAGTTATGGCCTTCGAGGGGTAAGGAAAAGTCTTATTTCAACACAGAGCTTTGTTGAGTTATTGTTGACAAATTAATTAAATTACTTTTGACTTGTAACGTAATCACTATTAGGGATTGGTTTAAATACAAAGGTGAAGCTAGCTCTCTGTAGATCTAACATTAGTAATTGTATGCGAATACACTGCGGGACTTATTGTCGTAATAATTGAATAGTTAGGCTAAGGGAACATTGAGTTAGTGGTGATTACGGAATGGCCAAGGAAGTTTAACATTATTCGAACCGAAATTCTAATTAATTTATTTTGAAGATGTACATTTAATGTTTGTACGTAACAGAGTGAAAGGTTGGCAAGAAATGTGATTATAAAATCCAAGGAAAATATATAATGATGGCAATATCAATATCAAAACATAAATATCAATTCAATATGCAAATAAATCATGTATTGCGAATTCACAGCCTCTTCTAATATTTCAGATTGTATGCTGGTAATAAGAATAATTAAACAAATATGAAATTAACAAATAAAATTCCAAACAAACACATAACAAAACAAGTGAAAAAGCCAGAATTGTTCTAAGACCAATTCTTATGATACCCTAGATGAATGCACGTATGAAATTTCGTATGGTCACCCATTTGAGCAATTTTGATTTTTTGCATTGGTTTCTCGCATATATTTCTAGAACGGCTCGTCGGACAGAAAAAATGATTATAACCAATTTTATGGCATTTCTTATTCTGAAGAAGTTTTTAGTTCAATAAAAATGTCTAGGACTGATCGTATATGTAAAAAACCAAAAATTTTATATGGCAACACCAAGAAGGGGTTGCCCGATTTAGTTCGTTTTTAAAATTTTATTTGCTATTAGTATGAAAACACAATGTACCAAATTTCAGCTTTCTATGTCGACGTGTTCCCAGGTAGTGTCCAAATATATCGTGGAAAACGAAATTTTTGTATGGCAACCCCACGAAGGAGTTGCCCGATTTGTCTCATTTTCGAACCTAATTTTACTTTTTTTTTTAATGTCCCTGTTCAAAATTTCAGCTTTCTAAGTGAACGCGTCCTCGAGTTATCGTGCGCACGGACGGACGGACGGACGGACAGACGGACATGCAAAAATCAAAATAACTTTTAATTTTATGCGGGGGTGTCCAATCCATTTTGCTCTACCATCATTATTTCTGTGCGTTACAAACAGACGGGCAAACTTAGTATACACTATAGATTTCATCTAGGGTATAATAATATTAAAGGGCTAACCACAATGTGCATATCATAACATATGCAAAGACGCGAGCAAGTGCTTTTTATAATGGCAACCCACAATAGATGTGTGAAACTGTAGCTCGTTACTGCTACATAAACTAATGCTTGCTTTATTCAAGTGAACTTAAGAATCCAGCAAATGACCGACATTAAATAAAAGCAGTCGAGTAAATATAGTTCATTTGTTAGATTCTCAAGTTCACTTGAATAAAGCAAGCATTAGTTTATGTAGCAGTAACAACCTAGAGTTTCATACATCACCGCTACTCAGTACATTGTTAACGACAATATGTCTTCACTAAATGAATTACTTACAACGGAAAAGGTATTAAGAGGCAGATTAGAGAAATTCATTGAAAATACAATCAATACTGCAATGTCAAAACGAACTCAAGGGTTCTATGAAACAATGGTTTCAGATTTGAAGCAAATTTGGGAGGATTAAGCGCAATTGATTTATCACTTAATGAATCATTTGCTGAATTATATTAGAAGCAATCAAAGAACTTTCAAGATGAAGACAACTACATATAGCAAGTCAGAGCTTAAATATTTAGAATATATGAGCGATTTATTAGAAGACATACGTAAATATTCAACAATTGTTGAGTCACGACCCGACATATCTGCTTCAACCACAATAATACAACAAGAATCCTCATTACCCAGGATCGCATTACCTATATAATGGCGATTATGATCGATGGCGATCATTCCACGATCTGTTTGTGTCACTAGTCCACAGCAAATCCTTGACTAACAGATGTGCAGAAACTACATCATTTAAAAACATGTTTAGTTACTGACGCCGAGTAGGTGTTAAGATATACTCCCATTACAAACCAGGATTATATGCAAGTAAACACAAGTTCTTGGGAAGGACTATTACTACATCTTTTAGTACAGAAACTGCTATTTATCCCTTGAAAATATGAGAAGAAGAGCAAGGCGTTAGTTACTCAAGAGCTGCTGGAATCGATTACAGATGTTTAACAACAAATGCATCTCAACCAAGGCCAGTAGCAAGGCAAGCAAGGCCAACGTTCAAACAGACAACAAAAGCAATAAGAAGCCGTCCTTCAACTTTTTATTCTGTTGTACGCTGATGATCGTAATTTTCATAAGCAAATTTGACAGTTTGTGTAAATGCTATACAAATGTCAGCCATGCATAAGGAAGAATGCGTGATTTTTTAAAGTTTTGCATATTCAACAATGTGGTTAGGCCTAAAATTAAAATGTTTAATGTGAACCCTGCTTATACACTGGTTGGCAAATTCTGGCATCTCCACTGAATGTAAAACAGATGTCAGATAAGGCGCGGTGAGCTTCGACACAGGATTGTATGTAGCGCGTTGTCACGTGAAAAACAAAAATTTTCATTCATCTATTTGCATCTGATTAAACGTACATTACGAATTGTCGAGATGTTAATTTTTTTTGCTTCATAGAAGCATACGGAGAAAGTTCCTGAGGCGGCAAGCAAAGGACTCCCATCAACCCTGGGCTTTTATTGCCGGGACTTCCAGGATTACGCCAAGGAACATAGACCACAAGACTTTTAAACTAACTTTTATTACTACTAATGTAATTTAATGTTTAAAGACCATAACATGTACCCACCCAAGATTTTAGTTATTCTGGAAGCAGGGCAGGCCACATAGGTATTAAAATAAGTATAATGTAGGTACTACAAGAGTGTAGGGAATGAATTCGCAACTCATAAACTCTTCTTGAAATTCCTTGGGTTTTCCTTAGTTTTTCTTTGGTGTGGATAACCCTTCCACTAAATGGGAGCTCAACAAAAAATAAATAAGTAAGAAATTCTTGAGAAAATGATCATAAGCTTAAATGCCAATAAAATTATTCACGAATCAGCGTACACATCATCGAAATTAAACAGAAGCAATTTCTGACATACATTCACCGACATAAAAAAAATTATATAAACGAAGGAAGAATTGTTTAACAAAAAACAAACAAACAAAATTAGCATTCTAGACAGAAACAGTGATAAATGAAGTATTCGCCATATTCGCATATTATCGAATTCTAAAGTTGAAATTTTTTTTATATAAAACAAGGAAAAGAAGGATGGTTTCAACTCAAACCCTTAACCAAGAATGGTAATTTATACTACTGCGGCTCGTCATTTTGTATACGCCGTGGCTTGTGCAGTTCTCTTTTTTGCGTTCCATTTTTCAAAAGCTCGTTCCACTCTGGCTAGTGTGATATCACTCGATGACACTCAAAATTGTAATCATACTGCTGTATGTAGATTTTTGGTAAGCTTTCACTATTTATTTGTTATTTTTTGTTAATTTTAGATGAATTGCTGTCCAGGATGTTCAAATCCAGTATAGCTATAGACAGTCCAGTGTTGTATTGTTGTGAGCGGTGCTCTGGATAGAGAGCACACAGTGTATAGGCCATTTGAACTTTAGTTAAGTGAAATTATGTAATCACAATTGCTTTTAGTTTTGTTAATTGTCTCTGTAGACTAGTAAGCTGTGAGGAAGGAAAATAAATTTGTCATTCAGTTGTTAGCAAGTTTTTGTTTTTATCAAACGTCTAAAACCAACCTTCTAGCTTGCATACCCGGTTGATTGTTCTTTTAAAAATTCCATTCATTGTTTTGAGGTGGACTGTTGTTTTCACGAAGTATTACAAAGTCGCCTTGTTTCAGAGACGCATTTTTTGTAGTCCACTTTTGACGCTCTTGAAGTGTAGATAGATAGTCCAGTCTCCATCTCTTCCAGATACCTTGCACCATGGCTTGTATCAGCTGCCATGGACGTAGTTGAGAGATTGGTTGTTATGATACTCCCTTTGAGGTAGACTTGTCAGGGTCTGTCCAATTAAGAAATGCGCCGGAGTCAAGACATTGAAATCATCAGGATCACTTGATGAAGCACAGAGAGACCGTGAATTTAAAACAGCTTCAATTTGTTTGAGCATGGTTGTCATCTCTTCAAATCCCAACAGCGTTTCCCCAACAACTCTTCTCAGATGACCTTTAACGGAACGAACGCCAGCTTCCAAAAGTCTACCAAAGTTTGGAGCTCCAGGTGGTATGAAATGCCAGACTATATTTTGCTCTGAAATGAAGTGTTGTGAATTTAACCTTCCTTAACTAGCGGTCATTGCATTAGCTAAGCGGAGGCACTTATTTGACATGTAATTTTAGTATAGTTGTCAGACGTGACTCTATCATCGTAGCTGGCCGCGTGTTATGTGCTTCTTGATACACTCTATTAATAATAGTATTAAGATTAATTAAAGCTGTAATAGCCTACATCCATAGCTGTTTCATTTCTACATAAATCCCTCGTCCTCGATATAACAGAGTGGCGACGAGGAAAACGAAGATGTAATTTGGAAACAAATTTCTTGCGGCAGCCACATGGCAAAAAGCAGAACATTTTGCAATAATCAGCCCAATAATGGACAAAGCAAATGTACATATCGCAAATGGGGCAACACTTTAAAGCCAATAAAATTTTGGACGACAATCAGAAGCGTGCTTGCCTTCTTTCCTGGATCGGTGCTGAAAATTTTGAGATTCTTCAAAAATTATTCGACGGCGAGGAACTTGTAAGTAAGACATTTAAAGAATTGTATTCTAAATTGAATGATCATTTTATATCAAAAACTCACGTATTGGCCGCAAGATACGAGTTTCATAAAACTACTATGAAGCAGGGTCAATCTTATGCTGAGTGAATTGCAGATCTTAGAGGAATTGCCAGAAATTGTTTATTTATAAGTGCAAATGACAAATACACAATCTCATTTGACGACAATATGATTCGGGATGTTATCGTACTCTACACCCCACATGATGCAGTGCGAACAGCTCTACAACTCTGCAAAAGTCTAACCCGACTCTCCAAGAAGTATTAGATATTGCTACTGTTTACGAAACTACACAAAAATCATGTTCTACTATAAAAGGTGAAGCCACGGTGGAAATTAATCAAATTCCGGTAAGTGACATCAGTAGTAATAGACTTCAAAGTACATCCCCATCGTATGGAATACGTAAATCTTGTCCTAAATGTAACGTAACGCATAAGAGAAATAACTGTCGGCATTTGAAAAGTATTTGCAACCAGTGCAACAAACGCGGCCACATCGAAATTGTATGTATGTCTAGTGCGGGACATAAACAATATCGAGACAGGTTTAGACGTAACGTTTCGAATTCTCGTGATAATCGCAATAATAGATCTTATACTCCTGTAAACAAACAGTCCCAGACAGTTAATTTAGTTTCTGAAAAAGTTAATGACTTAGTCCTGGAAGAAATTCTCTCTAATCAGTGCACAATTCGTGACGGTAAAAAGATTCTGCTAGATTTAAAAATCAATAATCGGGTAATGACATTTCAAGTAGACACAGATGCGATAAGAACGCTCGTAGGATTAGAGAGTTACAATCGGCTCGGTAAGCCAAAGTGTGAGAAAATTGATAATATTAGCTTAAAGACTTATGGCGGAAGAAAATTGCACGTAAAATGTGAGACTAAGGTACAGGTAGAGTGGGGAAATGAAACGTTGGAATTGAAGCTATTGGTAGTAAATAGTATGCAAGGAGATAATATTCTAGGAATTAATTGGATGGATATTATGAGACTCACTGTAGAGCATAAGGTATTACAGGTGGATACTAGTGAGAATTTCTTTCGCGTATTAAGGTTTTGTGCCAGCAGCAGTCGAAATTATTTGACGCAAAGTTGGGTCGCTGTATAAGCTACAAAGCTCAGTTAGTTCTGAAGGAAGGGGCAGAGCACCCAAATTTTTTCACCCGCGTCCAATTCCATTCGCACTTCAAAACGCTACAAAGGCTGAACTAGATCGTCTAGTGGAAGCACAGATTTTAAGACCAATGCAAAGAACACAATGGGCAGCACCCATTGTTGTAATTAGGAAACCCAATGGTGCAATTCGTATTTGTGGTGACTTTAAAGTTACGTTCAACTCCCAACTGATTGTCAATAGACACCCAATTGCAAAAATTAGAGAAATTTTTCATAGGCTGCAAAATGGAAAGCATTTCACGAAGATTGATTTATCAGATGCTTACCTACACATCGAGCTAGATGACGAATCTAAGCAATTGGCGGTTATAAATACGACATTCGGGTTATATGAATACCAGCAGTTACCATTTGGGGTTAGCAATGAGCCAGGCGAATTCCAACATACAATGGAACAATTATTTTCGGATCTACCATATTCCGCAGTATATTTAGATGATATTGTGGTAACGACGATGAGCATATCCGTAATTTAGCAGAAGTCTTCAGCCGACTTGAAACATCGGGCTTCAAGTGCATCACTATTATTAACAAAATTTAACAACTTTTGCCATTGTTGACAGTTTTTGAAAAACTTGTACAACATGAATAATTTTGTATAATTTGCACATTTCCTGCAAATTACTTATGTTGTAACTATTTAATAGGACATAAAAACACTATTATTTACGTACCTAAATAATAATTCCAAAATTTGTGGCGAAAAACACAAAAAAACTACACGGCACTAACGCACTCGAAAAACGCGATCGCGACTGTCAAATTGACTCGCGAAAAGGTCAATTTGGTAAAATCAAATGCGCGCAACCTGTTGGTGATACTTAGAAAACGCGAAATTCACCAGGTGGGAGCGAGACAGGGGAAACTTGAGAGAAAATTTGTGTTCCACGTAGGAAATTGTCATAATATGGCAAGGCGCCGCCATATTGATAATTTTCAGAAAAATTAAAATATTTAAATAGATACATGAGGAAAATTCGTGGATAATAGAAAATAAATTAATTGAGATAATTTGGCTTATGTGGACATAATTGTATAAGTCTGTCGAGGACGAAATATATTTTAAATTTGCATTTTTCGTGTGGAACTCATGTCAAAATGGCCGCTCAGAGCCTATAAAAAGGAGGTTCCCCCTGAACAAACTCTCATTAGTTTGACAGCGATCATAAATGCAAGAATTTCTCAAGGTTTAAATAGTGATACTCAGTGGTCTTAGATATTAGCATAAATATAAAGTACCCAAGTACAATATTTTACATGCTACAGGTGGTGTTTTAAGGAAAAATCTTTGTGGGAAACAGATTGGTTTGCTCAAGGAATCCAGCTAAGTATTTGTGGTTTATGTGTGAAATAATTAATTTTTGGTGGCAGAATAACTTAGATTAGGTTTCTTTACATTATCAGTATTTACATGCTAGCCTGGCATTTTACTGCTGCATGTAGAGAAGCACATTAAGTTAAGTTATGATTAAGAGTGTTTAAAAATAAGAGTGAATTTTAATTTAAATTCTGCTAGCATAAAAGCTAAATATATGCCACGATTTGGTACGATAGCGATACATGTGAGCAGACACTAATTAAGTGGTATAAGTATAGTGGAAAAAAGGAAACGGCATAAAATATCAAGTGGAGCACACGCATCATATGCAAGTAAGCTATTTGCATACATGCTCAAAGTTGTTTAACGTAGAATAAGGCGTAATTTAGGATTTTTTAAGTCAATAAAGTGACAGTGAACACAAGCATTCATTCTTTAATTTTCATACACCGCTACACTAACCTTCCTAAAGGTGCCGTAATATAGCTGCAGTTGTCCAATTACCGCTACATTACAAAACAGAGTTAGAAGCCGTCATAGGCAAAATGAATTATTATAATCAGTTCATACCAAACTTTTCGCAAGTAGCAGGTCCACTAAAGGCCTTAAGATGTAAAAATGTTAAATTTTGGGTCGGGGGCTGAACAAAAAGCTTTTAATACATTTAAGCAGAGCATAGTTAATGTTACTCGATTAGTTCATTTTAGTGAAGACTTATCACTCATCTTAGCAACCGATGCTTCGAATTATGGCATTGGCGCTGTTATTTCTCATCAATTTCCAGACGGAAGCGAACGACCAATAGCGTTCGCATCTAAAACCTTAGATAAGCATCAACAAGCGTACAGCCAAATAGAGAAGGAGGCCTTATCGATAATTTATGGGATCAAAATATTTCACCAATATTTATTTGGCAGGCCATTCGAATTGTTAACAGACCACAAACCCCTAACAGCGATATTCAATCCGGATAAGCACTTACCAGAAAGGGCAGCCCACAGATTGCAGAGATGGGCAATCACTCTCATGGGTTATTCCTACCGCATTAAATACCGACCTACAATGCAGCACGCTAATGCCGATACCTTGTCAAGACTTCCACTGGGACCGGATCTCACCTTCGATAAATAAGAGGAATGCCTGGCAGTGGAGGAAATTTATTTAAATACCTTACGGGAATGTCCATTAGACACACAGCTTATCGCTAACAATACCACTTCCGACCACACGCTCATCAAAGTAAAAACATATACAGTCGGGTTGGCCTGAAAAGTTACCAATACACGAACAGTACTTACTACCATTTTTCTATCGACGATATTCGCTTACGGTCCACAGCAATGTTATTTTGTTAAATATTCTACACGAAGGTCATCATTCAAGAAAATTTTCGAAGAGCGACGGAATGCAGATGACGCACTGTTTATCTTTTTGGGAACATATCGCGTCACACCCAATCCGACTTCTAAGATGTCTCCATCAGAATTATTACACTGCAGACAGCACCGAAATATGTTATCAGCTATGATTCCAGAAATAGACAGAAGAAGTCGTTCCAGGAAAACTACAAGATTTATCACCCAACAGCACGACCATTTACGGCAGTACCAGAAAGAGACGAAATGGATACAGGGAGTCATCAAAAGAATTTGTGGTGGCAACATGTATGAAATCCAAACTTATCGGAGACACCAAAACCAGATTCGGCCAGCAAAAGTGGAAATAACTCCTCAGGAATCATCGACATCCAATAGAATGGATAGTCCTAATTGGTTATATCCTCCGGGGATTCATAATGAAACCGGTAAAGACACTAACTCATTTACTAATAGTTCACCCTCTACTAGCTCGAATACGGATTCATCAGAGGCCCCAGCTGTTATGATGCCAAGCTCCGGGGATTTGGATCAGAACGCAGAGGCTGACGATCCCCTTCTTAGGTGCTCAGGACGAATCACAAAGAAAGTAGTTCGGTTCCAAAGTTAGTATAGTTATTAGAAAATTAAGGCAAGGCAAATGTTGTGAGCTTAACCTTAACTAGCGGTCATTGCATTAGCTAAGCGGAGGAACTTATTTGACATGTAATTTTAGTATAGCTGTCAGACGTGACTCTATCATCGTAGCTGGCCGCGTGCTATGTCCTTCTTTATCCACTCTATTGTTATTAGTATTAAGATTAATTAAAGTTGTAATAGCCAACATCCGTAGTTATTTCATTTCTACATAAATCCCTCCCCCCGATAAGAAGAGATTAGTGGAAATTTGTCAACTGTTATCGCAAACTTATTTAAGTTGTTTAGATGTCATTTGGCACCCATAAAATTTGTGCCATTGTCACTATAAATATCTTTAGGCACACCACGACGAGATACAAATCGCTGAAGTGCTGCAATGAAGCTTCACTACTGAGAGAAGTAACTGCTTCGAGGTGCAGAGACTTGGTTGTGAAACATACAAACAGGGCGATATATCCCGTCATCGTCCTTGAACCGGAACCTGTTCTATTGTTCAGTGTTAGTGGACCTGCATAATGTACACCGACTTGAGAAAACGTGAAATTGTGACTCGAGGCCTGGGAAGGTTTCCCATCAACTGTGTTGGTGGTCTGGAAGCCTGTCTTCTAAAACAGGTGAGGCAGTCTCAAAATATCCTTCTCACCACATTCCTTATTGATTGGATCCAATAAAGTTGGCAAGTGATGCTTATGAGTGAGGATGGTCCTGGATGCAGATATGTTCTGTGAAGATCTAATATAATAAGCTTTGTTATGGGGTGATCTTAGGGTAGGATGATAAGATGCTGAGCGTCAAAGCAATAATCTGAATTTTGAAGTCTTCCGCCGACACGTAAGATTTCTTCTTTATTTATAAAGGGGCATAATTTGTTCAGCGTGCTCCTTCTTGGTATCAGTCGATTGGCCTTGAGCTCATTTACTTCCTTGGAGTATGCAGTTTCTTGCATATATTTGGTGCAAGTGGTTTTTGCTCGATTTATTTCGTTTGTAGATAAGAAAAAAAGATCTCTGTCCGATGACAATTGTCTTGTGTTCGAAATGAAGCGGAGACAATATGCTAGCACACGCACTAACTTGCGATAGGAAGAATACTTGGACGATAGTTGTTCAGGATTCATAAGAATCCTGAATATTAGCGAAATTACAGGTTGACACATGTATATACCGACCTAAAGAAACAAATATTTTAGGATCTAAATTGTAACAATTTCGCTGAGACACGAGCCAGATAACTGTCCACGGGCAGTACATTGCATTCACGCATGGTAATTTTTTTTATCGATCTAAAGCAAATTATCATCAGAAGTTCAAATTATCAACGCTGCAGTGAAGTGAGCCAGCCAGAAACAACTGTACACGGGTAGTACAATGCATTTGCACTTGGTAAGTTGAAACTAAAAATCTATTTAGAAAAAAATCAGTAGGCAACGAATATTTCTGACTGAATAGAATTTACAAACAAGTTTTTTTTTCCTTCTTTTTTTTCTTTCTTTTGTTGCATTTTAAACAATAGAAAACGAAGTGCAGCTGCTATGCCATTATGCCATGCGCCTTTGAATGCCGTTCTTTGGTGCCATGAGCAACCCATGGCTATATAAATCAGAATCTGACTTGCCTCGTTCTCTTTTGCAGTTTGGCAGTGCAGTGATCAAGTTGGTATTCTAATTCCTAGTGTTATTTCCAAGTGCTCTAAATTTTATTAACATTTCCCAGTGTGATTTCTAAGTGCTATAAATTTTACTAACATAAACCACTTTATTACGGGTCTCGACCGAATAAAGATTCTTATTGCGGGTATCGACCGAATAAGCAATTTACTAACATAAACCACTTTATTACGGGTCTCGACCGAATAAAGATTCTTATTGCGGGTATCGACCGAATAAGAAATTTACTAACATAAACCACTTTATTACGGGTCTCGACCGAATAAAGATTCTTATTGCGGGTATCGACCGAATAAGAAATTTACTAACATAAACCACTTTATTACGGGTCTCGACCGAATAAAGATTCTTATTGCAGGTATCGACCGAATAAGAAATTTACTAACATAAACCACTTTATTACGGGTCTCGACCGAATAAAGATTCTTATTGCGGGTATCGACCGAATAAGAAATTTACTAACATAAACCACTTTATTACGGGTCTCGACCGAATAAAGATTCTTATTGCGGGTATCGACCGAATAAGAAATTTACTAACATAAACCACTTTATTACGGGTCTCGACCGAATAAAGATTCTTATTGCGGGTATCGACCGAATAAGAAATTTACTAACATAAACCACTTTATTACGGGTCTCGACCGAATAAAGATTCTTATTGCGGGTATCGACCGAATAAGAAATTTACTAACATAAACCACTTTATTACGGGTCTCGACCGAATAAAGATTCTTATTGCGGGTATCGACCAAATAAGAAATTTACTAACATAAACCACTTTATTACGGGTCTCGACCGAATAAAGATTCTTATTGCGGGTATCGACCGAATAAGAAATTTACTAACATAAACCACTTTATTACGGGTCTCGACCGAATAAAGATTCTTATTGCGGGTATCGACCGAATAAGAAATTTACTAATTTAAACCACTTTATTACGGGTCTCGACCGAATAAAGATTCTTATTGCGGGTATCGACCGAATAAGAAAGTTACTAATTTAAACCACTTTATTACGGGTCTCGACCGAATAAAGATCCTTTCTGTGGGTATCGACTGCAGTCATAATTAATAACCTCACTTCATTCTGGATATCCACTAGAATAAAGAATAGTCCAATTCCAAATTCCAAACCTCCTTCAATTAGAAAACCAATTTGATCTAGTGCCTAATACTGAGCTGGTGAGTACATTGTCAGATACAATAAAATCTTCTAAACATAAATTTAATTTAATCTTACTTATTCTTTCACATTTATTCAATATTAAATTTAGCTTTGCAGATAAATTTGAATTATAATTGTGGTTTTGATATAATATTATCAGGCATATATATTATATATTAATTACAAATTATAGCATATTGAATTTTAAAAAATCTAGTTGGAGTGCGAGTTACGGTGTAGTAAACTTGGTGAACCGAAGAATTAAGCTACGAAAATACTGACTTTAAACCAGGGTTATAAATTTCATCACATTTCTTCATTATTTGCGTGTTCGCTCTAACTACGGGCAGAACAATAGTTCTGTAAGGGTAACGTTTGACAGCTCATGGAAATGTGAAAAAATTCCCACCTTGCGTTCTTCCTCTCGTACTTCGGTTGCTGAAACTGAGTTTGGATTACAGGGCCATTTATCTTGTTGTAAGGTCAACCAGCGCGGTCCTTGCCACCATAATATATGTTCCACTAATTCTGCAGGCATGATTCCACGAGAAGCGCAATCAGCCGCGTTGTCTCGAGATGGCACATGTCTCCAGCACGTATTGGGAAGTATTTCTAAGATTTCTGAAGTCCTGTTCGCTATATATGATTTCCATTTTCGTGGTACATCTGACAGCCAAGCTAGAACAATAGAGGAGTCGGTACATTCATAAAGTTTGACCTCATTAAGAGTAAGCGATTGTATGACCTTTCTAAACAAACGAGCGAGCAAGAGAGCAGCACACAACTCCAATCTTGGAAGTGAGATTTGTTTTAAGCGTGCCACCCTTACCTTGGCGGCAACTAGTCTAATGATGGATTTACCCTCCTCATTCTTGCTGGGTATGCAAGCTCTGATGCGTCAGCAAAACCATGCAACTCCATCAAATGTATAGAGGAGTAAATTTGTTGTGGTATTCTTATCTGAGTAATTGTTGATAAATTTTCGCTTAACTTTTCCCACTTTCGTGTTATGTCATTGGGTAAAACCTCATCCCAATCTCGTTTAAGCAGCCATCATTTTTGAAATAGAATTTTGAGGTTATTGGAGAAAGCCAGCCCAAGACATCGTCTGCTGGGGCCCATTGAATGCCAAGCACCTTGGCTATGCCAGAGTCATCATCAATCGGCAGCGAATCAATATTTGTTGTATCAAAAGACATATTCGATCGCACTTAGAATTTAGAATATAGTTGCTACATCAGGTGAAGTTTTCTTAGCTTCTTCGCCAATTTGATGCAATACTAGTGTTGCTGAAAATGGTGCAGATGAGGTACCGTAGGTAACTGTGTTTAGTCTGAAGTGACATATAGGTATTGAAGGATCTTCTCGCCAGAGAATTCGTTGGTAATTCCTACCTTCTTGATCTACTAGTACCTGACGATACATTTTTTCTACATCAGTTGACAATGCTACCCTATGTTTTCGAAAACTTATCAGGATAGATGTCAGATCCCGCTGTAGGGCCCACCATTAACGTTTGGTTAAGCAATATTCCAGAGCTAGATTTGCAGGATCCATCGAAGATTACCCGCATTTTGGTATTCGGTCGCTTTTTGAACACGGCGTGATGGAGAAGGTAAAAGTATTTATCTGCTTCCCTGGACATTTACTTAGTAGGTACATGCTCCATATGTCCCAGTTGTTCATATTCACGCATGAATGATATATACGCTTGTTTGTAGTCAGAATCTCTAGAAAAGCGTCGCTCTACTGATCGTATACGAGCAATTGCATTTTGTAGAGAGTTACCAAGGTGCTGCTTGTTTTTCTTGAATGGAATTGAAACTACATATCGGCAACTTTCTTCACGACAGAATGTTGCTTTAAACTGAGTCTCAGCCAGTACTTCTTTTTTACTAATGATGACAGTTGAAGTGGGTAGCTCCTCTTAGGTCCGAAACCGTTGCAAAGTTTTATCAAGGTTGGTGAAAACTGTCATGTTCATGCTGTGCACTAAAGATTCCCTTGCAAGTGCACCAGTAATTATCCAGCCAAAAACTGTCTCTTGAGAAATAAGAACTCCCATGTCATTGTATAATTCCTGCTCTAAGTACTTCGAAGAATTTGTCAGCCCCTAGCAGTATGTTAATGGGTGAGGGCTAGTGAAAACTTAATATTGACGTATTCAATCGTTTCTATAGGTTTAGACGGAATGTAGGATGCCAAATTGCTTATTATGAATGCCATTACTTCAATTAGTCGAGAGTTTTGGCAGCGTGGGAAGAGATTTAGATGAATCTTTCCTTTGGTAATTCCAACATTGGCAGAGGATAGTCCGCTAAGCGATAATCGTGCGCCTCCTTTTCTCAGGCCCCCAACCAATTACTTGACAGCTTGTCTGCGTAAGTCGTAAAAGATGCCAGCTTAGAGTCTTGCGGTGGTGACAAGGAGGCAGTTAATGATTCCTTAAATGAACCGAGATTTCTTTTAAGGTTACAAACTGGTGGTGTTGAGATGTTTTCTACGTTGTTTGGAGAATTTGAGTTGATTGAAGAGATTGGGTTGATTGCAAAGTTGTTGATAGGAGTATCAATATTGAGGGAAGAATTGAAGTTGCCAGAAGAATCATTCACAACTGTGGAATTGATTGACGTTGGTTTCTGGCACAATTTGAAACTTGAGCTGTGTAGCAACCAATGGTGGTTACCTTTACACTGCTGACAACGTATCTTTGGCCAACAATTCTTGACTGAATGGTTACAACCCAAACATCGAAAGCAGAGCGATTTAGAAACTACAAATGATTTGCGGTCCTGCAAGGTAGTAGCCTTAAACTCGGGGCATTGATAGATTAAATGATTTCTTGTGCACTTGGGACACGTTTCTAGCTTTGTTGACACTGAACTGTGGAGTGTTTTTACTGTTTGCGACGATTTTTTCCCACCGACCATTATTGCTCCTAAGATGTCACATCTCTTGTTCAGAAACTTTAAAAATTCCTCAAATGAAGGAAAATTCTTTTCAGATGTTTCCTGCCACCATAGTTCTCTGGTTTCCAAATCAAGTTTCGATAAGGCTATATGTATGAGCCAAGGATCACGTTTTTCAGCATTGACACCTAAAGGCCTTAAGCCGCGAATGACCTCATCAAGCGTATCTGTAAGGTTTAGCAACGATTTTGCAGTGACAGTAGCTACCGTGGATTGATCCAGAAGTGTTTTGATAAAATCGTGGCTATATGGGATGGTTTGTCAAATCGTTCCTTAAGTTTGTTCCATGCGTCAGTGTAAGCTGCTTCAGACCCCGATAAATTCCGTATCAATGCTGCTGGAGTGTCACTTAATAACCCTTTCAAGTACTGAAACTTTTGAAATCCACTAAGTGAATCATTAGCGTTAATAAAAGAATCAAAAAGATCATTAAATGAAGCCCATTCCTTGTAGTCGCGAAGAACGGAATATTTAACTTGGGAAGTCGAGTGAACTGAGAGTTGTTCTTAGATCGACAATTGGTTCATGGTCGAATTTAAATCATTGTTAGGGGCAGCATGTTGTTGATGTGCATGTTCTCGATCATTTTGAGCGCGTAAGAGTAAAGATTTTATGTCGAAATATTTATGTTCCATTTCTTCTATTTCAGAAACTTCTGAATCAATCAGAAGTAAACAATCTTCAATTGAGCAAAATTCCTTCCAACTTTCTTCTAATTTTTGCAGTCGAACTATAATCTCCATATTATTTACAGAAGTAATATTATCTGCAAAGGGTTTTAAACGCGTAAGGGTACCCTTGGCTCGACCACGTTCCTGAATTAACGTGTTCTTATCTTCTTCCTTCATTTTATAAGAAATGTTGTTAACACCGTAAGACGATGTAAATTCTCAGCCCTTGTAGAAAGTTTCACTTAAACCAATCGAAACGAAAAGTTTCAAGAAGAGAAGGTTAAATGAGTCTATGGTCTGTTTTCCCTCTAGTTTGTTATGTTATGAATGTATCTATAATCTGTTGATTGAAGAGGAAATTTCCCGGGACTCGGCACCAGGATGTTGAACTGAATTCCTTTCCCGTGGCTCGCTCTTGAGACTTCGATTAGTTTTCTTGATATTTATTGAGCCTTCAGCACGTTGATAAAAACAAAAACTTCCTAACAACTAAATGACAAATTTTATTTTCCTACCTCACAGCATACTAGTCTACAGAGAAAATTAACAAAACTAAAAGCAATTGTGATTACATGATTTCAGTTGACTAAAGTACAAAAGGCCTATACACACAAGGAGGAATAATTTTAACACTTCTTTTCTAATAGATATTTTAATAAAACTTCTGTCGCAATAGAAATTATTACATGTTTTCTCTTTGAAACATAAATTATATTAGCACTTATCTTTTCTTGTCGTAATAATAATAACACTTTTCTCTTTCTCAATAGAAATTATGATAATGTAGTAATATGTAATAGCAATTCGCGATTCAGAATAAAACTCTTCGATCTTGTACTCTCGACGGATTTTAAACAAACTCCCCGAGGTTTGGGCGTGATGTCCCCAGGTACCCACGATTGCTTCAAAAACTTTATAATTTGTTTTATTGTTTTCTCACGGCACGTTGAAAAACGTACATGAGAAAATGCCAAAAGTTTTGATGCAAGCTATATGCATCAGTAAAAACTGTAATCCGATATGCACTTCCGCGCCCGTCTTGAAATATTAATTTTAAGAGGGCGCGAATAATTACAATTAGATTGGGAAATATAAGTACTGTACGTGTGTAGAATGTATAGTACATGCAGAAAAAAAGTTACATGACACAGTATGTAGGTAAGTATGCATATAGTGTGATTGGAATGTGTGTCTGATAACAAAATACAATTTATGCTAAATTGCGTTTTGTTACAGTATGGAAATGCATTTTTAAATTCATTTGAAATTGAATTGAAATTTTTAAAATGGAAACGTTTTTCGTTTTCAGGACATAGGACATTATATTGATGTATTGACGTTATGGTTGTGATTCGGGGTAGTGCACCTGAAAAATAGGATAACACCACAAAGAATGAAATTGATGAGTGGCTGGAAACAAAAAGGAATCGCGAGTTCAATCCCAATCGTGGCCAATTTTTTTTTATTATCGTCGAACATTAGCCAACGAAAATTGGTTGGATTCAACCATCAATCAAATAACTTTGTGATGTTTTTTTTTATATTGATTATGATACTTTGTGTTTCCCTTCTTTTTCATTCCGGAATGAAGATTATAATATACGTGTACTTAGCATTACAAAAGGACATCTAGGTGGACTGAACAGTTAAACTAAATTATATTTATCTATGTTTCCCGCGGACGGGAATCGAAGGTCCCGGTTTCAAACCCCGGACGAGGTGGCTGTTTTTGCTTCTTGTATTTATAAATTTGATTTAGAATTGTTAAAAATAAAAGTTCTTAAAATTCTTCTTTCTTCATAATTAAACTAAATTCATAAACAATTAAAATTGGAAATTAGTTTAATTGTTTACATATGTGAAGATTTTTAAATTTGTTAAATTGTTCGCCAAGAGATGCAGGACCAATTTTCATTGTCACGTTCATTATAAAATTTACAGCATTTGTAATATTTATCTCTCTAACGCTATTTTCTATAACTGAAATAAGGCTGTGTTCAATAATGCCTGTGCGAGAATTTTCCTCGCAGCTCATTTAAAGTTTGAAAACACTTGCTATATTGGATTGAACATAGGTGAATATGATGGAAGAAATTGAAGTCTTAGGTTATTACCGGTGGCAACAGTCTTGCGAACAACACTCGTCTTGCGGCGATAACATTATCCAAAATTTACCACGCATCTCTTATACAGGGTGTTACCATCATGGTGGTCAATAGAGCAGGAGGTGATAGTACCCACTTAGGCAAAAACTAAATTGTATGACAGTAGGAGGGGGGGGGCGGCAGAGTATCAACCGTTTCGGATTTACAGGGTGATTAAGAAAAAAAGCTCGTTTTCCAGAAAACACCCTGTATCTTAAAAAGAACATGGCGTCATAATTAAGAGCTCATTACTTGCAGACCTTCATGCCCTTTCCAATAACTGCTCAACCAGCCTCATACTCCTATCCTCTAAGGAGTTATGGGGGTCTAAACTAAAAATTTCGGATTTACTTACAATTTTTTTTAATTTGAGCTATTGTTGCTATGTGCATATCAGCAGTCGTTAAGCAGTTATTAGCACACAACCTATTCAGGTCATACCGAAATTAGACGATACGTTTTTAAAATGACCTGTTTTCAGCCACTAAAGGTTTGAGAATAGGTTAAAAATGTTTTTCTAATATTGAATTATGTTACTAATGCATACCCGATTCAAAAGATTAACCTGCTTTCAATACGTTTATTGCGTTTTCTTATAACTAACAATAATTCTACAAATAAATAATAAAATAATAATTAAATTCCAACAAGAAAAATTAAACAAAATCAAAAAAATCAAAAAGAGAAAAAAATATTCAAATTTAAGCGCTAATATCTACTTAGTTCAGTCTGCAATAAGAGAAAAGAACAAGATTATTACAGTGAAATAGCAATTGAAATTTTATTTAACAAATCAATATAATATGTTCAAAGCTTATTAGTCTATCTCTGCAATAAATGGTTTAGTAGATTCTATACTTATCAGAAACTTCCTGTGGTATACTCAACCCTGAAGAATTGATGTAGCTGATCCCGGTGCCCGTATTTAATCTAAATCTGGACTATAAATTGTCCGAGAATTCAAACCCTGAAAACGTTCCAAAAGGCTCACTGCTAATCTACGTTCCCTATTAACTAAACCAAATCAGCAATAAACCTCTGAAAATATCCGAAAAGGTTTCACTGCTGATCTAGCTTAGACAGCAAGTGGGATTTCTATATAGTATGAAAATCGCCCAATACTATTTGTTTCCGGATGGTTAAACCAAGTTCTCTACAATACTTCACTTGGATATGCCCCGAATGGAATATTATGTCAACCCTATTTTAACGTTAGTTAATTGGATATCTCCCAAATTTACTTGTAAATAAAAATGAGGAGACAAACAGAACTTTGAATTTATAGAATTTTCTTCTTAGCTTGGTAATATTCCAAAACTTTGAATTTATTCTACATTTCAGTATAATAATATATAACAATATTATTTTGTGGGAATAACCCTATAAATTTTATTGAGGTGAGAATAAAAATGTCAGTGGAAAATATTCTACTAAATAGACCTTTACTGGTGAAATACCGAGTAACAAGTGATTTTTTTGCTGTAATTGTCCCCTTTTTATATACATAGTCTAGGCCAGCTACCATCTATTGTTCCTTTGGCTTCCTTTAGTTGCTGGCTATTGTTCTGCATTTTGCTTAGTTCACCATGGCGCTGTAAACCTTATAATTTTCAAATGACGGGGGGTTTGAAATTTGTAGATAAATGACAAATTGACTTCATGCCAATTTGTCTTGTTTTTAGTTAATTCGAGATTTCTGTCAAAAGTTGTGATTAGTTTTGTAGTGATAACTATTTAAATGTAAAATAATGTGCGCTACAAGTTTTCGCGTAAATGTTGCAACAAAATGCTGCACTATATATTGCATAAGTAAGATAAGTTTTTTAAATAGTTTTTATAAAAACTGTTGTGTTTATTTTTAACAAAACTTGTGTTTTTTTTATTGATTTCATTTTTAGCTTAGTCCTTGCACAGGCAGAACTAGCTACGTCTGTTTTTATTTATTAGAGTACAAAATACGTCCAATTTCACCAAGGTGTTCCGTCAAAGGTCAGTTTTTTGAAATCTTGCATTATTTCAATAAAACGTTGGTGCATTTATGCATGCTACTGTATTGAAAAATATAGTAAGACCTGGAACACCTTACAACTTTATAGTGAATGTTGTGGATGTTAAGCAACCTGGCTGCTGTAAAACATAATTATTTCTTTTTTACTTTCAAGTAAAGAAAGATGGAAAAGTGGTACAGTTTTTCGTGTATACCAAGCATTTTTGTTCTATGAATATATATATATATTTTTTCCTATATTGTGGCATATATATTTATTTTATACAAAAAAAAAAAAGAAAAAAAATCGGTTGGTAATATCAACGGTACTGTTATTATTGTACACTTTTTAGACAATTGATTTGGCTTCGCACTCTACAAAAGATGGATTTAATAGGCTCAAAGAATACCACAACGTGTGTTGATGATATGTTTATGTTTGGTCCGTCTAAGAACAAGTAGTTAAAAAATGCTGTGCCATTATAGATAAGCTTCTTCAAAGATGTGAAGTGGACGAGTTGTGGCACTTTGTACAATCGGTGAATGTATGTAACACTCTAGTTTTATTTGACCAAATTGCACATTTTTTCCAATTTTCTTCAATATCCACAACGCGAAAATTCTTTTTAAATGCAAATAGCAGCATTTGTTGGCCCGCACTTCTCGAAAAAAAATGCTAAAAAAATTAGCACATTAAGGCATACAATAAAACATCAGCAGAAAATATTGAAAACCTTCATCCACTTGCAAAAACAAAAAAATTATTAAAAAAGCCAATGAACTAATGCCATCGGTGTTATAAGAAAATTATGTAAATAATTCTGCAGTGTGCAATACAAGGCGACGTTCTTCGTCAGAAATTATGCCATTATCAACAACTATTAACTTTTTATCGTCCACAGCTTACAATTTCTTGCAAGAAGAATGGTTTTACCTACATGCAGAACCCTGTCCAAATTAACATCAAAGTGACCAAATAAATTTTGCATTATTTATTTGGATGAATTGTCATTACATAGAAATTATTTTACAACTAAAAACAGGAGAAGTAATAGGCTTCCAAGACGATGGAGCTCTTCGGAAAAATTGTGTTGCAAAAAGTGCCTCTGTTATAATGGCTAGAAGGATACCAGATAATTGGAAGCAGCCTGAGGATACATTATGTGTAACAGCATTTGTCCACTTTTTAATATAACAAAGATAATAACTGAAGGTATTAAGAAACTGAAAAATATAGGACCAACAGTGATTCATTCAAAAATCTTCTATGAAAATGTATTAGGGATTCTTTTGTGTATAATTTGTTCTGCTCTGTTCTGCGGACACAAAAGAAAACAGCTAATATGAAGTTAGTGTATACATTTGATCCCCAACATTTAAGAAAATTAGTGGGGAACAATGTGATAAGTTATATTATGAAATTTGAAGCAAACAAAATGGCGAAATGGGCTGATATTGCTAATTTTTATAACTGGAACTGCAAGCGTCAATTTCGATTGGCACAAGTTGATAACGGCTCACTTATGTCCTAACATTTTTTAGAAAATGAGGGTTAAGCTGGCAGTACACATTTTAAGTAGGACGGTAGCTTGTGGAATTTATACACAAGTCAGTTTGAACGAAACTTCAACATCGGCTTTACATACAGCGGAATTTGTAGAAAAGTCTGATCAATTTTTGATACGCTGAATTAATCAAAGCCATCAGAATGCAAACAGCATAAAAAACCTTTTAGGGGTACGGAACATCAAAATATATAGATGCAACATTTGTCAGAATTTCCAGACTCTATTGTAGTCATAAATCAAGAAGGAAACGATGTTACGAAAACCTTGAAGACTGTGGATAGTTTGCTAATTACAATTGCGGAAATCGTCAACTTTGGGAGAACTTAAAAATCAGGGGTTCCAATTTCTTTTAACTCGACGAATAAATCAGGATTGTCTCGAAAACTTCTTCGGAATAATAAGAATGTAGGAGGATAATAATCACCATTCGGCTTTTAAAAAACTGTGTTCCATGAAATATATTGAATTATTTAAATGGTTAAAACTGGTAGCTGCGAACTTCAGAGAGAATTTATTTCCACTGCTCTCCCTCCTATACCTCCCTCCTCTAGCAAACTTAATTCAGTTTCTACGGAAAACTTGAACTTGTCTTCACCAAATGAGTTGCGACCATTGGACTTGAGTGACAGTATACTTTCGATTATTTTGCAGGATATACCTTGTATAGAAAATTAAATACATATTATTACACAATATTTACAATATTCAAACAAACTTTTCTAAATTTGAAGCATCCCGCACGAGCATAATGAAAGTAAACACTAAATAAATCACATTCACGCATACATATAAGTTAACACCATGGAAATAATTATCGTTCATAATTTTTCACAATCATTAATTTTCTTGTGATAGAACCAAATACATTGCAAACGACGTGAATGTGAAAAACACACTTGAACAAAATTTTATGTAATTAAACAACGCGTCAACCCGTGGCCATGCTCTACTGCGAATTGATGTTACATTCCAAGTGCTATAGGGATCTCACACCATACCTTTTACCAGGCTCTTTTAGGATGGACAAGGTATAATAAAACACATTCACACTTTCTACCTCCTAATTGCTAGCAATGAAATCTATACATAACTCAGACGTACATTTCATCGTTACTCACATTTCATCCTTTCTAGGAATTGTATTGGCTAATCACTTTTCATGGAAATGCATTCGCACACAGCTACGGGAAGACAAAAGTCTTAATACTATCCTTCTCTTGGATACAGGACGGGCTTTTGCCTGTTTCACTCATAGCCAACCTGTTTTGTCATTGCCCTCAGTGACATTAGTCAGACTGAACTTACTACCAATTAAGGAGCCTTCTGACATCACCTCCCAACAAGTCTATGCCATTATACACTAAACAGGCACTCTTGCTGAGCATCAAAGTTCACGCTCTCTGAATTAGAGCCCCTAAAAGAATCACGCTCTCTAAATTAGAGCCAAAAAAAATATGACGCTCTCTAGATTACGCAACACTGCCGAGCTCTATATCAACATTGCTCTCGAGAGAGCAAATCTCACACCAATCCAACCAAAAATATAGCGCTTTCCCAAAAATAGTAACTCACCTTTCCCGATGGCTTCTTGTATCTTCTGGAGATTAAAATTGTCTTCCATTCATTAGTTCCTAAAACATCACTTTACATTCTACCTATACCTATATTAAATCTTGTTTATGAAATCACGCCTCTTTCTGACTTCTTCGTCGAGTTCACCTATGAAATCAAAGTCATGTAATTTACACCATGGTTTCATCCTTTCTGCTGAGTGCACTGACTCGTACGGCTTCCTTGTCACTTGAAGTTCCAATGTATCTTGGATAACGTATCGGTCGTTGGTCAAAACGGTATTTACTACGTAAGGTCCTTTGTACCTGGGTTGCGCTCTGGGAGAAGTCCGAGTGCTACTGGTTCGTGCTTAATCAAAACTTAGTCGCCTTCCTTATAAGTTTTTGGAGCTTTGTGCGAATTGTTAAACTTCTCTGCTCGTTGTGGTTGTTTCTCCGTAATTCGTTTCAACACTCTTTCCTTGAGTTCGGATATTGGCAAATTTTCTTCGTCCTCCTGTGCGATCGTGCCAAGAAGTAGCTTATTTTGCGAGATATCGCGCGGTATGTTATCAAAAGCTGATGAGGTTTTACGTTGGTAGATGCATTTTTTAGTGTGTTAAGAGCCCATTGCATTGCCTTTAAATTGCGATACCAATCACTGCTCTCTGGATATTTTGTCATGTTTGCGATTGCGCTTTTTATACTTCGATCGGGGAGTTTTTACAGATATAGCAACGTGTTTTATTGAGTTTTCATAGCAATATTTCTCGAACTGTTGAGAAGTAAAAGCTGTGCCTCTATCGGTGACAATAACTTGAGCAGTACCGAGATATTGGCTTGCTTCGTCCAGTTAATGGATAACTCCATTACTGTTCGTATTTTTAACGGCTTTTAATATTTGAAAAAGAATCGACTATTCCCACAAAGTAAGAATTACCACTATTGCTTTTCGGATAAGGCCCTAAATGGTCAATGTGTGTTGTATAAAAGGGAATAGGTTGTCGTTCAGGAGTATGCAACACATATCTATTTTCATCCTCACTTCGCTTATTGTAGAGGCAGTCTATACAAGTTGCTATGTATTTTTTGCATTAGCCTTCATATTCGGGAACCAGACAAATCTTTTTAATGTTTCTATAGTTCGGTCGACTCCTGGGTGTCCTTTTTCGTCATGAGTTGTTCTGATTACGCGCCATCTGACTCCTTTTTGAACCACGAAACGATTTCCTTTTGGTGTTATTTTTAAAACTCGCCCCTTCTCTAAAATTAAATTTCACTTTATTCCGTCCTTTTTAACGGTTTGAAGTATTTCTCCAGTTAGAACTTTTCGAATCTCTGGAATTTGTAGATTTTCTTTCTGTAATACTGCTAACCCGTCTTCATCATTCGGCACCGCTATCACTAGCACTTTACTAGTAACATCTGTAGCTTCACTTCCTCCCTGACTTCGGCCACGACTAAGTGGATCTGCATGCACCAATTTGCTGGCGGGTCTAAATTGTACTTCGAAATCATACTCAGATATTTTCAGCCACCATCTTGCTATTCTTGGTACCAGATCTTTTTTGCTTGTGTTAGTCACGTTGATTGACCAAATCTCACACCGGACACGAACTTGCATTTTATTTGATTTTAATTAAAGGTAACTGAACAATAAAAATATTTTATTAACGTAGGATTTCCTATAGAGAGAAAAATTGTCTTATTTGTCGCTTTTAAAATTTTATTTCTTGTCGGCGAATCATTTTAGAAAAATAGGCAAAGAACACTTGGTAGAAAATTGCAATTTGGAACTTCGTAGTGTGAATATCGTGAAATAAAGCGGATATTAATTTAGTGAAGAATTTTTTTATTTGCCTAAACATATAAAACACATAACTTATATAAATCAAGATAATCAAGTGTGATCGGATCGCCGTGTATTGTCTTTAAAGAAAATTTCTAATGGATGAGTTTAGAATCACTTGACGTTTAAGAGTTTCTGAGTTTTACAATACTTCTGTCTTGCCAATATTAAAAATTCTTAGTTTAACAACGCGCTCCCATTATTAGTGTGGAAATACTTACTTTTATTCTGCACCAACAAAGAGGACTACTTAGCTAACTGTATTGTCAAACGTCACCATATCTGTGACTGGCAGCTTGCGGCTGTATAAATTGGTAGGTTTTGATATATTTATATATTTTGTATAATTAAATAATGTCCTTTTACCTTTTAGTGTCGGTGGGGAAGTTTTAAAAGGTATCTTACAATTTTGTTTATTGTACCTACAGATCGGATGTGATCTGACAACTTGTTGATTTTTTGGTTTTCTTGCAGTATTTTGTTTTATATACATAGTTATGTACGGGGAGCTTCGTGGGAATACTCACGACCAGTTTTGATTGACGTTTCGCTGTAAAACAGACTCACACACACAGGTAATGAAACTTGAACAACTATGCCAAAACCCTTGAAAAATATTTCCCAAGCCATGAAACAGACTCTCTCACTAATACATGATAGCCCCCCTATCTTTGTTCTAACATTCTAAAATATTTGCAGTGGTCCTATGTAAAACTGGCAAAATTTTATTTGAAAAGCTGCCTTGTCCTAAGCTGCCCTTCATACAGAAAAATGGTCTCGTGATAATCCCGCTTTCTGATCTTATCAACGGTAATCAAATTTGTATATCTTTCTTAACAAATTTATTTAAAAAATTAACTTAACCAAATGACTACGATTCCCTAAACAAAAATTCATGTGAGAATGTGCCGTAGTCCGAGGAATTCTAATCAATCTGGCTATGGATTGGGACTACGGCCGCCAACACACTACTGCAACCATTACCCAGCTGATAGTTATTGTAAGTAAAATGGTAAGGTTAATTTTTAATTAAGACTATTTCATTTGTCAAGTAAGGTATATAATATAAAATATCTTAGATACTCGGTCTAGCGCGCACACATATGGATCTCTGTTTTATGGCTTGGAATGTATTTTTCAAGAGTTTTGACCGGGCTCTATGAGAGACAAAATGTGGCTATTGAAGATTCAAATGTGAAGCGATTCCACTTACTTACGACTATATTTAATTATTTTTTCCTATTTATATGTAGGTATACAAATATATATCTATGTATAGAAAGATATTTCTCATGTATAATTCAGCAGGATGTGGCAACTGTCCTATACGCGCAAAGAAACTCTGGACAATCAATAATGCCAAGAAAAATGATGTTGTGAGCTTTACAGTCCTAGAAGTTTTATCTACCTTTTTCGACTTTAGAGCCGCAAGAGTACTCCATTTACTGCGTGCCAAATTGTAGTCGCTGCATTTCGGGATTACTTGCTATATTACTATTATGGAGCTACATATACTGCACTCAGCTGTATGAATGTACATATGTGCTAACATTCCCACATTTCTAAACGTCCTTTTACATAAAACAAAAGAATCAACAAGACCAAAGAAGTTAAATGGTGTGCTTGGCTGCAATGTAAGTTGCTATATGGAGCAAAACGAAATGGTCTCTTAAAATTTTAAACGAAACTGGAAACAATGTCTCGAACCAAGAAAATTATTTTGTACGTAACTAAGTACATTCCTGAATAAGTTAGATACGGCACTTGTGGGAGACTTGGGCTGATATATAGGACTGAAAGTAAAATCTGTGAATGTGGCACACAGGTATTTCGATAGAAGAGACTAAAGCTCTCCAGACTATATACAGAATTAATTTCTAAAATGAATTGCACACACTGTACAAAAGTAATAGGAGTATTCCTTAAGGCATGTTTTTCCCTAAAAATAAATTTAATTTTCTCTGATATAAAGTTAAAATCAGTTTAATTTCCCCAAATTGGAACATTCAATGAATTTAGGTATTTGACACCAGAAAACCTATAAAGTACGTAAAACTCCCGAAATGTTAAGCTCTCTTGGATATAAGGAAGACAACATTCAATAAATTAGGTATTATGGTAAATTTTTTATAGAAATATATTTTCGTTTATATAATTCACATTGTTTTTGTAAAAAAGTCATATATTGTTTTTCAATTATTTGCTTGAGCGTGTCCAGGGCACCAATATAACTTCCCTACGACTTAGTGGTATGGGCCATAAGAAATTAGCTATTCAGATCATTCTTATGATTTTTAAAGGGCGTAGTATTCAATCACTTAAAGTAGTGTGGTGCTATCACCCATTCTCTACATTTTAGAGAATAGTCCCTACATTTTAAGGAAAAAAAAAATAAAAAAATTGAAAATTCCCTACATTTTAGGGGGGAAAACAAAAACTACCTACATTTAAGGAAGAAAAACCAAAGTAAATTTTAGGGATAAAAATCTAATCAACGTTTTCCAAGGTGAACTTTCCCTAATCTTATCGACAAATAGCTAACCTTTGTGGCGCAAATTGTTGACACTAACTTTAGGGAATTATTTTTTACTGTGCAGTCACGAATAAATAAAATTTTGTAGAAATAAGGAATGCTACATTTATAAGTTTTGATTTTAAAAGGGTTGCACTGCAATATATGCAGAATTTTTCTTTGATACGTGTGAATGAAATTTTCGAAGTCTGATTACTTCTAATATTGTATGTGCATGCCAAGTCGTACAATTTTAATGAAGTGCGTAGTGGCCTTAACAGCACAAATGACGAAAAAAGGCCAACTAATCCAAATAGAATAAATGATTACTCATAGCTTCGGTTTTTTCCATTAAAAGGAGGAGTCTTTTATAGAACTTACGTGGATAATTTACTTTACTACTTTATTTTCTTGCCAAAGTTCTTCTTTGCGTTTAATTATTGTTTTCATGTAATAATTATTGAAATTTGTTTTTATTTAAAAAAACTAAATGACGATATTTGACCACGGTTTCGTATCAAAACGTGAAATATTTTTATTGATCTAAATGTGTTTCTGGTTAATAATGTGATAAAAAATATTATATGTGTAAATAATAAATACTTACTATAATATAACTAATAATTATAGAAGCTTCAAGCACAATTACTTCTCTATATGCGTTAAATGAAATTACTGAATTTTCGAAAGAAATATGGGAATGGACTCACCTCACCAAAATGTTTACGAAATTATTGTTTTGATGTAAATGTACTTCAATTTTGCTTTGCTCGCAATGAAATTTGTTAGCGCTGATAACCCAACTAAATTGAGCTGCGCACGTGCACGATGCGTGAAATAGATTTGTGCGATGAATTTTATGAACGATCTTAACTGATGATAAATTTGCTTTAATCCAACGATGGCTTTGCTGCGAGTCGATAATTATATCGAGACTTGTTTTAAAATGTACCTGTAATCCAATAATAGATCTGCTGCGGGTCGTCAATTTTATGGAAACTTGTAATCCTTGGCTCAACCAATGGATCCGGCTCGAATGGACCAATGTCAATTTGGGGAATACGATGGGGCTCCGTGGTTACAGAGCTGAATCTGCGCTTCCTTCGACTTCTTCAAACGTATTAAGGAGCCGTGGGGAATGTATTTATGACTTTACAAGTACACGACAATTAGTTTTACTTTATATCTTTTAGTTTACACGGCTTATTATATATTGTTACGAGCGTGGCCTTAATTCGTTATTTAAAACACAATATTTCAGATATAATTCAAAAGTTCTCTCTTTATTTAACTTTACCGTTTACTCTCACAAATGCACAAATAATTATCAAACCAACTCCTTATAGTTATCGCTAGTACTGTACTTCTAATTATCACAATCCTAATAGTTTACTTCGTTCACTTCACTATCTGAAATAAGACTCGCCTCCTGGATGTGAGCAGCGCCGTATTTATACTCCACGAATTATCCTAGAACCTTCCTGAATATTCAATTCTCCAAACCCAGTTTACTAGGATGTCACTAAGCTAAAGTTGTTTCCATTTCCAATAGATGTCCCTTGTATCACTTTGTGGCGCGTAACAATATTATAGAACTTTTCTATATTTATTACATTTTTGTTATAGGACTTACTTTGCACGCACGACAAAATTACTTTAAACGATGACGACGATTTATTTCACGACTGCACTTCTAACTGTCTGATACTAAACTAAAGCCTGCAACTAGAGAACCATTTAACCAAATAAACAAAATAACAGCAACAAACTGTGTTAACATATAAAATCACTTTTCTCACTACTACTGTTCAATTAGTGCTCCTTTTTAATCGAAGTATAATCAAATTGTAGATACTACTACACTTGTTAGCATTTTCAACAAATGCTCACGTATAACAAGAACTCACACAAGAAAATATAGTAAAAATCAAACAATTTGGAAGTTTCATTTAAAATACGTTTTAAGCTGAATATTTTCGATGTTTTTAGTGTTCAATTACATTTCCTGTAAATTTCTAAGAAAAAATTGAAGAGTTCCTTACAACAGGTAGATTCCCGCTACAAGTTATTGTCATTAAATGTGCTGTGATTAATTCCGTCCACTAATGGTGGAACGTGGTTCGGACAGAGACTACTTTGTATTCTCGAGGCATCGTCGAGTTTATGATTCGAGCGAGACAGTGCCGGCTTACATGGCTGGCTAATTTATTCAAATAGACAATATTGTGAGGTTATGTTTGCTTGCTGGTGCGGAATTAAGATAAGCAAACGAATTCGGACAGGCTAGCTTCGTCTTCATCTCATTCTTGTTGTGTAACGTCTCCGTTTGACGAAATCTAAGCCAAAGACTTAGATACTGACAAGGCCCTCAGTGTTATTTAAAATTGATTTTTTTTTATTTATCAGTAAAAAATTACGTTCTAATATTAGAATATATTTTTTTGTTGATAAATAAAAGAATCTAAATTTTAAAGTATGTATGTGAATTCATATGAATTCAGTTATATATATTTTTTTGTATGAAAATGAATCAATTTGGCAAACTACCTTTGAGTTGGCTTTTTTTGTACTAAAATGCCGATCAGAAGTGATATGTGGTATGTCATTTTTAACATAATCTCTACCGGAATCTTTATTATTCTACTAAATGAGACATATTGTTGTGCAGGTAGTATTAAAACAAAATTTGCAAATTCAAGTTAAATGTTTTTATTATTTCTGTCATATTGAGCACAATTTAGCAAAACTGTGTACAATATAAAAATTTGTGGTAAAATCAGATTTAAAAGAAATGTGTTATAACAAATGATTTAGTGTTGTGATACCAATTTCATTATTTTTAATACTTTCGTTATATAGGTACAGGACGGAGATTTCTCGTCTAACAGACTGAAATTTGTTGAAAAAAACATTGTTTTACAGCGAAAATATACTTTTGACGAGACATATCTAGTGTAGGTTGTAGGTCTAGGGAACTAAAAGTAGTGGCATACTAGAAATTTCCTATACACCCTCAAAATCTCATGTTAGACCAAAAAACCCGTTATTCGGTAGGTCCATGTTCGTTTCCGAAACAACGAAAAGATCAATTTCCACCTCTACCTGCCCAATCTTCAGTCTTTTTCGAATGTTTTCTGTTGCTTCATATTGGCTGCCGCCGAAATCATGCATAGCAACCATACACTTTTCCATATTCCAACTGTTGTTTATCACGATAGTTCGCTATATGGTGCTGCAATCACTTCCAAGGTCCAAGCACAGACAAGAAATACCCAGATATCGACGGTAGTAATAAAAAAGTGATGTATGGAAGAGCTCATAGCAAACCTCAATAACTCACTGATCTCGGCTAAATATATCATGGATGCGAACCAAAAATGTTTTTCAATATAGGTGGCTGAAGACGATTTGAAAAAGTTGTGTCTGGACTCGGCTTCCTGGAATTTGGATTGATTTGGTTGCTTGGGCTTGTTAGCTACAAAATTTTATGAGCGTAGATCTAAGGTACATCAGCGCGGATATTTGTCTCAGGACTGTATAAATTGTTTTCAATGAAGGAAAGAATTGATTTATTTCTTAGAATTGAAATCGGCCATATTTCTTCAGCATTGTGTGGTATATCGGTGGCTGTAGACGGTGCGAACAAACTCTGTTTACTGTCTGGACTGATGAGTTGATTGTGCGGGGAGGGATTAATACATTAATGTTTTCAATATTTCAATAACTTGCGTTCACTGACTTATAACAATGGACTGAGTGATTTGCTATTTCATGTGGCACAAAAAATATTGTGGTTCTGTATATCACCGTTAGACACCCTTTAAAACGATTACATAAAAAACATGTAAAACTGAATTAATCAGATGAAAGTGGTATTTTAATCGCTTATAAGGAATTAAAATCATTCCGATTTTAATTTTCAAAAGTTATTCTTAACTGAATCGTGCTGTAGCCAACATAAAAACATCAAATGGCATAAGCAAACGTTCAAGAATGCAATATTTTGTGTTGGTAGCCCCAACTCTGCCATAGGGCGAAAGAGAGGACTACAAAAGTTGTGCCATGCTTTCCTATAGGAAAATGACAATACGCTCAGTCCATTGTTATAAGTCAGTGCTTGCGTTCTATATAATACAACAAACGTTTTGCTCTTACATACACTTAATTTGAAATTTGAATCCCGTCCCGATATTTATTTTCATATTTCACGGCAGGGAAGCCGAAACCGCTGAAAGTTCTTGCAAATATTCGTTCTTTGACTTTAAGTACATACACACTGTCGTTGTTTACATTCCACGAATGGAATTTATTGGAGTAAGTTGAACTTTCACTGTGCATCTTATCGTCGATTTGCATTAACTTCCTACTGATCTTCCTACTGGTATGCCGTATACTTTCCCTACTCGCAATATTAATGCAATTTCAATGAAATTTATACCTCAACAAATACTTAATCATATTCAAAACATTTCTGATGTGCGAAACAATATCTTTCGAGTCCATGTTTTGCTAAAATTTGCAATTTTCTTAAATGCGGAAAACAAAAAATGCAAAATTTAATTTGGTTCTGTCGATTAGTGATAGCCGCTTTGGCGTTATTTCCCTAGATGTGCGAAATGTACTGATGCCAATAAATTTCGTTAAAGTTTGTAATTTTGGATGCTTATCCAACTATTAAAAGAAGTAAATCTTTCATTGTTTACTTCCGCCCACCCACTCACCACAATCAACTCATCCTGCAAGATAGTAGACAGAAATATGGTCGATTTATATTCTATGAATTAAATCAATTCTTTCCTCCATTGAAAACATTTTATACACGCCTGAGACAAAAATCCGCGCTGATGTACCTTAGATCTACGCTCATAAAATTTTTTAGCTAACAAGACCAAGCAACAAAATCAATCCAACTTCCAGAAAGCCGAGTCCAGACACAACTTTTCGAATCGTCTTCAGCCACCTATATTTAAAAACAGTTTTGGTTCATACCCATGATATATTTAGCCGAGATCAGTGAGTTATTGAGGTTTGGTATGAGCTCCTCCATACATCACTTTCTTAGTACTATCGTCGATATCTGGGTATTTCTTGTCTGTGGTGTGTGGTGTCCTTGAAGACACGCTTTCTCTATTTTCATCCACGGTTTTAGTTCACTGAGATACCACTTGCTGTATGTCTGCTATGTTTGAAAATTGCTATTTTCTTTTGATGGAAATGTTTAGTCAACTGCGCAACCTTGCTGTACATATAACAAATTCTGTCCTTAACTATCGCTTTACATTCAGTGGATATAGGGCCAAAGACTCCACATTTCTAACATCTTACTGAACCTGCGTGATTCTTTCTTCCTTCTATTTAAAATTTATTTCCAATTTTTGACTATTACCCTCATTCACAATATTCCATTGAAGGATTGTTTTGATAAGCATGAGTTCGAATCATCTTTTTATACATATTTGAATGGGGAGCGTTGCCTATTAATTTGAAGCCTGATGCCCTGAATTGGTTCAAACGGTTTTATTCAAACCCTTCGATGTCCTCATACCTTTTAATTTGTATCAGTAGTTCATGAAGGTTTTGCATTGTTTTGCTAAAAGCATGTTGTTACCGCTGGATTTCCGGCCCCCCAAAATTATGTATTTCTTGATCGTTTCATCGCGAAAATTAATTCATTTCGCTAAAGCTACTATATTACAAAAATAGTCTTCGGCCTTTTTTCGTGTCATTAATTGAAAAATAACTGAAGCGTCATCTTTTTCAGTTATAAATGCTTTAATGAATTGTACCTTGAAATTGCTCCAGCTTTTAATAGTGTCAAACTTAGCGGCACTCTCCAATTGAAGGTCCGCGTACAGCAGCAAGGTTTTATCATACCACCCATACACAGATTTTATATTTTCGGTGTTCTTCACCCATTCTGCAGTCATTATATTCTTTCTTCCTGGTTTAACTTAAGGAATAATTATACCTACCTGGTTTATTCCAAATTTATATGAGTACTTGTACGCGAATTCCCTGCTCGATTCTGAGGCCGATCCTTCAGTCCTCAAACCTCGTCAACTTATGTGTAAATATGCATTACCTGTCTCGGTAGGATTATTTGTTCGTTTCACCAGCACCGTTTCAGCTTCAATTTTCTCTTTGCGGTTTTAATTGACGAATATCGTCTTTTAGTAATTTTGACAGTAATTCACTAATATTTCACCAATTTACTACTTTCCTTTTTGACAATTAACACACACAGAACTTAGAACATCTATCTACACATACGAAAACCCTTCGTTCATTAATTTACACGAACTATGTAACTCACAACTTAAAACTAATTTTATTTCCTTATATTGCTACACTATCGGAAATATGCACGATTGTGTGTATAAATGCACTAAGCCGAAATTGAAACTGCTTTGTTTTCTTTAAATTAAGGAAAACCCAAGGACACTTTGCATACTGTCGTAAATACTCATGATTGTATGTGTGAATGTACTAAACTGAAAATTTAAACTATGTACTTAGCTTACTTAAATAAATTCAAGGACACTATCTACAAGAGCAATGAATTTTGAAAAATTTTAAATTAATTTGGTTATTACCGCACAAATTTAAGCAATATCTAAAAAACTGCACGCGAAATCGCATCAAAAGTTTCAACCAAACTATTATTTTTATACAGCACCTGCAAGCTTATCTTTAGATATTTGCATATCGTAGCTTCTGAGACTGCGGCAACATGAAAAAGTTGCAAGCAATTGGGATGCAGGCGCAACTTTTTTGAATTTCAGAGGTGTTTGTACATATTGCAACCGTCGAGTAGCGCTGCATTTTGTGCTGCGCTGCAGTAAAAGTTGCAACGTGTAATCGTACCTTTAGGTAACTTCTGGTTGGAGCTGTTTTTTAAAAGATGTTTTACTTTTGCTTTTACAATTTTCATGGATCTTCCGTGCTTTACGTACCTTAACCTTTTACTGTTCTGGTAAAGAAGAAAGGTAGTTACAAAAATGACAGTTGGGGCTTTTATAACATTTCCTAACCCCGATTTAGTTTTCCTTTTTTGACAATTTCTATTGAAATTAATAAGCTGACTCAACATTAAAATTCTATTACGAAATTTAAACAGATTTTGGTAATTTACGTTACTTTGCTTGCATGTGTTTAATGCTTTCCGACTACTAAAATCCTTATTTCAAAATGTCTACGTTATTTAAGTGACAACTTATATTTTGAGTTATTTTTAAATTATTTCAATAATTTTTATTTTTATTTGGTATTTGTGTGATGTGTGTTCATTCTTGGCGCTCTTAGTGAAAAGGATAACCGCGCACGTTGTCTCCACCGTTGGACTCTGCACATCATGCTCAATTTGATTTAAGGTATGTGGTTGTCACAACAACGATACAGCGACAACAATACAATGTCGCTGCCCGTTTGCTTTGGTACGGTCGTGTGAATATTCCCCTTACCTTCCTGTCAAAGTGCTGAGATTTGCGTGCACTATCCCGCCTCAGTACTTTCCTTGGTAGCTCGTGTGACAAATCCCCGTACCATCTGTTCTAGGAATTCCTGAGTCGTGTGAGACATCTCCCTTACCATCCGCCGTTTTCCCAGATAATTGAGCGAATTTAATTAGAAATAAAGCACTGGTAGGCTGTGTGAGGATTCCTTGTACCATTCGCCATTTTCCATTAAAATCAGAACAATTTTAAAATTTGAATAAACCGCTGGTACGACGTGTGAGAGATCCCAGTACTTTCTCTAAGTATATTGAAAGCTGTGTGAAACATCCCACCTCCACGGATTTCTGCTGTGATACGTCACCAGTCGCCCTTTCAGCTTCTAGTGGTAAGCCGAGTGCAGCTTCCGCTTACCACTGCATAGTTTCCGTAAAAAACACATATAATAGAATAGATGATAAGTAGAGCTAGCAGCTAGGTTAGTATATATTAGCGTTTGTAAGAGTTAGGCTATTTTATATTGAACAAAAGGCTCTTATTGTATGGTGACACGACAACTCCACCTGTTGGCTATTTTATGAATTGAGCGGGACATTTTTAAGGTTTAATAACTCAACAAATAACTTAGTGAATCGTAAAAGGTACTTTATTTCATAGTAGGCTTCTGTAAAATAGGTTACAGAATAAAATAAGATATTCTTTTTGCTGACAGTCAACCTTCAATATCGTATGACAATTGTTATGAAAGAAAAGGAAGCTAATTAAACTTGTAAAACTAACTAACCGCCTTTATCTTCTCAACTTAGACTTCCGGACCACAGCTGACCTACTTAGGTTTGTTAGGCTCAACACGAATCCCCCACAGATTACTAAAAGTAAAGATATTAGTCGCTATAGATCCCCCTCGATGCTCCTCCATCCTATTCAATGTTTCCATTTATAATTCTTTGGCTTAAGCAGCCAAAACAGCTTAAAAGGGAAAGGTATTTAAAAAAAACTTTACAACAGGAAGTATTTAAATCTGCTTAACTTTATTTCTGACAATAGCTGCCATCTTCCAATTAATGCTGTGATCTTTAATAAATAATTCCAAAAATTTAAATAATGTAAAACTTTGCAAGACTTATCAAATAACATTCTTATTTTATATATTTCTGATGTTGGAACTCCATACTCTCCACATTAAATTGCGATAGGATAATATTCATAAGTAGATTAATGAGTTTTGTAGCAACAGTAGTAAAATAAACAATTTTATATTTGAAGTCCGTTAATGTCTTCTTTTAATTGAATTATTTCACAAATAATCGCGTTTCCGCAGAGAATTACTGTAAGATTTATGTTTTTTTTTTTTTGTAATGAATAGATAAGGCTAAAGAAAAGGAAAGATTTGAATTAGACATTAATAAATATACAATACATGAAAAACTATCTTAAAATTCAGTTTTACCTATTTAGGAATAATCACCGGTAATTATGCGTAGGTACTTAAGGTAGAAGTTATCGTTCGGATAAAATTTTGATGTACAAGAGAATTTTAAAAACGTTTTCCATAAATAGAAACATTTGTACACCAACTTTATAAATTTTATCTAAAATAAAAAAAAACATCAAAACTGAATTTACCGTAACAAATTCAAGGTTATTTTCCCTAATAATCCCAAATCTTTAACTTGAACAGTTCTGAATGCATGTCGGTAGTGCACGTTCTTTTCAATTAAGAGATATACCAATGTCAGCTTAGCTCAATAGCTACGCTGCGTGTTCTTTCAAAGGCATTTTATGAAATCCAAATCATTTTGATTTGATTAAAAAACTTTTATGACTCTCTTTTGCATTGCTACATAACTAGAGAGGCTGTAAAAAAATTATAGCTAATTTGCAGTTGTTATTGTCAGCGAAAATTACGTTTCACTTATTTACAGGAGTAGAAATTGGAAACAGATTTTTATTACTTTCCACCAAGCGAAGAGAATTTAGTACCCACCAAGAAATAAATTCAGCAACTGTTTTGCAACGGCAGTTTTTCGTACTGATTGTAGCTGATTTTAGTGTCGAGTTTAATGTTCAGCGATAACAATTATGTTTAAAATGTGCAGGAACAGTACGAAAAAAAAAAACTGAATTCACTATTAGTACTCAGGGCTGTCCGACATCATAATCGCTTCAGTACAGAAAATATTGCGTGGAGAAAGCTTGTATTGTTGCATCAATGCCAAAGTTCATGTAAGGTCGGTTTAAAAAACTGTAATTTAACTTACTGTAAAAGTCTGTAAATACATTACAACTGATAAATTTGACAAAATAATAAATTAATCTGCACGGCTCGGCAATTTTACATAAAATACAGCATTCCAGTTAATTTACCAGTTCCGGAGATGCGCATAAAAATTATGGAGTCAGATAGGTACTCCAAAAACTCGTCAAGCAAGGAAACTTAAAGTTTTATTTTCACCATAGATTTACTGATTTTATAAGAAGAAAACGGATTACCTATAATCTTTAACAATAATATCGAATGCACTTTATGCTATACCAAGCCTTCTTGCACTTCTCCCTTAAAATGGTGTTTCCTTGAACGAGTTTGAAGATTGCTTTTGGAATATGTCGAAGATTACATTTACAGATACAATTTAAAATGATAAAAAACATAATAATAATAGCTTATGTTTTCAAATATGCTTTTTTATTTACAATAGGGCAACAACTAAACCAAACTCTGTCTCTCAATCTCAGCCAACGATTCCATTTCAACCACTGACATGTATATACTGTCGTAAACTGGCGCTATATTTAAATAATTTGAGAATTGATTTATATGAATGTCAGTGGGATTTACCGAATTTACCACAAAAGTATTTGGGACGGTTTTTATTGTTAAATTTTAATTATAAGCCGAAGAAAGTCTGTTTGACAAGACTGTTTTGGTACGAAAGCTTTGATTACCAAGTTGCCAGTTCTGGAAATACCACTGAACTTCAAGCAATTTCTCGCTCCCAATAGTTATAGTTAAGTGGGAAAGTATGCTCTCACGGAAATGCAGGAATATGATAGTGGTGCCCACTGACATATAATAAGAATGGACTGAGCGTTCTTGCTTCAAAAATGGCACAAATTTCGAATAGGCTGTGAAAACCCTTTAGTTCGTACAACTGTACATCGATTCATAATTTATTATTATTTGTCGATCAGATACACTAAAGATGTTGCAAAATACTATTGCATTAAATAAAAGTTTTTTAAGAAGTTAAACTTTTTTTAATTACCACAAATTTTAATTTTTAATATTACTGAAAAATGTGTTCCTCTGCAGACTTGATTTCAAATTTGATTGAGCTTGTAAGAGATAGACGTATATAAACAATATATTTGTCTGAATTTGTATGTCAATTCCAACGCACTTCAATTAATACAGCCGTACTGTTTCCAAAATTGGTTACAGTTCAGTGTATATTTTTAACATGAAAGAGACAAATAGATTTTAGCCAAAATTTGTGCCATTATTTGACTATAGGAATTAGATAGGATGGCTCAGTCCATTCTTATCATATGTGAGTGGTGGTGCCAAAGCTAACTTAAAGACAAGTTAGGACACAGAAGAGTTTTCCACTTGTACATTTAAAACGCACACGGCAAGAAAAAAAAATCAAACTCTTTAAAACTTTTATGAATAAAAAATGTGAAAGGGTTAATTGCATGCAACGAAACAAAATGGCAAATGATTCTTTTTCGTAAAGAAATGAGAAGAGGCGGAGTTTTCAGATTTTACTCTCATAAAATGTCCCCGCGTTTTAGTAAAAATCGGTTTTCTTTGAAATATTGGGAGAATTGGCCAATATTTGTAGTGTAATACCTATGCTATTTGAACAGCACGTGCTTCTGTTCACATTCGTTTTACTCTGAAAAAATTAAGTGCGAGAAACTCATGCTGGATTCTCTGATGTTTTCGAGAAAAATTAGAAAAGTTTCAGCACCTTGGCCAAAGCGAAGCTGATCGTTTTCTTAAAAAATAGAGTAAGTGTGACCTGATGAACATATTATGAATAGTTTGAAAGGATTCGGAAGGTATTCAAGAAGATTTTATAATTCGGGTAATCCTACGCTCTCTCGATTTTTATGTTTAACTCCTTGTCTCAGTACACTGAGCCAAGTTTTTTCCGCATTCATGCAAAAGACGAAAATATATGACATCACCTGTTTTATTCTAAAATACACAAAAAATTTCCAATTTTGTTCGGCTGTGTCCAATCTTCTCAATATTAGGTTATCTTTGGTGGTGCAATTTGCTTTCATGCATTTTTGGTTCAACGGAGCAGTCCATTTAGATACATGTCAGTGATTTCAACTTATTTTTATTTGACGTTTCTATAAACAAAATCTAAGTTGTTTTCAGGGCCATCTACGACCGAACTACATTTTGATTTTGATTAAAAGACTACAGTAAAACTGGCGATACAAACTCTTATTTAGTTACAAAAAATCTAATATTTATTACAAATTGCTCTGAGAGCTCAACATATCAAAGCCGCCATGGAGAATAACGTCCGCTTGCTACAACTCTTCATCACTTCTAGGTAGGAGGCAGATTTTTTGAATGCAAAGCCTAGTTACTCTATTTTTAGTTTGTTCGACATCAGTACTCTAACCAGGCTGTCACGATGATGGTGTACTTCCAGAATTTGGCCTAAAACATCTTCTATGGAGCAAATAGACTTCCACATTAAATACTAGAGCTCCTGACTGCATTTTTCTGGATCGAGCAACTATTAGACCTACAAGCCTAAGATTGTTGCTGCAATAAACAAATTCACTGCCAACGACAAAGAGGAAATTTATCTAATAATCTTGGTTGTGAGTGGAGTTCCAATTAAGCGAGAGAAAAAGTTGTGATTGGTCTGAAACCCACAATTTTATAACCTAGATGAAATCGTTGACATCTTCAATTTCAAAATTATCCATATGTGTCGAATCCATTCTGCTCTACCATTATTGTTTCTATGAGTTAAAAACGGAGTGACACATTTAGTATATGGGACTATATCTAGAGTACACAAATGGCCTGAAGTTAACGGCTGCAAGTTCGCAGGATCAGGAGATAATGCTGTCAACGATATTGAGTTCAAGCCCGCTTCGATTTGAACCATGACTTTTGGAGTTAATCATTGAAGCTCTATCTAGTTTTCGAATCTCTGTACCAAATGCTTTCTATTGGATTGCATGAATCTCAGCATGAAGCAAATTGTTCGTTGTAATTCCCGAAAGTCGTTATTTTATATTCGAGAAATTCCTTCCTCTCCTTTCTGGAATAGCCGCAACCAAAATGTCAAGAGTTTTAGACTGATGGCAGATTTCTGCCGAGTTCCTCAAAAGTGATGGTCCTTGAACCAGAGCTCGAAATAAACCAATTCTTCCGACACTTAGTCGATTTTTCCAAATCAGGGCCCAAGATTTCGGGAAATTTAAAAATTTGAAAAACTTCTTTTGATGCGTACAACGTGAAGATGATGCCAAGTAGGTACTCAATCAGCAGAACAATCTGTTTTTTTTTCGACAGATTTCTCTTTACAAATATTAATTTCTTTTTTATATTATTTTAACAGAATATAATGACGAAAACTAATTCTTCATATCCGGCTTGAAGGATAAAAAATGTCTGCAAATCAGCTTTTTTATTTGTAACATCGGAATATTGGCTGGTGCCCATACTTTTTGAACAAAAAACAAACAATAAAAAAGCTAGAATTGGTTGGAATTCTTATATACGTACCCTAGATGAATACGCATATAAAATTTCATATGGTCACTTATCTATGCAATTTTGATTTTTGCAGTGGTGTTTCGCATATATTTCTAGAACGGTTCGTTGGACAGAAAAAATGATTATCGGCAATTTTATAGGATTTTGTATTCTGAAGAAGTTGTTAGTACAATAAAAATGTCTAGAACTGATAGTATACTGTCAAAAGCCAAAATTTTTATATGGCAACACCAAGAAGGGAGGGGCTAACCGATTTAGTCCATCTTTGAATATTTTTTTCGCTATTACTAAAAAAACACCATATACAAATTTTCAGCTCTCCATGTTGTCGCGTTCTCAAACAGTGTCCAAATATATGATGGAAAACAAAATTTTTGTATGCAAACATCACGAAGAAGTTGTTTTTAAAGTCAGTGTACGAAATTTCAGCTTTCTAAGTGAACGCGTTCGAGAGTTATCGTTTGCACAGACGGCCGGACAGACGGACGAGCATGCAAAAATCAAAATAACTTTTAAATGGTTTATAATTAAGGGAAAAAACAAAAATTAGACACGAGATAAAGCGGAAGTGTGAATTGGGGGGGGGGGGGGGGTTTATAGGATGAAAGTGTTTTTATTATTTTGTGCGAGTTTCGGCGAAACGTGACCTCCCTCCTAGTGGAAAATTCCCTTCACTTTTTTAGGTTTTGTTATGGGTCTTTCAGTCTCCTAGTCGATTGAAGCCGAAAATTAAGACGATATGTCAATTTTAAGTAAACTCCTAATACAAGCGTTACCTGTTGTGTGTTCTTGTCCAGTATTTTGTCCTCTTTTCACTCTGGAATGATGCTTCTTATTTTACAGAAAATATTACATATATTCATCACGCACCTATGACCGCTTCAATGAATGCAACATTTCAACTCGCCGAAATACCTTCGAAGGAATTTGGGAACGAGAATTATTTAGAATACCATCCACAACATTTGGGCGACTTATTATAAATTATTGCTTCTGCACACCCGTCGATAAGATGAATTGTCTACAATTACAGAAAATTAAAATTAGGTTAGGGAATTATAGCAAGTAAGTTTGGAATTATTCATTTAAGAAAACTTAAAGTACATGCCCTTAAAATTGTGAAGCTGATGTCAGACATATAACGTCCCGCATAAAACGGTAAGGAAGAAAATCAAAGACATCAGGCGGTGTTTATCTTTTTTCTCTATCGTTAGAATTATAAATAGAAATTATTTACCACTTAGCCTTGATCAGGTGGCTTTCTTTTCCATGTTCACAGAACCGACTCCTAACCTAGCAAAACTAAAACATAATTTGCTGATGCAAACTCCATGTTCCCGACGGTAAAAGTATAAAGAATAAATTGCTCCCAGCCTAAGGTAAATTTCGGTTGGAAATAAACTCGCTATTATTAACACTATTTTCGTTTCCGAAAACTTCTGGTAAAGGGAAATTCAACTCAAGAATTTCCATGCAAAATTAATTTTAAGAAGCTTTTCATATATACACCAAATGGAGCATTAATATTTATAAACAAGATTATTAAAAAAAAAAAAAAAAAAAAAAAAAAAAAAAAAAAAAAAAAAATAGTAGTTAAGCTTACCGATTGAAACGGGTTATCCGAATTGGGAAGTATTTTGGAAAATTTTCAAAATAGGGGGAGATTTTCTATAAATCCGGCGACATTGGTAGGTGAAGGGTGTGAAAATGAATTATTACGATCAGGTTCGCGTTGCTAATTCAAATTATAGACTTTATTATAAAATGATACAGACTAAACTTACATGATAATGATTTCTACTATTTTATATTTCGGCTTTACCGCTTCAAGTTATCTCGACAACTAAAACTGAATATGAATATAGTTAAAATTCCATCTACTAATACATACAAAAGATAGCGATTACAAGTAAATTCAATAGCTCGAAATAGATGTATGGACTTACAATCATTCTTCGATATTTTTTCAACAAAGGGACTCAGTGTGTACTACCCGTAGTTAGAGCGTACATGCAATAAATGAGAAGTGTGGTGAAAACTATGCTACTGGTATAAAGCTAGTGGTTTTATTGGTTTATTCACTGCACTAAATGTTTCAAGTTCAATAAATAATATAACTTGAGAACGACAAATTATATATATATATTTTATAATATAAAAAGCTGAAACCAATATTTAATAAATGATTAGAAGATGAATTTGATTTATAAAAAATGTTGCAATTGACTTGCACTCACCTGATCAATATATGGCAACCGATTAACTTGAATTTGAGGTTGGGAGGGATTAGGATATGTTTTATTCCAGTCGATACCCAGAATAAAATGTTTGTATTAGTAATTGGCTTATTACAGTCTATACCCGCAATAAGACTCTTTATTACATTCGAGACCCGCAATAAATTGTTTTGTGTTAGTAATTGTCTTACTCCAGTCGATACCCACAGTAAGACTCTTTATTATAGTCGATTCCCGCAATACAGTGGTTTTGTTAGTAATTGTCTTATTACAGTCGATACCCGCAATAAAGTGGTTTGTGTTAGTAATTTATTCTAATTGCAGTCGATACCCACAATAAGAATCTTTAGTTTAATTGCTATCCAAAATATATCCTTAATCCAGTCGGTACCCAGACTAAATTCTTTATTCTAGCAGTCAATTAAATAAAGCAGTTATATGTTAATAAATTGTAAAACACTGAGAGAAAACACTAGGAAAATAACACTAGGAAAAATAAATCGCCAAGTTAATCACTTCACTGCCAAATTATAAAAGAGATCGAATCAAGTCAAACTGCTGTTTATATAGTCATGGATTGCGCACGGCACCAAAGAACGGCATTCAAAGCGCATGACAGCAATAATTGGCATAGCAGCTGCACTTTGAAATCCAACCATGTATATAAAAAACAAAGAGAGAGAAACAAAAATTGTTTGTGCATTACTTCTTTCCAATCTGGAGTTTATTGCCTATTAAAAAAAAATAGATGTTCATGTTCGACTTACCAAGTGCAGATGAGCAGTATAATCCCGTGTACCGTTGTTTCTAGCTGGCTCACTTTTATGCCGCGTAGATAATTTAAACTTCTGATGAATTTTCTGGTTAAGTTAATAAAATTATCATCATGTGAGATTGTCGTGTAGTGCCCGTGTGCAGTTAGCTGGTTTGCTTATTGCGAAATTGTTCTAAATTCTACGTGATACTCAACCTTTTTTTTGTTTCAGTTTTTCAGTATATAGGTGTGTTGGTATGCAAGCTTGCTGATTGAAATGATATCAGAATTCTTGTGAATACTGAACACAGTGTGTTTCACAAGTTTCGACCAAAGGAAGTGTTGAGTTGCACGCAGTCTATTTCTGAACAGAAAAGCAGAAGAAAAAACTAGGAAAGTTGGAAAAGATGGTGGAAAAGAGTTCAGGAAAAATTATTAAAATTGTACTTGGAAAAGATAAGTATTGTCCTTGATTTTGCAACAAAATTTCATTTTAGTTCATAAGTCCGACCAGGTTTTTGTGTTTTACATTATTACTTACATGTGTGGATATGCGCTGCCTTGTCTCCCACTTTGTTTCTTTTTAATCGGAATTTTGTAAAGTGAATTTATTAGTGAAGATTGGATCAGTGATTAAAATTTATAGCGTGTTCGCGGACTCTAAAACCACATGGCGCCCTACTGCAGTTTTGGTACCACCCCTTTATCCACGCTAGCTGACGCGCTATTTACGCACGAAGAAAGAGTGTGATAGCAAGGAACAAGAACGGATGGTGTCATCAAAATCTTTGACCTATGCAGAGCAAGAAGCTTATGAATCGCATGGGTGCAGAACGCAGCCTTCTATACGAATATCAAATTAATTGCAAACAATAGGGCCCTTCCTTCAAAAAGTCCACTTAAAAATGTAACTCCATTATTGATGACGATGGCTTGCTAAGAGTAGGAGGGAGACTGGAAAGGTCATATTTATCATTTGAAGCTAAACGCCCGATTATACTGACTAAGCGACACCGCATAACTACAATGATATTACAGGATTACCACATATGATATCTTCATTCATGCGTTAATGAACTTTTCTCCATTTTGAAACAACAATTTTGGATACTGGGTGTACGCAACCTGTTAATAACAAGTGAAAAAGCTAGAATTGGTCTAAGACCATTTCTTATGATACCCTAGATGAATGCATGTATGAAATTTCGTAATGGTCACCCATTTTAGCAATTTTGATTTTTTGCATTGGTTTCTCACTTATATTTCTAGAACGGCTCGTCGGACAGAAAAAATGATATAACCAATTTTATAGGATTTCTTATTCTGAAGAAGCTTTTAGTACAATAAAAATGTCTAGGACTGATGGTTTTCAGAGTATATGTATATATATGTAAAAAACCAAAATTATTATATGGCAACACCAAGAAGGGGTTGCCCGATTTAGCCCATTTTTGAAATTTTTTTGCTATTAGTATGAAAACACAGTGCACCACATTTCAGAATTCTATGTCGACGTGTTCTCAGGTAGTGTCCAAATATATCCTGGAAAACGAAATTTTTGTATGGCAACCCCACGAAGGAGTTGCCCGATTTGTCTTACTTTCGAACTTAATTTTACTTTTTTTTTAATGTTCATGTACAAATTTTCAGCTTTCTAGGTGAACGCGTTCTCGAGTTATCGTGCGCACAGACAGACAGACAGACAGACAGACAGACAGACAGACGGACGGACGGACATGCAAAAATCAAAATAACTTTTAATATTATGCGTGGGTGTCCAATTCATTTTGCTCTACCATCATTATTTCGAGGTGCTACAAACGGAATGAGAAACTTAGTATACCCCTATAGATTTCATCTAGGGTATAAAAATAGTACATAAATGCATACAATGTTTCCGTCAACGGCAAGCTACAATATCTCAGTTAATGGGCGACCTTCCGGCTGCAAGGGTTCATTACGTTGCTCCGTTTATGCATGTTGGTTGTGATTATGCTGGCCCATTAGCTCTGCGTCTTCATCGTGGAAGAAGATCTTAACTCACTAAAGGCTACACAGTTCTATTTATTTGCCTTACGACTAAGGCCCTTTATTTAGAGCTAGTGGATGACCTAACAACGGGCGTCTTTTTAGCAGCACTTAAAAGATTCATCGCTGGACGTGGCAAGTGCTCACATGTACAGTGATAATGGCACTAATTTTAAAGGAGCAAGTAGAGCATTGTCCGAAATGCATAATCTAGTACTATCCCAGTCTCGTAACACAATATTAGCAGAATTCTTACCAAGGGATAATATTCGTTGGCATTTTATCCCCTATGCAGCCCCGCATTTTGGTGGGCTGTGAGGAGCTGGCGTGAAGTGCGTTAAACAGCACCTTAAACGTGTAATCGGTCTAAATGCTCTAATCTTTGTTGAAATGTATCCTGTCTTAACAGAAATTGAAGCTCTTATTATTCTAGGCCTCTATGTCAAGCAGCTGATACTGAATTAGATTCTCTGACGCCAGCCCACTTCTTAATATCTCTGAATCGACTTTCTAACTCGCAGCTGCTACAAAATATGACCCACGGATTCTGGAAGAGATGGCATGCCGATTATTTGACCACACTGCAACAACGTCCAAAGTGGCAGACAAAGCAAGCCGAAGTTAAAGAAGTGGATGTGGTTGTCATTAAGGACCCGAACGTACCTCCAGCGAGATGGGTACTTGCACGCGTTATCAAAAAGCATGCAGGTCCAAATGTTTAACTCGTGTTGTGGAAGTAAAAACACCAAGAAACTCATTCACTAGGCCAATCTCCAAGATTGTTCCCTTACCAGTTGACTGAAACTATGCTTCAGGTCGCCCGGGATAAGCTTATCGCAATCAAGAAGGGCCTATTATTCTTGTTATTCTGTAACAATAAATCGGAGGAGTGAGGTCGAGCAACAAATTGGGAAATAGAATTAAAGATAAGTATCAATTACAAATTTTGACTTATTATTTTTAACCATATAATTATTAAGCAAAATTATTAAATCAAATTTTAGATATTTGTACGGCCAACTACGACCGAACAATTTTTTGTTTTTGATTAAAAATTTATCAACATTGAGGATCTAATCTACTACTTAGTTACAAAAAATCAAATATTTTGACAGCACTCAAACAACCTGTTCTCTGAAAGTGATGTTTTCAATTAATCGTATACCCTGCTGTGGTGGATGTAGATATAAAATACTCAACATTTCTGTATATAAAGGATATTTGTTAGTTTGTGTTTCGTGTAGCCTTATTGATTAACTTAACGATTCTTCCGTGTACGGTTTGCTACATCCAGCAATGTTAAAGTGGGTACACACTGAGCAAACCAACGCAAACGCATTTGCGCACATAAATTTTCTAATGTGTACTTTCAAAAAATTCGGTTGAAATGTGGTTGTCTAACTACAGCCAACCGAATGCATTTGTAAGCGTTTGCATAGATTCCATTACAAATTTGTGCGAAGCGATTTGTCAGCAAGTTGATTTCCTGATAATTACACCTAGCTACAACCTGGATCCTACTTTATCTTGCGAACACAATATGTATATAAAAAATGTGCAGAGAGCTCATTTTCGGGTGCATTCATATGCGGTCAGTGATAGTTTCTGTCAGTCATGCATTTTGTAAACAAAATTTAGTGTGCATAAAAAAGAGCTGGGTCAGGAATATTGCAGTCAAATAGAAATATGCAAGTTAATTATCGATTATCAGCCAGAGTAAGAATTTTATATAAATAAGCTGGGAAATACTGCAATCTCGGACGTTAGTGTTTGATACTCAGAGTCAGTGCTGTTCAGTTGCTCTATAAGATCAGCCAGGCTCATCCATCTCTCTCTCTCTTAGAGTGCCTGCTCTGAGTTCTGCTTTAACTAATCTCCAGCAAGAGACATCGTTAAATTCATCAAACCACCATCACAACTAAAAACATAGGTATCTCTGTAAATGGCCCACCGTTAGCATTTTTATTGGATTTGCTTAAGAAATTATTTAAACCATCTCGATAGTATAGTGTTCCTTTTTCTTTTTTTCTCTTTTTGTAAGGTATCATCCGAAACACGATGGCGGCCCATTGTGCTATCTTGCTGCAATTCCTTTTACCAAAACCTTCCTGCCCTCTTAATGAAGCGAATCAGGTCTTGTTGAGGAATGTTTTTCAGCTCATCTACAGATTGAAAAGCGGAACCTAGAGTATCCAGCCTGCTTTAGGCGAAGACCGGACACGCACACAAAAAGTGTTTTGGCTGTCTCAGGATCTCCTTCCAGGCAGGGCAGACACTGGGCTGTCGACAACCCCCATCCTTGTTAGATGAGCATGGAGCTTGCTGTGGTCGGTGACGATGCCAACCACAGTTCTACCTATTTCCTTCCGATCCCAATGAGAAAATCTGAGATATTCCAAGGAGACCAGGAATCCACTAAAAGGACACTTTTCTGTGGATACACAGCTTTTGCACAGACGACCTGCAATCCTCCAGTAACTTAGATGATATCCGAGGGCAACTAAGAGCCATTAAGGCTGCCTGACTATCCGAAAGGATAGCAATGTCCTTCCCTTGATTCGCATATCAAGGGCTCAATTCTCTGGCATTACGATCGCGAAGACTTCAGCCTGCAAGATAGTGGTGTGTCTTCCAAGTGAGTTCTACATCCCAATGTCAGGTTCAGAAAAGTAGACGCCTGCTCCGGCTCCCTTATCAGTGAGAGAGCCGTAGGTAAAAGTTTGGAGAGCCGAAGGCGGAAGCCCCTCAGTCCACGATTCCCTTACAGGAAAGCTCAGAGATAAGAGACCCCCAAACTGAAGCTCTGGTACCATCACAATACATAGCATACTGGCCAGGGAGTTTTTCAGATCCAGTGCGCACGTAAAATAGCAATAAGAAGAGCCAGTCCAGCCGTCCTCTGCATACGATCCTTTTGGAATCTGTTGATTTTTTTTATATTATTAAGCTCAGGTGATACCCTATAAGCAAAGCACAGCATGGTAGGAAGAAAATAGGGAAAGGATTCGAGGATATGAGGAGAGTGGCGGAGGTGCCGATGTATGTCGCCCTTAAACTTCCGAAGATGGTATGTTGTTCCACATTTGCACTGTTCGGGATAAAAAAGCATCACGAAATTTTACTGTACGGCCGAAAGTAATTTCAAGGGTGAAAGGATGTGTGCGGTTTGCACCGCGAGTATTGCGTGCAGGAATCATTCTACAAGAAATTAGACTGGCTATTTCATCAGAACATTGACCATGCATGTATCGATAAGGGAGCAAAAGGCATCCAACATTGCGGCGGTGCTCGAGTGAGTCGATATGAAAAGTTATTGCTAAATCGCCAATTAGCTTGAAGGTTTTCTTTAGACTGCCCGACCAGTAGTTGCCGTAGATCGCATGGATTCCGTAATTCCCAAGCAGGCAAGCCTTAGCAGGCCCGTCAGCTTCCGGGTCGGAGTCCCCACCAGCGTCCTCGTCCACGATACGCAGGAGGCATATGTGAGCATGGGTCTAACGATCGAGATATACATACATCCAGTGCAAAACTCTCGGTCTTATGCCCCATGTACACTCAAAGGCTCGCATTGAGCGAAGACCCCCAGAGACGCATTAACTTTGTCCTCTTCTCCAAGGTGCTTAAATTGGGGAGAGAGTTGCAGAGTATGTCCAAATAGCTGTGGAAGAACTAAGTTCCCAAGCTCACGTCTTCTAGAGAAGAGCATAAAGCTGGTCTTTGTTGGGTTCACTATCATATGTTGACGGGTGCACCAATCTTGAGCAATATTGAGGCCTCGTTGCATAAAGGCACAGGCAGTAGCCATGCTGCCACCACGGGATAGGCTTCCTTCGGAAGTCCGTGTTAATAGGACAGGAAGCTTCGAAAGCCTCAATAAGGTCCGCACCCATACAGAATTCAATGTAGCAGTGATCAGAGAGAGATTCCTCTTGCGTTACTCTCCAGCCGGAGCACAGGTAAAAAGCGTCAAAAGACGCAAAAGTCATATCAATGACTTCTTGTGCTCGGCTGGTAGCAAATATTGGTTCGTAGTCCTGATTTAGCAGAACAAAGTCCGCTGAAGTTATGAAATCCAGCAGGAACTTACCCCGATAGTTATTGCCTGAGCTGCGCCAGACGATGTGATAAGCACTGGAGTCATAGCCAACCAAGACATCAGGCCGATTAGACCTCGCAAACTCAACCGCGGATACGGTCTTTCCAGATCCGAGGATCCTATACAAGCACCACTTAATGTTGTTGGAGTTTCGTCCTAATAAGGCAGATGCCGACTAATCTAAGTGTAGAGAAGTCCAAACATGTGGATTACTTCCCTACGCCCTTCCACTTAGTGAGCAAAGAGAATTTAAACTTGCCCAAGTAAAGAGGCGCCCACATTATGAGCCTCGCCAGCTCTTCAGCAGCCTTCTTGTAATTCCTCAAAACCAGTAGGGTCCCCTTTTGCGCACTCGGGTTCTTACAGCCTTCCGCCTTGTGAAAGACTCTCCACCTCCATTTTCTGATAACCGGATTTTGGATCTCAGGCCGCCTGAAGACTTCCCTGACATCCCGACTGTGGCCGGTATTATCAGGGTTCCAAATCCTCATGCGGATGCGAGGGTCGCTTTCCCTGGCCCGCCTTAAGACGAATCGAGTTCCTTCAACCTCCTTCAGGGCATCAACAGTACGCCTCAGCCAGTTCAGCGAACTTTCGTTTTCACAAATTATCCACATAAATCCATTCTGAATAAAAAATCCGCCGAACACTGGTGCAACAGCCGAATTTGTGACGATCGCATCCCATATTGCGCCCTGAAAGGCAGCAATCTGGTTGTCGGTAAGTGTAGTTTCTGGGTCACTCACGACCACACGGAGAGCCAATTTACCAGCCTGCAATAAGCGGGTGTCTTTACGTCCCGTGTTCCCGTGTTACGTGTTCTCAGACAAGTCCCTTCCTTCGACGGGAGCTTCTTGGATGGGATGTTCTAGGAACCCCTTCTAAAGAGTGACGCCCAGCCTATTGAGTCTTGGAAGGAGGGGGTCAACTGGGGTTGCCCCAAGCAAACTTCTTCTTCAACTTGTTGCTGTTGCCCTCCTGCTCACCAGATCTAAAGTGCTTGGTTCTATGGGTCATTGCACCCACATCACCAGCAACGCTATCAGAAATGTCAATGCGAGAAGAAAGACAGGACAGATGTTATCTCCCGCCTTGCCCTTCCTTCTATTCTTTTTTCCGCACCGGATTCATTCTTCTTCGCAGTTCTGAGTTAACCGATACCAGGAGGCTCACTACCACTCTCTGCCTAGCCGGACCATTGACCACCTATTAAGAGTGAAAAGGAGAACGTTCAGGGAAGCATTACCCATCTCCCTAGCGCTATTCTTTCTCTTAAGTGAAGGAAAAATTCATTATTGAACATCTTTGTAAGGTTAATTATAAAATAAAAATATAATATTAGTTTTACAGAATGAGGGATTATTTTACCAAGATCAACACTATGTATAAATATATTGTTACATTTTTCTATGACTGGCCGAGCATGTACCAGATTTTCTTTCTTGTAATAATGGTATAACCCAGATTAAGGTTCGTAGGGAAGTTAGCTGACGCCGCTGTAATCGAAAAGTAAGAAGGGCTTAACTGACAGCTGTTTTGATTTTGATTTGTTTTGTGTATTTTTATCATCTGTTTTTTTTTAACTATAATACGTGTCCGAGTAGTTCATTTGATTAATTATTAAAGAACTTGTAAGATTCGTGACCAACTCTTGAATTTTGTGATTTTCTAAACGCGCCAGATCAGTTCCAACAGCTCTTTGATAGTCATCGTTCTAGCAAATTCTCTTCCAGTCTTCCAATTTTATGATCACTTTATGATCCTTTTCGGTTTTTCATACTATGTAACGAAGCGACCTCTAGAATAACAATTCATTTCTTTATCTTTTCAACTAATAATTACGAAGCCTAATTAAATTTGAAAATTTATAAATAAATATAATAAGTAAAATTTTGCTGAGTAGTGCTGGATGTTATTTTCTATTGCATATTCAAAAAATTATATTTCTAGGTTATGTGTGAGATTGGTTGCAATTTTGTTTCAAGGTTTCACGTTTTCCTCATTATTTGCTTCTTTTCAGATCCAGTGAAGCAGTGAAAGTACAACTGCGTCGTGGAAATATGGAGCCTAAGTAGAAGTTGGCTTCTTCGAGTGACTGCTAACCTATCCACGATGCCGGCACTTAGTCTTCATCTCCAGAAACAGGTAAGACCAAATTTTGAATTTTACTAATCACCTCGTAAGCATGTGGAAATTAGTAAAAAAAATAGTAGACAGTAATAAGCAGTTTCACTTGGCATGTGGAATCTGGCTGGCAAAATTACAGCAAACATTGACCTAAAAAAGTATTATAAAAAGGCGTTGCAAATAAAAAAGATGTCAGTTTTTCGACAGGACTATAGGAGGCAACAAGAAGTACATACGTTAGAAGCCCCCAGCAATTAATAATCAAAGCTGCATCAACGGGCATATGTTGAATACTGCCTAAGTTTTTTTTCCAGATTTTGCGAGCCTCAACATTGTATCTCGAATGACACATTACGTCGCGAAGAGTCTGAACACAGATATTGGGAAATTACATTGATTGAGATTGATACTGTTCTAATATCCCCCCTTTCACAACAACGTCGATAGTAATTTGTGTTTCATCCAATCTAAAAGATGCAAAAAACAACTATCCAATAAACTGAAAGTCGTCACAAAAACTTTGTAGTGTTTTTTCATAACGCCACTAACATAATTTCTTTTGTTTTCAGCATAGAAATACAACCGTACTTAATGATCTTGTAAGCTTGTGTTATTTTGCATGTTGGTGGCTGGGTAATTTGCATGTTGGTGGCTGGGTAACATTTTTATATTTGCTGTGCTTATGTGTTTTATTCGATTTTAACGGGGGACATTGGAAAAGCCTCCCCTATGAAAAGTCGACTGAATTCAGTTGGGGTCCGAAGTTCCAAAGCACTCCATCGATTTTGGGATGTTGCAGGTATGTGATTTTGTGGCAATATATATAATTCTTTTTTTCTTTTACTTTACAATATTTAAAATTTCACTTTTGCGAAAACATTTTTTTTATACCTTTAATGATACTGTATAACCCTTAGTGTCTCTTTCCTCTATATGAATTATGTTTAAGGTATATATATATATATATATACAGGGTGTCCCGTGAAAAATCGACATCAAGCCGGAATCGGGTTATAGGCCAGAACATAATAGTTACCAGAAAAATATGAAAAATCGAAGTCATATATTTTTTAAATTATAGGCATTTCTGTTTTTTTTTAGAAAATGTACACCCTGTGAGGATTTTTTAGCTCCTGTTGCTACAAAATCTTTAGTTTATTTCAATTTTATTTGTCTTATGTAACCGGTTGCTTCAAATTCTAAGCCAACTGCTCCAGCTTTGAAGAAAATGTCACATTTTGATTGTACTGAAACAAAAATGTACTACGCCAGTTTGGCAAGTAACTTTAAAAGTACTCCGTATTCGTTCGTGTTATTTCGTACTTTCGACTCTTTGCTTCGTTTATTGGACTTGTTTGCTTGTGATTTGGATTTGGATAGTTTCGATATCTTTCCAACAAGCTTTGATATCTTCTGGACTATAGTGTGATTTTGTAGTGCCACCAAGTCTGTATACACCACACAGGAATATGCCAACGTGCACTTCATTTATGGCGAATGCATAGGCAATGTTAGTTGCGGCTAGACTGTATCGCGAGAGATACCCAAATGGTGATCGTTATTCAGATCATGGAAGACCTGCCACTAAGTATTTACAGCGAGATGTGGTATCAGCAAGACGGCTGCCCAGCGCACTATGCCCCTTCAGTTAGAGAATATCTCAATGAAGAATATCCGGGCAGATGGATAGGGCGGTCTGGTACGATCTGGTGGCCAACAGTTCACCTGATCTAAATCCATTGAATTTCTTTTACTGGGGAGCAGTGAAAGAGAAAGTTTATAAGAAGTGAATTGAAAATTTAGCTGAGCTTCGGCAAAGAATTACGGAAGCAGTGGAATTTGTCAATAACGGAAGATTCGCCTGTCTGATAACCCGATCTTTTCTAAGAAGATGTCGAGCTTGTATTGCAGCTGCAGAAGGCAGTTTGAACATCTTTTGTAAATAATAAATCTGAGCATCCAAATAATTGGTGTTTAATTTTAAACTTAAGTAAAATTAGAGATTACTCTTTAGATTCTTTACCGGAGAAAACTTATATTTATTCAAGAAGACATTTTTTTTATTCTCCGGTATATAACAAAAGCTAAAATTTTATTTTTGTTATTTCATCACACAACCCCAAAATCAAATGGGTTGTGTGATGAAATAACCCAGCAAACAAATTGAATCGCAAATAACTCGAAAGTAACTTGCCATGGGCAAGCATAACCCCCGAAAACAATATTGCCAAACGCTCTTTTGTAATTTAGGCGGCGGACTAAACGGACATAAGAAAGCAAGCTAAAAAAGATAATTTATAAGTAATTCGCCTATGATAAGGATTAATTGCGAGGGTTGAGTAAATTACTTTTAATTTACCAATTTCAACTTAGTTCTAATATGTGTAGATTGACATTTTGTAATTTATAAAAGTAAGGGCAATCTTTTTTTAAATATTTCCACAGTATCTTATTATTATTTTATTACAATTACAAGTCCGCTACCTTAGAAAATAAAATACGTCAGCAATTGTAATAAATTGTAAAAAGCATTTTTCAAAATTGAATCAAAGCGAATTTGATAGAAGAACTCATACAAATTTGCACGAGTCTTGCTAAAACTGAGAAATAGGCAATAGTTTAAAGAGAGCCATACACACTTTATTAAACAATACTATTGCTCATTCCTTACTTTTGACAAAACATCGCCAAATTGTTTGCTGGGAACAAATTACTATTTTTTTAGTTTTTGCTATATACCGGAGAATCAAAAAAAATGCATTCTCGAACAAATATTTAAACTTCAGCAAAATTTGTCCTAAATTTAACAACAAGTTATCATCCCTGACTCGAAAGCATGACTATCTGTCTCACTCACACTTCATGGGATGACTCTCCGTCTCACTCAAACTAGAATCTTAAAGTTACGGTCTTAAGGCAAGCTTTTGGGTACACTAGAATCATTTTTAGTAGGTGCAAAGAAATTTTTCGGAAGTCGGTTTCTTGAAGAAAACAAAATTTTCCCGTAAAATCCTTAATAAATCCGGAAACTTTTAAAGTTATTTGCCAAACTGTCGTAGTACATTTTTTTTTTTAGTACAGTCAGTTAAAGTTGAGCAAAGTATTAATTTTATATTCTTGGTTCGCCAAAATGTGTCTTTTTCTTCCAAGCTGGAGCAGTTGGCTTAGAATTTAAAGCAACAGGTTACATAAGCACTACTCGGGATTACATAAGAAAAACAAAATTGAAATAAAGTAAAGATTTGTAGCAACAGGAGCTAAACAACCATCACAGGGTGTACATTTTCTCGAAAAAAAACAGAAATGCCTATAATTTAAAAAAATCACGACTTAGATTTTTTATGTTTTTCTGGTAACTTTCACCCGATTCCGACTTGACGTCAACTTACGGGACACCCTGTATATATATTGTAATGAAGCGTAACCAGTCGGGGCGTGTTGAAGTTTGTTTGCCGTATGTATCGAATAAAGTTAAAGTGTCATTTGTTGAGTGTAAGTGTTAAGTCTTGTATTGCTCGAAAGTGTGATTGGTGTGAACTAGGTAGAATGGCCAATCCCAATTGGGACGATAATTCGGAAATGTTGGTAAACGTCCCCCAGCCACTAGCTCTCCTCAGGGCTGGTTTAGTGAAACCGGCGCTCTTCTGTAAAACAAATCCAGAGCTGTGGTTCATGAAACTGGAAGCTCAATTTGAGCTTGCCAGAATTACACAAGAAATGACCGCGTCGGTCATTAGTGTGTTAGAAATGGATGTTGTTCGTCTGGTTAGTGATGTTGTTCGCAGTCCTTCAGTTGGCAAGGAGTTGTTGATTTCTCGCCTTACTGATAACCAAAAAATTAGGCAACTCCTCAATGAAATGACCGTGGGGGACAAACAGACCTCGCAACTTCGGCGCGATTAAGCGAAGTCTTGAAGTCCGTGTGGCTGCAGGGACTCCCAACGCAGCGGCACGCTATACTATCCTGTAACACTGGCGTCGTTGATGAATTATATTCATACGCCGGCACTATCGCCGAAGTTCACCAGGTACAGATAGTGAGCGGTGTGAGAAACGCTTTTTTAAATCTGTTTTCTGACCGTATGGCTTTGTTGGTAAATATAATCGAGAAGAAGGTAATTCCTTCGCAAGCGCAATCTACAAGTAAGTAGGCGGCGTGGTCGAGGCAAAGAAAAGGAGCCAAATGTCTCAGCATATAGGAGCCCCGCTCGCAGGACAAATTTATGCTAGTATCATGGACGCTTTGGTAACAAGACCATCAAATACATTCCACCTTGTAACTTTTTTCAAAATTCTAGTGAGGCAAGTTGTAGTTTACTTTCGACAAATTAATTGGCCCAACTTCTTTGACGAGTGGTGGATAGAAACTTTCTAACAATCGGCTCTATATCTTCAACAAATTCAGCAAGCAATTTTATCTTGTCGACACGGGTGGCGGAAGTTTCTTTTATTCCGGCCACTGCTTCCAACCGGAAGTCCAAAGCTAGTCTTTGTTTGGCTGCTGCAACTCCCATAGCTACATATGGTAATAAGCTAATCTCTTTAGATTTGGGACTTCGTCGAAATTTTGCATGCCAGTTTATACTGGCACATATTTCTAAAGCCATTTTAGGTGCGGATTTCCACAACCAATATGGACTGATAGCCTACGTTAGGAAACGGCAACTCATTGACCCGATAACATCCCTCAAGTGACCAGCTCGATTGGGTAAGGCAAGTTATTTATCCCTATCGGTTTTAACTAAACCCACCAGCTCGTTTGGTTAAGACAGGTACTCATCCCTACCCGTTTTAACTAAACCCTCAGTGAATCCTCCAATTCGCAAATGGTCGTAAGTCGGTAACGAATGATGTCTTCTACCATACTTTGACCCGAGGACCTCCAGTCATGCCCAAAGCTCAACGTATACCCCAGATAAGATTACCGCCGCTAAACGCTTATTAATTTTCTACTTAAGCAAGGCATTTGTCGCCCTTCTAGCAGGTCTGGTCCCCGCCTTTTCTTTTATATTATTAAGCCAAGATCAGGGGATACCCTATGATGCAAAGCACAGCATTGCAGGCAGGAGATAAGGAAAGGAATACTTGAATGTGAGGAGAGCGGCGGAGGTGCTGATGCATGTCACTCTTAAACTTTCGCAGATTGTATGCCGAAGGAAATACAGACGATGGTGAACTTTTCCACATTCGTATATTTCGGGATAAAAAAGCATCACGGAATTTTATTGTAGGGCCAAATGTAATTTTAAGGGTAAAATGATGTGCGCAATTTGTAGCGTAAGTATTGCGTGCAGAAATCATTCACAAGGGATTAGACTGGATATTTTATCCGAACATTGATCATGAATGTAGCGATAAAGGACAGAAAGGAATCCAACATTGCGGCGGTGCTCAAGTGAGTCTATATAACAAGTTATTTCCAAATCCCGTTTAACACATGCGGCATTCCCTCTGGAGTCCGCAAGAGTGTCAAAGGAGTAAGAGAATTCAAGGGTACTCTCATCGACGAAACTATGGATGGGATTGAAAGTAAGAGAAAGCAGTTCATTAATGAAAATTAAAAAGAGAGTTGGAGAGATAACAGAGCCCTGGCACACATCGGCGTTTATAGGATAAAGTTCCGATGAAACGCCATCTAGTACAACTCGAATTAGGTGGCCGGATAAGAAACTTTCAATCCATAATAGAAGAGGATGGGAAAGATCAAATGCTTTAAGTTTGGCTAAAAGCTTTGGACGCCAGACTCTATCAAAGGCCTTTGCAATATCTAGGGCAACAGGCACAGCTTTTAATTAACAAGGGGAAAAACCCATCAGATCCTCCGGTTTTGGAAGCATCGATCACCTTAAGGACCTTGAACACATCTCTCGTACGGAGATGCAAAACAGATGACTTTGAAGTGGGTGGAAGACGAGAATTTGAAGCGAATCTGGTACTTCCCCGTTATTAAGTAGTGAAGGTATAGAGGAACGACTGAAATTGTTCCTGATGGTTTTGACCAAAGACTAAAAACCTTTGCTGCCTTTGTGGCTTGCCAATATTCTTTGTTGGACACTCTGGTCAAAAATAAATTTTTCTTCTGGATAATGGTCTTACAGGTGCTCTGTGCGGTCTTGAAGACTTGTTTCAGTTCTGGACATGGGTGCAGTTGATAGGCGCGAAAGAAATACTCTTTCGTGTTCATTGGTTGGTTGCACTTATCGTTAAACCACATGATCAAGGAAATGAACGGGGAGTGGAGACCATGAGGGAATTGCAGGCGATTAAATGCATGTATAATTCAAGACCGCTACCCCATTACCCATATTCAAGACTTTGCGCATCAGCTAGAGGGATGTTAAATATTTTCTACTTTGGATATGACAAAAGTTTACCACCAAATTCGCGATATTCCGAAGACTGCCATTTGTACCTTTCGGTCTGTTCGAATTCGTGAGAATGACTTGCGATCTCTGTAATGCGGCACAAACCTTCCTTCGAAATTTACCGAGACGTTTTGTTTATCGCGACAATATTTTGATTGTTTCTAAGACCGAGTCGCAGCACGTTAAGCATCTTGGTTTCTTGATGAATTTTTACCGTCGTTTTATACCGCATTCAGCTCAACACCAAGCTAAGCTGAACGAATATTTGGAAGACTCTAATAGAGATGCTGCTAAAAACATCCACTGGGATTCCACTGAGGATTTCGAGGATGTCAAACGGTGTTTCAATCAAGTCACACCTTTGATCCACCCATCAGCTACCGCCCACTGGCAGTCGTTGCTGAAGCCTCCGACATCGCTTTACGGGCTGTAGTGCAGCAAAATGAGGAAGATGATTGGAAATCCTAGGCATTGTTATCATCAGCCAAAGGCACATTCTGGTAAAATAATCAGCGATTGCTAAACAATTACCTCGCATGGAATTGTTCCGCAGCCGTCGAGGGTTTTGCTGATTAGTCCAACAGCTGGTTGCGATGAGTGCTTAGTGAAGTAATCGGCGATTACGATAATAATTAACCTCGAATGGTAATTATAGTGTAAGGCGCTTACTTAGGACTAAGCGAGTCAAGTGCTGCAAACGGTAGAGCACACGACAAGGTGGGGTCGTTTGTTTACATATCCGCGTTGTGAGCAAAGCATACTTCCGAATATGAGGGCATAAAAGAACAATAACTGGCCTGGGGATTGTTGTCTAGTTAGCAGTCGCGTATTACATTTTGTTAGAGTGGTGTCAAGTTTAGTGCGGTTCGAAACAATAAAGTAATTAGTAAGATAGGTCAGTTTCGTGATAAATAATGAATTATTTGTGTTAAGATATTCGAGCGTTGTTTTTTATAAACTTATATCGTAATTAATAATTTGGTTTATTTATTCGATTGCTTTGGGATACGACAGCACTCGATTCTGTCAAGCTTTCTAAATCTCAAACTAACTACAGCAGTTATGACTGAGAATTACTGGCGGCTTACAGCGGCATCAAGCAATCTCGTTTTTATATTTTTTTTAAGGGAGACAATTTATCTTGTTTACTTACCATAAGCCGTTGACTTTTGCTTTTAGGGACAGTGCACATTCACGAAATGACGCGATTCATCTATCCAGCACAATCGATTTTAAGGTGGTAGGATCAACGCAAGCTACAGTGAACAGCTAAAATTTCTCCTCGAAAACCCACCGCTTAATTTAGAAAGATTCCTTTGGAAAATTCTAAATTAAACATTTATTGTGAGGATTCCGATAAAGGGCTACGACCCTTTATTCGAGAAAAATTGTTGATTCAGTTGATCACTAGCACATTCAAGTATTAAAGTCTCGGTCAAGATGGTTGTGGCGCGTTACTTTTGCCCCTCATTGAAGAAAGATGTTCGCAGCTGGACTAGCAACTGCGTTTCTTGTCAGAAAAGTAAGGTCTCTAGGCACGTTTGAAATTCGTTCGGAGAATTTCCCATGCCTTCCAATCACTTCGAGAGAGATACATATAGTCTTAATTGCCCCTTTGCCACCGTCGCAAGGTTTTCGATACTGTCTTACCGTAATAGAACGTTACTCTCGTTGGCCGGAAGCCATCCCCATTTCTGATATTACCAGTGGTATAGTCGCTGATGCAGTCTGTCAAAATTGATTTTACTGTTTTGGTATTCCAAAAATTATCGTCACGGACCATTGTTCACAGTTTGAATCTCATATTTTCACTGAAGTTTCAAAGTGTAATGGATTTACACGAAATAAAAATACTGCGTATCATCCGAAATCTAATGGCTTGAAGGCCGCCGTAATGTGTTATCAGGAAAACTCCTGGTCTAAGACCCTGCATCTGGTGTTAGATTAGACTAGATTTGTGAAGGGGTGTATAGGCGTTAGGCTCGCTATCACTGCGATCTGAAGGAACTATTGTGTGTCCCCGTTGCATTTACTCCCTTTCTACGTTCAGACTGTTCAGGCTGAGGAAAAGCATGTTCGAGGTGGAGTAGTCTCGGCCTAGCCAATGCTTCGCAGTTGATGAGTAAGTGCTCCGAGGTTTCGTGAGCATCCTGACAGAAACGACAGGATGCAGTCTCAGCTCAGCCCAGCTTGTTTAGCTGATACCATAACGGGTAATGGCCTGAGAAGTGCTCAGTAATTATTTTGAGCTCTGTTCTTCTAAGGAGTACGAGTTCTTTTGTTTTTCCGCCAGAGCTGTCGATAAACTTTTTTGCCTGACGATGTCCTTGTAGCCTTTCCCAATACAGCGATTTTTGTTTATTCTCCCAGTTGTTTAGGGCAGCTCTGACGTAACACTTTGAAGTGCCACAAAATGGCTCTGGTCCGACAAACTGAGTTTCCAATCCTCTTTTGGCGAGGCCATTAGCAATTTCATTACCTTTGTGCAACTCATGTCCAAGTACCCACATGAGGATAATTAAATTTCTCCTTGGTAACTTTTTGAGGTTTCGTAGACATTCCCAGACTATCCCTGACTTGACAGTGTAGGACTTGAAAGCATTAAGGGCAGCTTGACTGTCCGAGAGGATATTAATGGTTACAGCTCTTTTAAGGTAGGTATTGTCACATTCTATTATGGCCAATACTACGGCTTGGAATACGATTGGAGTAGAGGCCAGAGCCTTTAATATATGGCATTTGGGGCCGTATACCCCCAGTCCGATTCCATTGTTCGTTTTTGAACCGTGTGTTTACCACACCATCGATCCTTGTTGGAAGTACGATTTAGTAGAACGCCATTGCTGCCGGGCTCCCAGAACCACTTGGAAAGATCTTACAAAGTCCACCCTGGGTGTGATTATGTCAGATATTGTCGCCATGTTCTGAAACATATCTGTTTTAAGATAATTAAATGACCCACCAGATCCCCTGGCTTTAACTGTTTCTCCTTTTGCACTGTAATAGCACTGGAGATCGCTTCCTTTTTACCTGCAAATGTAGGGGTCGAAGGTTTGGTAAGGCTTGCATTGCTGCTGTAGTACATGTTCTCATGGCACCAGTTATTCCTACACAGGCAAGCCGTTGGGTTTTTTGAAACAGAGCCTCAGTCGTTTTTTGATTTGTTTTTGGTCACCATGCGAGGGCCGCATACGTGACCATGGGTCCAACAACCGTGGTATACATCCAGTACATCATTTTTAGCTACAGACCCCATATTCTGCCAATGAAGCGACGACACGTATAGAGAGATCGCACCGCTCTATCCGTCACTCTGGACAGACACGAATTCTAGGTAAGTTTCTTATCTAGATAGATAGATAGATATTTGACTTCGTCTGAAAATATACATTCCGTGTTAGTGAAAGCTTTGATCTTCTTGTAAACGGAACAATAACCGTCTTATAGGGGCTTATGCAAAGGCCTTTGTTTAAACACCACGTGCGGACCTTGCATCTGGTGTTACTTGGTCTACGTACTGCTTTCAAGAAAGAACTTGGGGTAACAGCAGCCGTGTTAGTTTATGGAGAGAATTTGTGTCCGCCTTTCGAGCTTTTGCAAAATTCGAAAAGTTTTAAACCTGAAAGCCAATTTGTAATATCTCTCAAAAATTTAATTTCTAAAATTAAACCAACTCCGGCCTCTAATCATTCTTTGGTAATTTTTTTCAAATTTCAAGCTTTGGACTCCAGTCCCCTTGCCTTCATGCATACAGACTCTCTTCGTGCTCTTTTACGACCTCCTTACGAGGGTCCCTTTGAAGTTTCAAATCATTCGGACAAATTTTACTCACTACTAGTTAAGTGCAAAGAAGTCAACATCTCAATCGATCGCCTTAAACCTAGCTCCGAAGAAATAGAAGAGAGTAAGACACTTCCTGTACCACAAACATCTTCCCCAACAAGTGTAGTAATTGTAGACGGCCCCATCACTCAGCCGGACGTTAACATCCCATCAAGAAATGTAGGTTTCGACAGCGTATTAAAAGAACGCATAACGCGTAAAGGCCGGTCACAAGAATTCCTACTCGTTTTCGCTGAACCTGCAATAATCTCGGTTCCGCTGGTGGGAGAGTCTTTCAGTCATTAAATTGTAGTATCATCTTGGTCATTCTGTTTAGCTTTGCATTTTTCTAAAACCTTGATCTAGTACTTCAACGCTTATTTTTTACATTTTTGCTTCGTTGTGAATTTTGTTAAAATCTGTCACGCTTCCGATTGTCTGCGGGCGTAGGCCTCAATGCAATAAAAGCAAAAGTAAATAAAATATAATGTCAGTACGCTTTGATAAAACTATTAGAACAGTTTGGCAAAAGAAAAGAAAAAATATTATAAATATTTATATATTATTAATTGTGTATAAAGCTATCTTAAACTGTTGCATACCTTATTATTAAAAACATTATTAATTGTATAAGAAAGTATTGGGCGTGTTGCTAAACTAAGAATCTTTAAGACCTTCAAGCAAAAAGTGTTGTAAAAGTCAGAATTTCTTAAACGTCACATGTTGCTAAACTCAGCCTTAAGAATTTTTCTTTAAAGACAATCCAGGGCGATCCGAACGCACTTGATTATCTTGATGTATATATGTATGCGTTAAGCATGATTTCTCTTTACTTTTTCATTCATTGTGTTGTGATTAATGTCATTAGCCTTGCGCGTTTTTTTAAATTTAGTTATTTAGATATTTAGAAAATGTTGGTGAAAAACAGCAATAATGAATTTAACGGTGCTAATAAATGGGGTAAGCCATGCTGCGAAATTGATGTCAATACAAATGATATGCTGCAAGAACAAGGTAAACTACTGTTTTCACTTTAAAATATTTAAAATAACAATAGTAAATTGTTTTAATAGGTGGAAATTCGTTGGCGAATTATTGGAGCAGTTTGTTTAGCGTTACCGGCGAAGAACCCAATTTATCGAAAAGTATTGGTGAGCAGCCTGCAGTTGAAGAAATGGAGGGGGCAATTTTGGAACGAGAAGAAAATAAAATTGCTTATAGCCCTTAGGTTAGAGCATGATGTAGATTTTTTTCGTCCGATTAGTAAGAAATGTAAGCTCTGGCAAAAAATAGCAACCGAATTCAATCAAAAGGGATACAGATCTACGAGCAAAGACCCAGAGAAAAAATTCAATAACCTGAAACAAACAGATATTAGAAATATGGAACGATCAAAGAAAACAGGAGAAGCATCTTCATCATGGTGTTATTTTGATATATTTGACCAGGCACTGGAACAAAAGCTAATGTTAAACCTTCGGCAGGCGTTATAGGAGATGTCATTTCTGATGACAATAGCCGTTCATCTTTAGCTTCCCCCAATTCTGGGATGCGGGCTACTTCCGAGAAAAGGAAAAAAACTATCACGGAAGATTTACTTGAATTTAAAAAGCAGAAATTCCAGTGGCAGAAGGAGAGGCTTTTGAAAAGCTTGAGCATAAAAAGATACAAGTGATACAAGACCTCACGGAAGTCTTAAAAAATAAGATATAATTCGGCAATATTAATTTTACTTTTGATTTAATTTACATATTTAATCTGAGTTTTAATTTATTTTATTTATCAACAAGTGCCATATTTATTTAAAATAAAACTATCAGAAATGTTTCATAATCTGTTCTTTTATTTAATTACGAACGAATACCAGAAAAATATTATGTTAAATGTTCTCTTTTAGCTATCCCAGCTCTCGTTTCCGCCTCATTCATTCATGTCAGGATCTTCCACAGCGTAGTTGCCTATAATATCATCATTCTCTTGATTAAGAAGTATGAAATTATGTAGGATGCATGCTGCCAGTTGCAATAAATTTCACATTTTCTAATTTTCTGATTTCTAAATACTTTAAACGTCTAAAGAGACTTTTTAGTCTTCCGAAAGCCTGTTCGATAACAACTCTTGTACTGCTTAGCTTCCTATTAAATTTTTTCTTCTCTGTCCTGAGATGCCCATCGTCTCTATGAGGAGTTAATAAAAACCTCGCTATGGGGTATGCCGAATGAGCCAAGATGTAAAATTCTGGGAGTAAAGAATTTTCTTCGAAAAGTTTTTTTATATAAGGTGCTATTTCTCCAGACGCGAGCATCATGCACACTCTCTGGCCAACCAACGTAAATGTCGGTAAATATCATTTTAGAGTTGCACGTAGCCTGTCGTTGGACGGAGTGCTGCCCATGTCTGTTGTAATAACTGTTATCTGTTATAGGTCCAGTTATAACAATATGTGTTCCGTCGATACAGGAAACAACATTAGGAAAGAAGTTCTTGCCGCTGAGTAGATTGAATGCATCAACAGTTTTTTTAAGATCTCTTTCTGGCCATTTTATAAACTGTTTTCTTTTATTGTACATCATTTCGCATATTTTTATCGCAATTCTTTGAGTCATCCATCCCCCTCTCAAAATTGAAACGGTGTATGTTGGCCAAATACTAAATGGTAGCCATTAAAGCCCTCTCAAATTCGTATTTAGTTCGTCCAGTACGGCGTAGTTCCCAGTGACTGCAGAAAGTTACTAACAAACGCTGAGGTTAAGAATAAGCAAGTCAACAATATAAAAATTTAGTTTTCTCGTAAAGATTACCCTCGAAATTACATCTATTCATCTTAAAGTGGCTTCTAAGTTGCGCGCATTTCTTCTGTACTGGGCCATGAAATTACATCGCAAGATAATTTGTTTAGACAGTCGACAACTCGAAAAAAAACTTTTGATAAAGTTGACTTAGCCATATCAAATCGCTCGCCAACCGATCTACAAAGATTAAAAATTAACTTCTTTGGTTTTCATTAAAGGGTGTAAAATACCTGTAAGACTCTTGATTAGCCAACAGCCATATTACAGACAGAACTTGCTTGTTGAGAGGAATGCTCATATGTGCAGCATCACAAGAATCATTTAGGAAAGGAGTTAATTTTTCCATTAAAAACTCGAAGGCACTGGAAGTCATGCGGAAATTTTGCTGAAACTCGTCATTATTATAATTGGTGACAATACGTTCAACAAACTTATTTATCCTAATTGGCCTTTCTCTGGAATAAGCTATAGCTATCGCACCCAACAATTCTTCATCGTCAGTATCCGACTCTTCAAGAAGCAATTTCATTTGAATCATATTATCCTGCTATATCACAAAGAAATGTTTGTATAATTCATATAGTACAACTCCCTTTAATTTATAAATTACCTGATTACTTCTCAGAGTACCAAACAATTGTTCGCCCAATTGTACAGCAATTTGCAACTTGGTATTCATATTTATTTAATTAATTTAACAATTTTTTAATGGAAATGAATAAGTGGCAAACTGTCAGTTATTAATTGACAGTTCAGATGACAACGATCGTTCACTACGCCGTAGTCGTTCGATAGCGTAGTGTAGTTGTGTGATGGCTTTTGACAGACAACGACTACGCTACCAAAGTGGCAGTGAACGCGCCCAATCACATTCAGATAGTTCAGTTGACAGCTGCCTGACCTGCAGAAAAATTCTTAGACGCCCATTCTCATTTAACCCTGCGTTCTTAATTGCTGAATTTATTAATTGTGCCGTTCACAGTAAGTTATTTTATTTTTAAAGAAATAAATCATAAGAAATTTTCCAACCATAACATCTGGAAAACTCTACAAGAATTATCCACATAATCCAAGAAATCTAAGGATCCCACAGGTCTGCTTCCTTTTGAGAAACCGACTCTTTTCGAGCATTTTCCTCATAATCTCTTGTTTGCTGTGTCTTAAAGTATCTCATAAGGTTTTCGTTCCTAAAGTTATGAAAAACGCATACTATTGTTTGATTTCTCACTAATGAAAAGGACGGATGGCTAAACAAATCAATTTAAAAAGGTGTGGAATTTTCCAAACTGCATCGGAGCGCTTAATGGGAAAAATACATACAAATGTTGAGATATAGTAAGTAAGGTTATGTTTAAGATGAATATGAAATTATTTTTTATTGAAAATTAAGTTTCCAACAGTATCACTAACAAAACTACCGTTGCTTACTCACAACACAAACAACAACTTATGTGCTATCTCTTCCACGATATTTTACAAACATGTTTCACGTGAGTTTAGTACAATGTCTTAGAACTTGTGTAGAATTTTTTAGAAGTTACATTAGCCTTTTCCGATTTTCTTTTTCGTGTCGCTTTACTTTATATTTGATCTTCATTTATATCTGACTTTTTTATTTGATTTTTTTAATTTTGGCTTTTGATCTATTTCTAGCTATTTCATAAGTTTTGTTGCTGTTTAATTTTAATAATTTTCTAGTTAACTGATTGTTCAGATTTATGTGGCAATACTGAAACAAATGACAGTAGATACTCAAACAGGAAGAAGGTACTCAAACAAAATATTGTACGAGAGATCGGGGGAACCAGGCAATACACGGTGTACCTTAAACTAACTTACCAATGACTGTTACAGCGGACTTACTTACTTGAAAATGATTGAACTTTTCGACCCAGCGATCAGAGAGGTCTCATCGGTATGGTTATCTCTGATCGCCTACCATAGAAGTTCAATGCACTTAAATGCATTTTGTAAATTTATTGAAATTATTTTCAATAAATTTCAGTCTGTTAGACGAGAAATCTTCTTCGTATTACTTACTTGAACTTAGAATTATTCCTGCACGATATATTACTCGCGAACGTATAACCCTTCAAAATACTTTCGGCTGTACAGTAAAATTTCGTGATGTATTTTTATCCTAAACTGTGCGATTGTGGAGCAGTCTACTATCTTTCCTTGGGCTTACAACCTCCGAAGGTTCAAGAATGACATACATCAGCATCTCCACCACTCTCCTCATGTCCCTCAAATCCTTTCCTTAGTTTGGAATAATAATATACAAAAAAAATCCTTTCTTACAAAGAAATTGTATATACCTATGTAGATCTTTCAATCTGAAATTGCTGAACCTACAATCTTTTTTTTTCAAAGTAACCATTTTTTATACATGTTATATTGTAATCAATTGAAGTGAAAGGATTAGAGTCAGGTCTTTTATTGAATGCGATAAATAAAGCTGATGTTGATGACGTGTTTTATATATATACAAAAGTAACAGTTCAATTAGAAAGCGAACGTGAAAATTCACAGATTTTAAATTTAAAGATCAACAACTGGTGTAGTTGCCATTGCGCTTTTTAAAGGGCAAAAAGCTCTCAGTTGAGCGAAAGTTGATATTTTTGTTATTATTTTCATATTTCATATATCCAAGATGTTTCTAATGTCTACTCTTGAAACTACCATTAAAGAATTTAAAGTTCTGAAAGAAATTATATGAGTAAGCCTTCAAACTAACCACAAAAATGTTGAAAACTTATCTTGAAATAGCACTTAAAACAGTTGAACTGAAAGATATTTGTATTCGCCATTTTAAGAATCATTACTACAGTTGTGTAACATAATTACTTGCACTGCTGAAAATTTAATTGGATTACATAGCATAGAAGATCTCAGACCTATGTATACTAAACTGTAATATAATTTCACCACGTTGGTGACAGGAACAACTTGCAAGCTTGTATTAATGGGAACTCAGTTTTGAACAAGAGACTTTTAATTAAAATTATTTTACTAAAGCGTGTGCCTTAAGCGGGATCTGAAAATTTTCCATGAAATTGTACATTTCGAGTTATATATGTATGTACTCATCTCATTGAGGAATTTTAGGAAATTTAGTTTTCATGAAGATAGTCGCGATTATTTTCGAGGAAAATAAAATTTGCGTGCTTGTTCTTAAATTGTATAAATTTCAATTTAATTCTACAAGGAAATATTGGTATGCATACGAACAATATGCATCTATTACAGAATGTTCAAATATGTTTTGCTGAAACAACTGGAGCTAAAAGTCACTTATGAAATGCTTTTAATTGAGTTGAGAGAAACTTCAAATGACAATAAACTAGTAAAAAAGATAGAATTGGTAAGACCTATTCTTATGATACCCTAAATGAATGTCCGTATGTAATTTCATATGGTCGGTCACCCATCTGTGCAAGTTTGATTTATGAAGTGTTGTTTCGCATATATTTCTAGAATGGTTCGTCGCACAGTAAAGCTGATTGTTTCGGCAGCTAATGCCAATGTTTAAAATTAATTTTGAATTCCACTTTTTGCTACCTAATCATTTTGTATGTGCAAATTCGTATTCTTTGAAAGAAGGCGATGCAAAAATAAAAATCGGTTCAGTCTGTCATCTGAGCTATAAGAGGCATCACCAAACGAAGCAGTTCGTCAAGGAGTCAGCAAGAAACTACAAAATCAAGAGCCAAAGGTGCATTAACTTTGTATTTTAGGTTTCCAGATCTTCGTTTTGCGAACCGTTCGTATTCTATTACGTACCTGGACACAAGTATTGGGAAATTGTGACAATACACACAGAAATGTGAAAGTATTGACATGGTTCCGAAACTTGTCCCTACACAAACAGCGTCAAGGTTTTTTTCTTCGTCTTTGGAAACATATTGCAGCAAAAAAAACATGTAGAATATAAAGCAAAATTAATAAGAGAAATTTAATAAACTGAAGTCGTTACGTTACATAACTTGTTGTGTATCATTTCATTACGCCAGCATCATATAATATTTCTTTTCAGCAGAGAGATACGACAAAGTAAATATCTCACAAAACACTGATTATGACCAATTTCATAAGATTTCATAGTCCGAAGAGTTTTCAGTAAAATAAAAACTTTTATTACTTTTAAATTAAATTATTAAATACAAAGGGAACAAGGAAAAAAGCTAGAATTGATCTAAAATTCCAGCATGTAATTTCGTATGAGTTTGTAGACCAGTTTATTGGACAGTAATGACACCCAATTTCTTAAGATTTTATATCCTAAGAGCTTTTCAGAAAAATAAAAACGTCTAGGAATGATTATTTCCATAGTATACGTAAAAAACATGAATTTTTGTATAGCAACAACACCAAGAAGGGTTGCCCGATTTAGTCAATATTAAAAATCGTATTTACTATTTTTTATGAAAACGCCGTGTACAAAATTTCAGCTCTCTATGTCGACGCGTTCTCAGGTAGGTCCACAAATATAGTGAAAAACGAAATTTTTGTGTGGTAACCTTACGAAGGAATTACCCGATTTGTTCCATTTTCGAATTAGAATGCAATTTTTTTACAAAGGCCGTGTGAAAAATGTGGGCGGACGGACAGACGGACGTACGAACATGCAAAATTAAAATAACATTTAATATTATGCTTGGATGTCCAATCCATTTTGCTCTACCATTATTATTTCAATGCGTTACAATTTGAATGACAAATTTAGTATACGCTATAATTTCATCTAGGCCTAGGATACAAAAATAGAAAGAACAGGTGTGTACATGGGCAGTCTGCTTAAAGTCTGCCTATTCAATTTACTTTCTGGGTTTGTCCATGGTACAAAGAATAATAAGTAAGCTGATTGCTGATATGAAATTAAAGCTCTTTAAAGCTTTCTGTGACGTCATAACGAGACATTTTTTAAGATGAGTGTAGGAATAATTGAAATAAATAACATCTTCTCTTCAAGTAAATATTTTACTTAACTTTTTTCCTTCCACGTTAATTTTCTTCTTGCTTTCTATTTAAATACTTAATACGAAAGTATAATCGGCTTTTGAGAAATAGGAACAGCCTCTCCTTTTTTAAATATGTTTGCTCTGATAATTTATGATGCTTTTTCAGAAAACCTTTAGAGGTATAAATAACTTCTTTGCTAATATTCAGGAATATTTCTTCCAAACTGCAAGACTTTGCAAGCCCACCTTCCTGAATTTCGTCTGTCCATGAATATCCATGAGAACTGTTATTTTTCATATCCTTTAATTCTTCTTTTGTATATTTTTATTGCGTCCTATAAATATCTAGTCTAATTTAAAAAAGTGTTTAAACTTAATGGAAATAGGAATTTAAACTGGTACTGTTGAGGATGAGGGCTCGTGGTTTATAATTTCGTTCTTCAATTTATATGTTGATGCTGATTAATTGCCTCAAAATGCAATCAGCTTGTCTATAGATATTTGTTGATTTGGTTTGCTTCACTTACTTCCGCCCGTTGAAGTAGGCACAATTCTTATAAAAGGGTAAGTGATTCCAAAACCAACGAACTATGAGATGCAGGCACCCTTTTAAAACAAACCAATCAACTTAACTTGAACTTTATTTTGTCACTTTCAAACTAGAAGTGACTGATCGGAATATACAATTCATGTCAACTTTGATTTAGCAAACAAAAATGAGATCAAAGGATTGCTACGGTTACTGATAACAATGGAGTATAAAATTTTTCTATCTAGCAAGAGAAGTAATTCGGATATTTTTAGGAATTTAACATAATAAAAATAATCTGACAATATTTATCGACAGCTAGCTACAGATATGTACATAAATACAATGAATTCATTAACTGATGAAACTGTTATGATTTAGATGGGTGTAAAGCTTGAACAGGTAGAGAGATAACTGGTTTAAATTTAAAATTAATGTACAACTTTTCTAATATTTTTATACGTTTTTAAATGGAACTAATTCAATTCAATTGAACATACCTAATAAGTATGATCTTAGTCTATACTTAAAATCTGTAGTAGTAGGGTGATCATTTAAACCACCTTTAGATCTTACGGAACTGAAATACTTCTCTACGAAATGTTGATTTAGTAGAAATTTTCCCTTGAATATGCATGTAAATCAATAAGTGTGTTATTAAAATGCCTTTTTGGAAGGCAATAAACTTGATTTTTACGTGTACGTATGTTTGCTATCAAATTGTCCATTTCTGTTATTATATTTTTCCCAAATGTTTATAATCGAGGCCTAGCATCTAACCGTGGGACTTTAACATTTAATAAATCAAACCAGTCGTTTACCATCTTTATCATGTTTGCAGTTTCTAGAGCATTCTTCGAAAATCACTTTCCTGTTTGTATGCATCTTTTTATCCCACTCGAAGTTGAATTGGAGAAAAGTTGATAGCATACTTTACTTTTTGTTCTGTGATGCTATCCGGTGATATGTGCAACTGAGTTAATTTGTAAGCAATACTTTAATCGCTGGATGAGGTCAACTGCATTTCCTTGATATGTGCTACTGTTATAAGTTTTGCATAAATTATGAAGCCACTTTCAATGAAATGGTTCCGCATTAATTTAATTAAGTACCGGACATCCGCGAACAAATAGACTCGTCTTGAAGTATTCACTGGGTTAACAAAAGATGTGTTTTGAATATTATGTTTATATTTAATTCTTTCAAAAGAGAGCAATTGGTCGGTCCCAAATCAGAAACAATAGGGCAACCAATTTTTTCCATTCCTCCAATTGCTTTATATAAAATAGCTGCCGTATCAAAGTTAAAATATATAGACTGTAAGAATCTTTATTGCAATCGATACCCACACTAAAGTGTTTTATGTTAGTAATTTTCTTAGTACAGTCGATACCCGCAATAAGAATCTTTAATGATGTCAATACCCACAATAAAGTGTTTTTGTTTTAGTAATAAATTCTTATTGCAGTCGATACCTACCTTTACTTTAGTCGTTATCCAAAATAAAATTTTTAATGCTGTTGATACCCAAAATAAAAATCTTTCTTTCAGTTGTCATCTAAATAAAATATTTTATTTGTCAGTAACATATTCTTATTGAAGTCGATACCTACAATAAGAATCTTTATTTTAGCTGTTCCCGAAATAAACACTTTATTCCAGTCGATACCCAGAATAAAAATAGTTATTTTAATTGGAAATAGATTACCAAGTTGATCGTTGCGCTACTAAACTAAAAAAGAGATTGAGTCAAGGGTCTTTACTAAAGCTTCTCCCCACTGTCCAACAACTGCCACCCCTTAGATATGGCACAAAGTTGATGTCAACTTAGAGCTATGAGTGCGAGATCAAAAATGAGCGAATTTTAGAAAGAATATCGAAAATCTATAGTATTTCCTATGCTGGACAGTGCTGAAAGGGATTTATTAGCCACAAAGTGATCTAGAATCCGCAAAAAGTGCGCCACAACTCTCATAGGACTACTGAGTTTTCTGCGTTTTTTCCGCCAGTTTGGATCTTATAAGAACTCGGTCATGGTAGTGGCATCAGAATTAAGAATAGTGAATTTTTGTACTTTGCAAAAATCTCGATGGATTTGTGGCGGCTTGACGATGCCAGCTGCGCGACGTTAGCGACCTTGGGCAGCCACACCGCATTTGTACGGTTTGCACTAAGCTCAGCGAAAGCCACCTTGTGAACTGAAAAAGGTATGTGCAAGTAGGCCGCGATTTAAAATGTTCAATACAAAAACTAATTAGTTTTGCCTTGTCATCCGTTGTAACTAGTCAATTCAGATCAGTTGAGTTGAAAGATAGGTTTTTCACCTTACAATGTTATTAATATTATTATAAAGTTTTTTTTACCAATATAAAGAGAATCAATATAAAGAGAATCATATAAAAGATAAACCGAAGAGTTTGATGATAATAAAAGGGACAATTCATCCGGACATGCAGCCTTTTATTGATGCACTTATTTATGGACAAGATTAAATTAACCTTTTTCAGAGTCTCCATATTAAGCTTGTCCAGCGGTACCCAGTCACAGTACCACGGTAGTCAGGTGGACTACCTCGGAAGGAACAGATTACTCATTCTGATTCCACTTCTTTGGCTTTCTCTACGATCGACGTTTACGCTCTGTCGACAAAGGGTTTTCTCTGCAGGCTAATTCCAGTGAAGTTACAATTTCATCCTGGAACCATAATTCGCTGTACTCCGCCTTCAGGATAGTTCCTGCTAAGTTATCTCCGAGTCAACTTCGGCTGTCATAGGGCCAGTTCGAAGTTGAGTGACAGATAATAATTGATTCTGCTTCAAAAGCTCATCACGGAGACCTCAGTGAGGTGTAGCACACTCTGTTGGAAGGGCAAGCTGCCCAGCTGTTCCTCTTAAACAACTTGTGGACATTCCTCTCTGCCAGATGTTCCTCCTAACAACTTACGGACATTCCTCTCTGGCAGTGAGTCAGATGTCTACTTACCCAAGAGTGATTTGTTTCGTCGTTTACTCACTGGACTTCACGAGCCAGTCTAACAAGTAATTGGTGTAAACCACCAAAGATTAATCCGATTACCATGAACCAAGTTAAATGTAGGACTACCCATGGGGAATTTTTTTATCTCCGGACATGGACATATCAATTCATATTCTGTAACCAAATAAACTTTGTACGTGGTGCTTTTTCAAGAACTATTTTGTTCTCTCAGAAATTACTAATAAATCAAGGCTTTTGATGAAAGTGCAGCGACTCTTGTACCACCACACCAATATTATAATGCTGAAAGGGAAGGTTATGATTAAATAAAGAACTTGGTTGCTATTGAAAACAAGACCGAACATTTATTCCAGGCCATAGTCAATTTATATTAATTTTGCGTTTATCTAAGCAAACCTAAATATATTCCTACTTACCTACATACATACTTACTAATAACTTAAAAATAGCAATAAATTGCTTGGCTATGCAAAGCGATAACAACAAAAAGATCGAACAATGAAATAACTTAAATGTAAAATGCTTACCTACTTAAATTGCAATCAGGCACGAAATTCCTGCATTTATATTTTGCACCTTCGACTAGGTGTCATATTCATAAAATTATTTGCAATGACACATGGAATGCAAGAATTAGCATTATTGTTTTGGTGGCAAGCGCCCGCTTTTAGAGCACTTGTCATTTCAAGGGTTTATTTCAAGCGTGACTTTTCATAATAATTATTAAATGTAAATGCTTGATAAATTTTAGCAACCAAACAGTTTAATAAGATACGTACCTGTACAGGGTGTTTCCAGGTGGCAGAAACACCATGTATGTATTACATAATGCCTCTGCTTAAATTCCTTTACCTACGTAAATATCATCTTGTTTGATATATAGTTATATATAGAAATATTTTGTCAATAAGCCACAACTCGCTCCAAGAAATCTTTCTTTTTCTGCACATGCAAAGCAAAAAGCACTGCACATAACTGAATTAAAGTAACTTTTGAACCTTAAAATTTGAATTCGATGACAAAAGAAAGTTGTTCAAAATACTCCACATGGGAATATATGTATACAGTATCACAGTAATAATATTCTGTACCATTCTATTTACTTTACATATGGTCATAGATGGCATAAGAATTAGATGTCGCATGGCACACTAGAGCAGAGTATAAGATTGTGAAATGGGTAGTGCATTCTGGAATGAACCATAACATGTTTTAGAGCGTGTCGAAAGCAAATGTTTTTATAATAGCATTTTTGTATACATTTGATAGATTTGCTCAACACTTCAGATACGAAAAAAAATGAATCACTCGACGTATACATCATTTCAAATGATATGGTCCACCCAGCCATATAAATTTTTGGTACTAGTTACATGCGACATCTAGTTCTTGAAAAATCTATGATATGGTTTACTCTATGATTTGATTCTGGTATAAATCCTTGCTTTCTGTGTTTGTAGTATATATGTAGTACCCAACATATATCTACTACATTTTGAATCGAATTCCTCCCATTTCAATCAGATGTGTCCCTTATCCGCAATTATCTATTACAATACGAGTGATGGATTAGTAGACATATAAGGATTGATGAGCATCCTATCACCATTAGATTCAAATCGTGATTTACAACTTCGGAACAATATTTGCTGCTACCGAGAATGTATTAATTCGTCATCATTATACAAATGCAGTCAGCCTTAACAAAACCACAACTCCATAACAGTTTTGTTAGGTGTAGATTTCTGACTCAGTAAGGACCAAAGCAACTTATTATTGCGATTTTGAATTTATGAGCTTCTGAAGTGATAAAAATATTTTAGACATTCGATTGAAGTTTATATCAAGCACGGTAGATTCTATGGGTTTCAAAAAGGATTTATATAAAAAAAAATTATTGTTGGAATGTGATACAAGCGGCAGATGGTGTTGAAATGTAAACAAATCGGTAAAGCTTGTATGTATGTAATACACATTGCCTAAGCGGGAACTGTTTATCAATAAATAATGCTCACAATATTTAAAGAAAATATCAGTAATTGATTGACAAATTTTGAGGATTTCCTTATAACTCTCTGGACGACAAGGCTTGGATTAAAACTTTGCGATATTTATTTTTTTTAGTACAAGCACCTAATTTCCGCTATCTTAAATACGAGGGTTTGTCATATCTTGAGTGACGATTTGCAGAAATAGATATACGGCCTTCTGTAACAGGTCGACCTGATTTGTTGTCTCGTTGCTTCCAGAGTGACTCCATCGGTTTTATGCTAATAACACGCGGAATCTGTGAAACTTTGAATTACCGGCCCTTTCTGGTAATTCCTTTCCGCGTCAATCAAGTAATTAGTTTTTTCTTTAACCCTGGCTCTTTTTCATTTAATTTCTTTCTCTGTGAATTGTTACCTCCGTTTCAGGTTACCTGTTAAACACCTTTAAATCTTTTCTCCGATGTACTCAGTACTTCAGCCAACTTCTACTTTTCACAAATTCAATTCCTTTCGGTTTAGTTCAACTTTTTCTTTCTTTATTTAAAAACCCGAGATACTGTTGTTGCTCGTCCATCGTACTTCGAATCGTACATGTCGACGCAGTTTAAAATAAAAGCGTTCCGTGTAAAGCCACACAACTAGATTACTAGCGGAGCATCTGCTATAGTAGTTGGTTGACATTTCTTTTATGAAAACTTCATTCTGACTATTCGCAATTTATTTACATTAATTCGAAAAGGTGCTTAAATATTTCATTGTCACCTTAAAGTTAATTAAATATTCTGTTCTAATTATTAATAATTAGCTGTGTCCTTTTGTGTACCTTGTTCCAGAACTCCCATATCTGGAGAGAACAAATTGTTATGTCGATTGAAGCGAGCTATTTGTACAGTTCGCTTCATTTATAAATGTTCTAAGAAAGTGTATCAGGCGTTCTTTTGTGTATCTTTTGTTCTGTTCTGTTCTGTGAACACAAAAGAATTCAGCTAATATGTTGCTCATTCCATTGTTTGTTTAACTTTTATGATATTCGGTGTACATTTCAATTCGATGGGAGGGAACTATTCCGTTACTTAATTATTATTATTATTTAATTATATTTATAATCTACATTAAGTCATTTTTTAATTGTATTTAGATTCTAAACACCCTATTGATAGTATGCTCCAATATGAGCATGGGAATCCTCTGGAGTGTTTAATTAACAAACTCCTCAGATCTTTCTGCGGCGGTGAACCGTGCTTGGCAACTATATATAAATTCTTTAGCTTCGAATAAGCAAATCTTACTTTCTTTGTAAGTTAATTTCATTTCGTTTCAGGTAAAACACTGCCACAAGTTTTGATAGAATACTCTACTTTCGTAAACGCTGCATCTTATAGTTAATCTACATGGAACGACACCATCCGTTACATTCCCCCAATGACACTATTTCTTTGACAAAATATACAATATATGATTTCTGGTGACAGGTCTATGCCGGGTCGGACACTTTTGAGCTCTTGACCAGGATTCTGCAACCATGAGTTTACGCGTGTGCATAAAATTTTGTATACATTCCGTAAAAGTGGAAATAAGTTTTTCTGTCAAAATTGTGCTCATGGTAACTAATATTTTCTCACGGGAATTTTTTTCGTTAATTTTGAAGAGGTAGAGGAGGGGGTATAAATATGGGATACCTATTTGATCAGAATTCATCACAATTCTGATATCTTTAAACCCAGAAAATTTGCATGTCGACGCATGTGATACCGACCTAAAGAAACAAATATTTTACGTCTAAATTGTAATAGTTTCGCAGAGAGATGAGCCAGATAAATGTCCACGGGCAATACATTGCATTCACGCATGGTAATTTTTTTGTCGATCTAAAGCAAATTATCATCAGAAGTTCAAATTATGAAGGCTGCAGTGAAGTGAGCCAGCCAGAAAAAACTGTACACGGGTAGTACAATGCAGTTGCACTTGGTAAGTTGAAAATAAAAATCTATTTAGAAAAAATTCAGTAGGCAACGAATATTTCTGAGTGAATAGAATTTACAAACTAGTTTTTTTTTCTTTTTTGTTGCATTTTAAACAACAGAAAACGAAGTGCAGCTGCTATGCCAATTTGCAATGCGCCTTTGAATACCGTTCTTTGGTGCCATGAGCAACCCATGGCTATATAAATCGGAATCTGACTTGACTCGTTCTCTTTTGCAGTTTGTCAGTGCAGTGATCAAGTTGGTATTCTATCTCCTAGTGTTATTTCCAAGTGCTCTAAATTTTATTAGCATTTCCCAGTATTATTTCCAAGTGCCATAAATTTTACTAACATTTTAAATACTTTATTCAATTGACAGTTCAAATAATTATTTTTATTTTGGGTATCGACTAGATTAAGGATATTATTTTGAATAGGGATTAAATTAAAGATTCTTATTGGGGGTATCGACCGAATAAGAAATTTACTAACATAAATCACTTTATACGAATAAGAAATTTACTAACATAAACCACTTTATTACGGGTCTCGACCGAATCAAGATTCTTATTGCGGGTATCGACCGAATAAGAAATTTACTAACATAAACCACTTTATTACGGGTCTCGACCGAATAAATATTCTTATTGCGGGTATCGACCGAATAAGAAATTTACTAATATAAACCACTTTATTACGGGTCTCGACCGAATAAAGATTCTTATTGCGGGTATCGACCGAATAAGAAATTTACTAATATAAATCACTTTATTACGGATCTCAACCGAATAGATTGTTATTGCGGGTATCGACCGAATAAGAAATTTACTAACATAAATCACTTTATTACGGGTTTCGCCCGAATAAAGATTCTTATTGCGGGTATCGACCGAATAAGAAATTTACTAATATAAATCACTTTATTACGTGTCTCGACCGAATAAAGATTCTTATTGCGGGTATCGACCGAATAAGAAATTTACTAATATAAATCACTTTATTACGTGTCTCGACCGAATAAAGATTCTTATTGCGGGTATCGACCGAATAAGAAATTTACTAACATAAATCACTTTATTACGGGTCTCGCCCGAATAAAGATTCTTATTGCGGGTATCGACTGAATAAGAAATTTACTAATACATATAAATCACTTTATTATGGGTTTCGGCCGAATAAAGATACTTATTGCGGGTATCGACCGAATAAAACATTTACTAACATAAACCACTTTATTACGGGTCTCGACCGAATAAAGATTCTTATTGCGGGTATCGACCGAATAAGAAATTGACTAACATTAACCACTTTATTACGGGTCTCGACCGAATAAAGGTTCTTATTGCGGGTATCGACCGAACAAGAAATTTACCAAAATAAATCACTTTATTACGGGTCTCGCCCGAATAAAGATTCTTATTGCGGGTATCGACCGAATGAGAAATTTACTAATATAAATCACTTTATTACGGGTCTCGACCGAATAAAGATTCTTATTGTGGGTATCGACCGAATAAGAAATTTACTAACATAAACCACTTTATTACGGGTCTCGACCGAATAGATTGTTATTGCGGGTATCGACCGAATAAGAAATTTACTAACATAAATCACTTTATTACGAGTCTCGCCCGAATAAAGATTCTTATTGCGGGTATCGACTGAATAAGAAATTTACGAATATAAATCACTTTATTACGGGTCTCGACCGAATAAAGATTCTTATTGCGGGTATCGACCGAATAAGAAATTTACTGACATAAACCACTATATTACGGGTCTCGACCGAATAAATTTTCTTATTGCGGGTATCGACCGAATAAGAAATTTACTAACATAAACCACTTTATTACGGGTCTCGACCGAATGAAGGTTCTTATGGCGGGTATCGACCGAATAAGAAATTTACCAATATAAATCACTTTATTACGGGTCTCGACCGAATAGATTGTTATTGCGGGTATCGACCGAATAAGAAATTTATTAACATAAATCACTTTATTACGGGTCTCGCCCGAATAAAGATTCTTCTGGCGGGTATCGACTGAATAAGAAATTTACTAATATAAACCACTTTATGACGGATCTCGACCGAATAAAGATTCTTATTGCGGGTATCGACCGAATAAGAAATTTACTAATATAAATCACTTTAATACGGGTCTCGACCGAATACAGATTTTTATTGCGGGTATCGACCGAATAAGAAATTTACTAACATAAACCACTTTATTGCGGGTCTCGCCCGAATAAAGATTCTTATTGCGGGTATCGACCGAATAAGAAATTTACTAATATAAACCACTTTATGACGGATCTCGACCGAATAAAGATTCTTATTGCGGGTATCGACCGAATAAGAAATTTACTAATATAAACCACTTTATGACGGATCTCGACCGAATAAAGATTCTTATTGCGGGTATCGACCGAATAAGAAATGTATTAACATAAACTACTTTATTACGGGTCTGGACCGAATAAAGATTCTTATTGCGGGTAAAAAAATGAGAAATTTCCACATTAGGGTAGTAATATGAGACTGTATAAGAATATCAAAATTAAACGAAAAATTGTGGCAAAAGAAGTGCAGTATCAGTGATACTAACCCGTTAATATTATATAAGATTTTTAATATACTTTAAAACTCTAAAATAGGCCTACAAAAGCCATCATCATCATCTAGAATACCGCTTTAATAGTTGGTAGAAATATGAGATAGTCCGATATTATTACCAGCCAAGTGTCTCATATTGCAACCAATTGTTATTTTCAGTAAAATTAGTATTTTGGTGAGAAGAACTCAAGCTTTTTTGTAATATTTAATTGTATTCTAAAACTAAAGTAAATATATTGTAACTTACCGTATTCTTGTTCGAAACTAGGAAAATATTCAGATATAAGCTAGAAAGCAAAACATGTAAAAGAAAACTTTTTATTTATGCCCTAACTGTAAACGTTTAGCATACGTCAAGCCTAATAACGAAATGTCCGCCGGTTGTTTCAAGGCCTTTGTAGAACTAATAGCAATGCTAGCCTAGCTACGCTTTAGATATCAGTGGCGTAGGGAGACCAAAACCCCGGTGTCTCAAATTGCTACCATATCTCCTATTCCTACTCCCTCCTCTACGTTGAACCTGTGAGTTTTAGTCGAGGGGTATTTCAAAATTATTTGTTAATATTACTTCAAAATTTGTAGATAAAATGTCTGCAATTAAAACGACAAATGAGTTGTCTTTTTCTTTTTTTCTATGTTAATAGCATTTTGAAGATTTTACATAAATTTTCTTTTTTATTTTTCAAATTACCAATTTTCTGTTTCAGATTCGAATCGATTGATGGAGATCATACAAGGACTAGAACATTTAAATAGTTCAGGTGGGACCATTAAGGATGCTCCTTAGTGGAGAAAGTTTGGACTCCAGCAAAAGTGAGTGAGATTTTACATTTTGTTTTCATGTTTTAGAACACACGTTAAGAAAAGGAATTCGCTTCTCAAAGCGGCTTCTGCATATTTTGAATACGTAATTTTTCCAAGTGCCACTTTTGGTGTCATATAGTCCTTCGAGGACAGCCTGTATTATCGTAGACCTCTAAAAGCTGCGCTCATCATTCCTCGAGCTCAAAATCTCTAACGGAATGCTTGTCCTTCCCACAGTACTGCCGCCGAGGAGAAGCCCCGAGGAATAGTGTTGCAATGCTGTGGCATATTATCATCAGCGAAAGACAAGAGCTGCATCCTGCACCGACGATAGTTGTTACTATGTGCAGTTGAATCTGTCTTAGACGTAAACATCTCTTCAATCTGTCAATGAAATGCCTTTAAAGTGTTTGTGCGTGGTGCTGTGGGTCAGTGTTCGAATTCCCATTTTCGACTTTCATGCAGTACAAATGAATTGTAGATTTGGCCTGTGTCAACACAAATCTAATCATACAATTCACCAGATTACAAACTTTTGGTTCACATAGAAATATGTTCTAATTATGCCGAAATTCGGATGGATCCACTGGCACATATCGGGCACGAGTTCTATTGGATTGTGCAAAGCTGGGCAAGTGAAGAACCTTCGAAACAGGGTGCCTTCACCAGCGCAAATTGTGCAGATCGTCTAAATTCGTCGTTCGATCTGTGACAGCGGATTAGGATGCATACGACTGTGATGCAACTATTTGAATGCCACATTAGCATCTTTGTAGCTGGAAGGATAACTGTAGATTACCCTGCAAGTTATCCCTCCCATCACGCCCAGTTACAGTTAGTTAGTTAGTTACAGTTAGTGTACTGAAAGGTGTATGAAGCAGCCTGTTCAGAACGAACGCATTTTCCAACTCAGTGCTAGAACTCAGCTTAAATCATAAAATTTTGGGCATGAGTTACACTGAGTCAGTTGTGATTATTGTTATGGATGCAAAAACTTTTAACTTGTTTTGCCATTAAACTTTTCTTGTGTATATCACTGAGAAAGAAAAAAAATATTTTTTACTTTCTAGTGCATTTTGTTTACAAAATTTATCTATTTGAAAAGTGTTGTTAATATATTTTATTTTTTCTTAACTAACTTGAACGCCTAATACGAGTTGCTGGTGTGCCACAGGGCTCTATGTACTGTGCATCTCTCTTTTCAATTTTCATTAGTGATTTGCTGTCCATAACTTTCAAACGCATCCACAGTTATGCCGATCACACTACCCTTGAATTTGCTTTCTCCTTTTACACTATTGCGGACTTCAGAGAGAATGCCGCATATGTCAAACGCGATTGCATGATTATATCATTGGATACCGACTTTAACAATATCCTTGTTTGGCGCGATTCAATTTGTGTCTATTTAAAAGAAGATCATAATTTGTCCACTTCATTTTCTTTTGATGGAGCACTGATTTCCAACACACCGTTTTTATGCATTCTTCTTAAGTTAAGCATCAAAATGTCGTTGATTTCTGAAATGGGGTAAGAAATATTTCAGCCCGCCCTATCTAGCGCTCCTCTACTAGTCCTACACCAGCCCTAGAATCACACAGTTTCAGGTAGCCTTTGCTAGGTATTTTTAAAAAGAGAGCCTTCAATCAAGCTCATAGGCGATTTGGAAGTAACTTATCATATCTACTCATTCGTGCACCGCCGCAATGCCTTTCGCTCCTTTATCGTTACATGCATGGTCATTGTTCTGATAAAAGGTGTAGTCTGATCCCTTGCAGATTGATTCCTGCACGAAATACTCGCGCCGCAAACCGCGCTCATCCATTTGCCCTTCAAAATGGTTTCTGGCGTAGAGTAAAATTCCGTAATCTTTTTATCCCAACTGTACGAATCTGGAACAGTCTACCATCTTCTGTCTTTCCTCCAGTATGCAATCTGCAAAGGTTTAAGAGTGCCATACATCCGTCGCCACTCTCCTCACGTTCCCTAATTCCTTTCCCTATCACTTTCCTGCCATCCTGTGCTTTGCATCATAGATTATCCCTTGAAATTGGCTTAATAGTATATAAAAAAAGAAAAAGAGATCCGGGAACTTTCTGTGACAAACGCTGGCTAGCATCTGCCTTGAGAGCACACATTATAGGCGTACTTTTACGATATTATTTATCTTAGTCAAATGGTCACTATTTTTCTGTTTTCGACTGAATAACTACTAGAAAATATCCCATAGCCATAATTAGATAATATATAGACGTACTTAGGTCGTTTAATTCTTCGTTTTATAAGGGCATTATAAAACCCTCCCTCGTAGATAGCTAAAAAGTTGTATTATTGTTTTATAGACTAATTTCTATAATCTTTATACGGTGTGCCCAATTGGCTTTCGAAAGTTTTTTAAGTTTGTATAAACGTCGTTAGCAACACGCTTATAAAACCATAACAGCGCCTCTGCTCATGACTATTTACAATTTATAAATTTCATAATTTATCAGAAACATAAATCATACAATGCAATAACTCCATATTTCGAGGCGATGATATAACCATATATGTGTACTATAACTATACATATACTACTATAGGTATTCAACTATTTCTCTCTGATGTTTAAAGCTTGACAGTTTACTGTCCCTAAAATAATACAGAAAGTTTTAACTCGATGATTTCCACATATTAATTTACGCTGTCTAACATTAATTTAAGGCGAAAGTAATATTACGAGGTACATATTCGATTTAAGTTACTTAATTCAGCTGGGTGCAGGAGTAACAAATTAAAGTTAAAGTTTTTTTCACCCAATTAGCATTTATTCTTAGTTTCTGTCCCAGAGGGTGCGCCTTATAAATCATGCATCTCTAAATCAATTTACTCTTCCTAAAAATACCCTAGGCAACAGTGGTAGTGGCAATTTTTATTCTAAGGTGTGTCAATAAATCAATGCCATTCGATACTTTGTTAAGGATTTCATGAATGGTCAACATCGAGGCCCATATATGATATATATTGATATATGTACTATACTACACTGCATATCAGTATATTGCCGTTTTATATTATCCGGACAGAAATATCCCAACAACTTCATTTATAACACAAAATGACGTGACATATGGTCGTGTGCCAGGATATAAAAGCTTTCAATTGTCAGCCTCAAAAAGGGGTGGTTTATCATTTTTGTAGTGTGGTCATCAATTTGTGCGTCACAAGTGTGTGCTCGGTGAATTGATTGATGATTGTATAGAAATCTATTCAAAAATTGAAGACATGAATAAATGGGCTCTTTGAGGACGTAAGCGAAGTAAAAGAAATCATTTTACTAATGCATAGAATACTTATGTATAATATATATGAACAGTTAAATTTTAATAATTGCATCCTTTGCGTTGCATACAAAAAATTAACTAGAATGAAGAAATTATAATGCAAGTTTAGTGGCTAAAACGATTGTCGTATAGTATATTTTCTAAGAAACCGGAACTACATTTCAAATTTTTGAAGAAAAGAGACCGATTTAGATGATAAAGCATTTACCAATGCGAACAAACCATTGCCTAAACAAAATATGCCGTATCCATTATCAATCATACTCAATAAGTCACATCAAAAAGTATTTTTAGTTTTGAGGCAATGTGTCGAATGAATTTAGAAATATACATGCAGCGTGTATTAACATCCTTTGCGATGAATGGATTCGCAGATTTATGTCATACCTACATAGTATAATGTAACTCGTCAGTAGTTAGGTTTTGTAAAGTAGGGAATGATGCTGTACCTTAGACATGTGTGTATCTCGGTCCTTTCATTTTCCATATGGACTATAGAAAAACGCATAAACGCAATTTTATCCGATTTTAATAATCAACAGATGACACTTAAGCTATTTTGTCGGACAAATGTGGAGTTGTTGCACTTTAAACAAAAGTCGTGAAAAAGTAAATATTTTCCAGAGAGAATTGAAAGTGTGAATTTTATTCATCCTATAGTTTTGGATTCCAGCTAAGGTAAAACTTGTTTATATATACTGTTATAAATCGGGCATCATACGGTTTTGTTCCGTTTGCAAGTGGTATCTACTGTGGACACTTCAATCATTTGCATCACGGACATGTCCATGGTACAGCAGCATGTTGTACGTTGGACCGAAATCAGGACCTTCACATTTCCTTTCATATATCCTGAAATATAAACTTTTAACTACTTATTCGACTGCTATGGGAAAGGTTATGGATTAAACAATCTATAGATATCAGTTCCTTAGGATTTGTCTCATTTGTTTTATAAAAAAAAAAAAACCAAAAAAAAAAAACAGTAAAGGGTCCTTAGCAGGACTGCTAATGTAATTTTTTACATCACCTATATTAACATCAACTTGTAACTTTAACTTCTTCGTAATACTCTTTATTTATAACTCTTACACGCTTTGATTATTTTTTTCTTTTAAATAAACAGCACTTATGACTCTCGTAGATATCTTACAGACTGTCATGATAAAAAATTCCTTAAAGACAATTCAAAAATCTGGCCTACTTTAAAATACATTTTGCCATACGTAAAGTTGTTATGACGAAATGATTTCTTAACGAAATAATTAGTTGTGGAGTAGCGCCAGAGTAATCGGAGAAATAAATAAACATAATTAAGTGAGAAATATATCACCCGCCACAAAGGTACCACGGTACAGCATCTTCCTCTACTTAAATGAGAAATGAAGATATTAAGTTTGTGCCTTTAATGCCGATTTTATATGGCTATGGTATTGCAATTTGGAGGCAATTAGGACTAATTTATATAAGTAGTTAAATACAAATTATATTGATAGTATATTGAAATATTTGACAGGTAATTTATACAAATATTGTTTTTACAATAAAGTACGGAATGTTATTGACGACTACAGAGTAATAAATGAATTTAAAAAGCTACGACGTGAAATTTCCATTATCAGGAGGGCTTCCAAAACGTATAATTAAAATGACTTACTTTCGTTGCTAACACCAAGTATAGAACCGCTTCATTTTATTGATCGCAGCACAATAAGGAAATATTTGAATGAACAATATGTAGAGAAGCTAATTTTTTAATTTGAAAAATAATCAAGTTTGATATGATCCAAATAATTCTTCTACAAAAAGCGGTAATTTCAATAGCCACAAGTAAATTTGTTCGATGTAACTACTCTTCCCACAAACGAGAGGTTTTTATAATTGAACGATTTTATCCAAGCGAACTCCAAAGTTAAGTCAATTTAAAGGTAAATATTGAATTTAGGATTAAACCGAACTTTCCAAACAAATAGATATTTCAGAGAGTGGAAGATTTGGTTGGAGTGAATCCACACATCCTTTCGTCTGTACTATTGCCCTCTTCCCGCGGTACATGAGAACGTTTTAATTTAAATTGAAATATTATGATAAAAGTAAGGCAACTTTCGAGGATATGTAAATCCGGCAACTCCTTTGAATGAATTTAAAATTTGAATTTTGCATATATTAGGAGCTGCTCTCAATCCTCAAAATTCAATATATAACTCATATCACTCAACTACCTTTCGTACCAGGAGGTAATCTAACTTCGACTTTTCCTATGTACCGATTAAACTAGACTGCTAGATTACTAAAATTGATCATCCCTTACAATTCTCGTGTTACCAAGCACTCATAGGTAGGAATATGCTCATGCATCCCAACTTGACATTTTATGTGCACTAATATAAATAAATTGTAAACTTGCACTAACTACTCATCGACACAAACATGCCGGCAAAGATTCAACTAAGGAAATTGTTGTCGCTAGGCTAATGAATGACTTAACCTTATTTCTACACTCAAGGACAAAACATTTTAGCTGCTTTGATGCCATTAAGATTATCGAGTTTTATTACCCACAGAAGGTAGCAGACTCATTTTTATTACTATTTTCCTCCAGGCGGTTTTACCCTGAAATTAGTTTTACATAAATATTTTCTTTAAAGAGAAGGCACAAAAGACATATTTTTCACTTTCATGCTCAGCGAAGCGCCAGCACTGAACAAAGTATTAGAAAAAACTGTGTCATTCAAATAGTAGCATTTCTATTGAACTAAACTTAGAAATAAGGATGGTAAGCAATACTTCATTTGATTACTTCAGAATATTTGGATTGTTTGAAGTTTAAACACGAGTTACCACATATCTGTGTATTTATGTAAGCGTACTGTTCTGAGCACGGGTGGGAAGCCTGAGCCCCTCTTACTGATTTGTCTGCTGTAAACCTGGGCTGATTGAAATAATACAAACACAGGCGTAAAACCACACCTGTAAATTCATTCCCAAAGACAGAGAGGAAAAACCATATACTGCCTACGCTCTCAACAGAACCTTGCACAATAACTGAAAGTCTTTATTTCACATTAATGTTAAATCAAAATTACATACAGGTTGACAAGTCCTTAAGGATTTAACGTAAGCACTTACTAAGTATGGCCTAATCCTACGGAGCTCTTCACATTCGGATTGATTTGTGACCTCAATCATTGTCCTCCAGATAAATTTCTTTTTTCTGAGGTATTAGTCAACACCAAATGCATGCTTGGCATTCGCTTGATGGGTGCAAGACCGTTCTATGTGTGTTGACAGCCGATTATTTAAGCGAAACTCCACGCTTGCTCCAACCGTAAACCAGCGGGAAGATGCCAACGATCATTCACATTCATGTATCATCGTTAAAGCAACCCACACTCGCCGATATTGCACTCTGCGCGCATTTGGGCGTCAATCACAGCCACTACGTTACTCCTCGAAGGGCCTCACCTATTTCGGCATGGAAGAGAGCTCCATGACCAACCGATCCCTTTGTACAAGAAAAACCTCCGGTGAGGTTTCGTAGCCTTCTTCAGTTACGGGATTGGAGACCCACTCTTTTCATATAATTGTTTTAAACTAGAGGTATGCCAGAAATTTCCTGCCTGGCATATTTCATACTTCTTAGTTTGAATACTTGTTTTGCATATGCAGACATACAGTGTTGCGGCTCTCTGCTGCTCAGTACATTACTGAATTCCCTCAACACTTTCTACGCCATACTATTTCACTAACAATACCTTTAATTCCGTCATAATGGACATTCACACAGTACATGTGCCAAGTTTTTCGAGCTGTCTCTACACATACAGTCTTCACTTCCAGACAGATACGTGCGGCACAGAACTACACAGGCCAGTAGCATAATCATTTGACAAGAGCAAATTTTGCTCTCTCTGTCACGGTCTTAGTACTTTCGTACCAGACGGGTGCTCCATTCGAGTTGTTCTCCTGCTTACGCTCCAATTCCAGTCAAAGCGTATTCTCTCCGCCATGATTATTCCTAATATCTAATGTATAAGACTGCCACCATTTACCCTCACCTTTGGGGCACGATTTAGAGACAGTTTGCCTTTAAGCAGCCTCATAACTGCTTTTTATCTCGATACACTCATTAAAATGCTACAGACATACATCACAGTAACAAGCCTGTCACCCATGCTTTCTATACCCAAACGTTAATGTGCTTCTACTAGCAGGAGCAGATCCTCTGCATAAACCCAGCATTTGCCCTACTTCGCGAGTTGCTCTAGTAGACTGTCCATCATAAGGTTTCAATCAATGGAAAACGGATAGACCCCTGCGAGCAACCTCGAGTCACATTTTTCCAAACTGATTCCTTCTTTCTTACTACACATGCTTTCCTGTCTGTGAAATAGTTGTTGCATAGGCCCCTTCCTTGCAGCCAACTTCATTTAGGCGGTCTAAAACCATATCCACATCAGGTAGTCAAAAGCACCTTAAAATTCCAAGGAATATCGATTCCTGCTGGCTTCCACATTTTATTTTACATATAGCATGCATCTGCCACACTTTTACCTTTCTTAAACCCATACCGCCTCTCAGACATCACATTCAGCCTTCTCTACTCAAGCCGATTTATCATTATTCTCTTCAGTACTGTCCCAAGCACTGGGAGAAGGCTAATTTCTCTATATGATGGAGGGTTAGTCCTGATTTTATCAGGTGAATTGAGCAAAACAACAACACTTCCACTTTGTATTCCCACACGTTGTGGTGGTACTCTCTTCTATGCTGCTTTGCACTTTATCCCTTTCTCTGTACGTCTCTCTAGAATCTTCTACGGAGACGAGGCACACTCCTATGCTTAACTGCTAGCTCGCTTATCCACCATTGTTAAAATGTGATGTCTTGTGCGTCGCTGAAAAATTGACTGACAGCTGACGTTCTGAAGCAAGAATATCTGAAATGCTCAATTTTCTGAACTTTACCCAATTTCGTTGTTCCTCTTATAGAATCGAAATTGTGTACGTTCATAAATTAGAGCTTTGTTGATGGCTACTCAGATTTGTCACCTGTAATGAAACGATGAGTTGACTTTCTAACGTTTCCGCACTAGTGCGAACTTCCTATAAGTTACTGCTAGTGTGAACGTCTCTTGTGAAATAGTAGCTCAAACACACTGGATCTGCAGCGTATGGACTATAACAACGAGATTTAAATAATCCACCTAAAAACTGCCACGTCTGGGCGATGCGTGTGGTCTATAACAACGAAATTGAAATGATCCACCTAAAAACTGCCACGTCCGGGCGATGCGTGTAGCTTCCAATAAGCTCTCACGATACCAATGTCTACTGTCTAGGGTCAATCAACGTTGAAACCTAAAATGAAAACGATGGCCGAGCACAATCACACTTAGATGGTGGTAGTGTAGCGGTAAATGAAAGAATCATCCGGTTATTCATTCATTTAGATTTATTTAGCAAAGATTCTTTCTATTATTAAAATTATACTAATAAAAATCACTTCAAAAGAACAAAATAACCTAATTGTAATTCAATTTAACTATTATTTTTTTTTTTATTTCTAATTCTACTCAAATTTCTTAACTAGACTTATATTAAACTATTTCAAATTCCTTTCTATGT